>CAHIKZ030000333.1:2930000-3020000 GCA_903632075.3 Acanthosepion pharaonis | reverse complement strand
TGGATAAATTAATAACTTCTGAAGAACTATTTAGAATATATCAACGATAAGACGATATTTTGAGAGTCTGCATTTTCCCTGAGGCAACAAAATCTCTTTTTTTCTGGATGGGGATGGATAGAAAGTCGATGCATTTTCTAATAAAGCTTTCAATTAAAATATCTCCTATTGAAAATAATAATCAAATAGTACGAATTTTACTTTAGCGTAAACGGTGGAAATTGAAAATTCCCACTAATATATATATATATTTATAATTGAGTTCTTCCCAAGTAAGGCGGTAAAGCCACTAAGACACAAAGAGTTACTGGGTGTGAAAGAATTATAAACATTACTAATGAACGAAAATAAAAAAAGTAATCAGGAGGAGAATAGATATCGATTGAAATTGCTGGGGGCATAATCGACACAATAAACTCTTCGCAGTTCAGACAAAATAAGGCTCCATGGCTATGACGATAAACAACATCCAAAAATAATGTTACCAGCTGTACGTTATTGAAAAAAAAAATAAAAGAAAAAAAAAAAATAAAACAATACCAGCTATACGTTTTTGAAAAAATAATATTATCTGCTATATATTTTTGAGAAAAAATTATTAGCAGAAATCGATTTTTGATAAAAAAAAAGAAATATTACTAGAAAAGAAAAAAGTTGTCGGCGTTATTGAGGTTGATGTGCCATAAAACAAAAGAAACCAAACCAAACCAAAAATATTACCAGGAAAAAAAAGGTGTCGTCATTAAATGACCCATTGAGGTTGATGTGCCATAAAACAAAAGAAACCAAACTAAACCAAACCAAAAATATTACCAGAAAAAAAAGGTGTCGGCATTAAATGACCCATTGCGGTTGATGTGTCATAAAAGAATAGAAACCAAACCAAACCAAACCAAAAATATTACCAGGAAAAAAAAAAAGTGTCGTCATTAAATGACCCATTGAGGTTGATGTGCAGTAAAACAAACAAACCAAACCAAACCAAAAATATTACCAGGAAAAATAGGAAAAAAAAAAAAAAGTTGTCGTCATTAAATGACCCATTGAGGTTGATGTGCCGTAAAACAAACCAAACCAAACCAAGAATATTAACAGGAAAAAAAAGTTGTCGGCATCAAAAGACCCAATGATGTTGATGTGCCGTAAAACAAAACAAACCAAACCAAACAAAAAATATTACCAGGAAAAATATAAAAAGAAGTTGTCGGCATTGCAAGACACATTGAGTTTGATGTGCCGTAAAACAAACAAAACAAAACAAAAATATTACCAGGAATAAAAAGAAAAGTTGTCGTCATTAAATGTCCCATTGAGGTTGATGAGCCGTAAAAAAAAACAAAACAAACAAAACCAAACAAAAAAGCATTAAAAAGGAAAAAAAATAGATATCAAAAATGACCCATTGAGGTTGTGTGCGGCAACCATACCAAAAATATTACCAGGAAAAAAAGTTTTCGGAATTAAATGACGTTTTGAGTTTGTTGTAACCTGAAACAAAACAAACCAAACCAAACCAAAAATATTACCAGGAAAAAAAGTAAAAGAAGTTGTCGGCATTACATGACACATTGAGTTTGATGTGCCGTAAATCAAACCAAGAATATTACCAGGAAAAATGTTGTCGGCATTAAATGACCCATTGAGGTTGGTGTGCCTTAAAACAAAACAAAACAAACCATACCAAAAATATTACAAGGAAAAAAAATTGCGGAATTAAATGGCCATTTGAGGTTGATGTAATCTGAAACAAAACAAACCAAACCAAACCAAAAATATTACGAGGAAAAATAGCAAAAGTAGTTGTCGGCATTATATGACTCATTGAGTTCAATGTGCCGTAAAACAAACAAAACAAAACCAAAAATACTACCATGAAAAAAGAAAAAGTTGTCGTCATTAAATGACACATTGATGTCGATGTGCCGTAAAACAAACCAAACCAAACCAAAAATATTACCAGGAAAAATAGAAAAAGAATTTGTCGGCATTACATGACACACTGAGTTTGATGTGCCGTAAAAAAAAACAGAACAAAACAAAAAATATTACCAGGAAAAATGGAAAAGGAAGTTGTCGTCATTAAACGACCCATTGAGGTCGATGTGCCGTAAAAGAAAACAAACCAAACCAAACCAAACCAAACCAAACCAAACCAAAAATATTACCAGGAAAAAAAAAAGTTGACGGTATTAAATGGCCATTTGTTTGCTGTGCCGTAAAACAAACCAAACCAAACCAAAATATTAACAAAAAAAAAAGTTGTCGTCATTAAATGACCCAAACCAAAAAACAACCCAAAACCAAACCAAACCAAAAATATTACCAGGAAATACAAAAAAGAAGTTGTCGGCATTACATGACACATTGAGTTTGCTGTGCCGTAAAACAAACCAAACCAAACCAAGAATATTAACAGGAAAAAAAAGTTGTCGTCATTAAATGACCCATTGAGGTCGATGTGCAGCAAAGGAAAACAACCCAAACCAAAACAAACCAAAAATATTACCAGGAAATACAAAAAAGAAGTTGTCGGCATTACATGACACATTGAGTTTGCTGTGCCGTAAAACAAACCAAACCAAACCAAACCAAACCAAGAATAATAACAGGAAAAAAAAAAGTTGTCGGCATTAAATGACCCATTGAGGTTGATGTGCCGTAAAACAAACAAAACCAAACCAAAAATATTACCAGGAAAAAAAGAAAAAAAAGTTGTTGGCATTAAATGTCTCGTTGAGGTTGATGTGCCGTAAAACAAACAAAACCAAATTACAATATGACGAGGAAAAAAATAAAAAAATATTGTCGTCATTAAATGACCCATTGAGATTGATGTGCAGTAAAACGAGCAAAACCAAACCAAAAATATACCCAAAAAAAGAAAAAAACATATTGATTCGATGTGCCGTAAAAAGAAAACCAAACCAAAAAACCAAACCAACCAAAATGTCGTCATTAAAAAAAGAAGTTGTCCCATTACATGACAGATTGAGTTTGCTGTAAAAAAACAAACAAAACCAAACCAAACATATTAGCAGGGAAAAGGAAAGAAATAGGTATCAGCATTAAATGACCCATTGAGGTTGATGCGCCTTTAAACAAAACAATCCAAACCATACCAAAAATATTACCATGAAAAAAAGTTTTCGGAATTAAATGACCTTTTGAGGTTGTTGTAACCTGAAACAAAACAAACCAAACCAAAAATATTACCAGAAAATATAAAAAAAAGTTGCCGGCCTTACATGTCACATTGAGTTTGATGTGCCGTAAAACAAACAAAACTAGACCAAAAATATTACCAGGAAAAAAAGAAAAAATAGTTATCGGCATTAAATGACCAATTGAGGTTGATGTGCCGTAAAAGAAAACAAACAAAGCCAAACCAAAAATATTACAAGGAAAAATAGTAAAGGAAGTTGTCGGCATTACAATACCAATTGAGGTTCATGTGCCGTAAAACAAGCAAAACCAAACCAAAAATATTAGCAGGCAAAAAAGAAAAAATAGTTGTCGTCATTAAATTACCGATTGAGGTTGATGCGCCGTAAAAGAAAACAAACCAAACCAAACCGAAAATATTACCAAGAAATATAAAAAATAAGTTGTCGGCATTACATGACCCATTGAGGTTGATGTGCCTTAAAACAAAACAAACCCCATTGAAAATAGAAAAAAAAATAGAAAAGAAACTGTCGGCATTACATAACCCATTGAGTTTGATGCACCGTAAAACAAAACCAAACAAACGAAACCAAACCAAAAATATTACCAGGATATATAGAAAAAGATGTTGTCGGCATTAAATAACTCATTGAGGTTGATGTACCCTAAAACAAAACAAATCAAACCAAACCAAATACATTACAAGGAAAAATAGGAAAAGAAGTTGTCGGCATTACATGACCCATTGTGTTTGATGTGACGTAAAACAAACAAAACAAAACCAAAAATATTACCAGGAAAAAAAGAAAAAAAGTTGTCGTCATTAAATGTCCCATTGAGGTTGATGCGCCGTAAAAAAAAAAAAAAAACAGCCCAAACCGAAAATATTAACAGGAAAAATAGAAAAGGAAGTTGACGGCATTACAAGACCCATTGAGGTTGATGTGCCTTAAAACAAACCAAACCATACCAAAAATATTACCAGGAAAAAAGTTGGCGTAATTAAATGACCTTTTGAGATTGTTGTTACCTGAAACAAAACCAACCAAACCAAACGAAAAATATTACCAGGAAATATAAAAAAGAAATTGTCGGCCTTACATGACACATTGAGGTTGATATGCCGTAAAAGAAAACAAAAAACGAGGGAAGAAGATAAAGCGTCACTGGGCCACGTGTTGAACGACGTAGGTAATGGGAAGTCCACCCACGAAGGCTAACAGCGAGTCTCGGGCCTAAATTCGGTCAGTTGATAAGACTAGGATTTTAAGACTGACAAGTTTCCAAAAGAAAACAAGAACTGAATTGTAGTTACATTTCTTTTTCGTCTGCCTGAGACGCGATAAAATTTATTAAAACAAAATAACTGTCTTGGTGACCAAAGAGCAGTCGAGCGGAAGCGACAGTTGTCAAATCTCAGATACTACCGACGTTACAATTAACGCGATAAGAATTCCTCGCTGATGGAGATTTTGGATGATAATTGAATTTAGCAATTTGGGCTAGACCACAGCTAGCCTTGGGTAACAGGTTTGATCAGGAAACAAGCAGAGAGTTAGAATTTCAAGGATGGCTGAGGAATTGCTTGTACCCTTCAGGTAGTGATGGTGCGACGCACAAACGTCGATTAGAAGAATTTTGGTGGATCGATATTCTGCCACCAACACTCTTCGTGCGAGGAATCTTCTCAAATTTGTTCAGGCAATCAATTTCTCAACCACCTCATGCCCGGCGCCGTTTTTGCGCGAGAATCGATAAATGCGCGAGGGTCCATAAGATGAGTGAGGCAAGAGACAAGAAGAAAGAACCAGATATCTCGAGGTGCTGTTTGTGAGAAAGACGAGTTACAAGTAAGTTAAATACCCGCTTTGTTAAACCCCGCGCATCTTCTGCAGGCTACTGAATACAACTAAATGGATGGCCCGAGGAAATGCCTTACGTTAAAAACCGGCCTTGTGTCACTTCCCGTCATGTGGGGAGAGACTTCGAGTAAATAGCGAAGAAGGGGCGTCAAGAGAAACCACTCATGCTTGACGCGTGAATTAATTAAGAGGACATTTGCTATTGATATTTTCTGCCCTTCTTAACGTCGATAAAAAACAGATTGACGCTGACCTACTTCTAAATTGACGACTACTATCAAGTTTTTCTATTTTTCCAGGTAATATTTTTGGTTTGGTTTGTTTTATTTTACGGTACATAAACCTCAATAAGTCATTTAATGCCAACAACGTTTTTTCCTGGTAATATTTTTGGTTTGGTTTGGGTTGTTTTACGGCATATCAACCTCAATGGGTCATGTAATGCCTATAACTTTTGTTTTCAAATTCCGAAACTACCCATGACCGAACCGAAATGAACTTTCTCCGAACTGCTACTAAGATCTCTCTTATAAACGAACATTTTTTTAACTCGAATATCAAAGGACTCATTTCTATCTAAATCAAATGAATAAATAAATATTACTTATTTATACTCTTGAACCAGTTTGTTTTATTTCCGAAGTTCCGGTGAAATAATTTACCAAGTCTCCCTCGCAAAACACCACAACACTTTTGGAAAGTGCCCGAAACCATACGGAATGTTAACCCAAATAAAATGTTCGAAATTGGATGTAACCGTTCGGAAGCCGTCGATGGTTGTGCAAGATCGAAGTCACCAGTCATCGTGACCGAGGGTTTGAGTGTTTATGCCTGGCCTTATTCAGGAAAAAGGTCACACAAGAAATCGTAACTTAGGCCCGCTCATCATAGTTGCCGTATAAACCATATTGAGCGACGTGGATTGAACGGGCGTCTGTAGTCGGTATCTGCTAGCCGCCCTGACAGACGGGTGTGCTCGGCAGAGGGTGACCAGTGATTGCATATATATATATATTTTGGAAAGGAAGTACTGTCGCATTTTTACATAATCTCTTTACTTTTTACCTTTTTCTTTAACTGATTAGTAAATAAATTTTGTATCGCTATTGAATATTTTGATTTTTAGTTATTCAGCTTAGAAGTGAACAGGTTGAAAATCGTTTTGATCAGACCCACTGTTTTCCCAACTGGCAAATCGTGAGACGGAAAAGATCATTCAGGACTTCAGTAATTGTACCGACATTCAGTCTCTGGTTTCCGTCTTCAAAATGATTTCAAGAACCATCAAAAGAACGGTGAATATGTTTAAAAAATAGGAAACATTAGAGCGGAAAACTGGATCAGGAGGTCACAACATAAAGAGTGATCATCATTTCCACTTAGAACTAAAGATATCAATTAGAAAATATCGGACTCAATCCATAAGACATTTGACACTTCAGAGAGAAGTTTCAGCTATGACAGTGCAAAGAGCAGTGAAAATGAATTGAAAATGAAATCGTACGTGAAACCTTTGTGACACCTTCTTACACCAGGCCAGAGAGTTAAAAGGTTAGAGAATGAAAAGATCATCTTGAATAAGTTGGAAAATGATCCTGGAATAGCATATATATATATATATATATATATATATAAGTGAACATTGAAGTCAACACAGAGAGGCGATAGGATGTTTCATGCTGGACGCAATCGTCAGGCCGCGAATGCTGGATTTTTTCCTCGGAGATATATATATATATATATATATATATATATATATATATATATATATATATATATTATTATTTTAGGCTTAGTTTAAATTTGACATGGGTTATATTTGATTGGTTGATCAGAGTAAAGCCCATAAACCATATAACGCCCATTTTTTGTATTTTGCTTTTAAATCTGAATAAATCGTTCACTTGCCAGTAATTTAAAATCTCCTGATGAGATGCATTGATATGCATCGAAACACGACAGCAATTGTTCTACTTTGTAGTGAATCCTCTTTTTAATTACATTTTACGAATGCTGGAATTGTACTCTATTCGTTCTCATCTTACCTGAATATATATATATATATATATATATATATATATATATATATATATATATATATATAGAGAGAGAGAGAGAGAGAGAGATAAATGGTGGTCCTCATTTGGAAAAACTTCCGATAGATCAACTTGCAGTAGAACAAAACGGTACCCGAGGAAAAATGGGGAATAAAAAAAGAAAGAACCAAGAACATTAAAACAAGGCGAAAACAATCTTCCAGTGTTTAATCTCCAAGTATAATGAAAAAAAAAAACGAGTAAAAAACAACTACGTCAAGTGCTCACTACACTAAGTAGAGCGAAACCTAAGATAAGATAATCCTAAAAGCCTACCTAGGTTTCACCAAAACAGATCTTCAGGGTACTGAAGTAGGTTTGACTGTCTCCTTAGGATTATCTTATCTTATATATATATATATATATATATATATATATATATATATATATATTGATAGATAGATGGAAAATCTATATATCAAGAACAATTGAAAAAGTTTTTAAACGACGTGTTTCATTCTTTAGGATTTCATTCGAATAAAATAATGTTTACGTTGATGCGACCGTTTCGAATTTTGAATTTAATTTTAGATTTTTTTAAAAATATATATTTTGGGTAAAGTTTTGTCCATTTCATTTACATTTACTTCCTTTTGTTTATGTTTCTATCATTTTTGTTATTAAATATCCCACATTGTGATAATAGATCTGCTAAGAATGGGAAATGTAAGAACAATGACGCAACTTTATTGTGAATGATCTGACGATTCAAACACTTTCTATATTTTAATCTCAGGATGTTGCTTTCAAAGTAGAAATTAAAGTAGGATTTTTAAATGGAAATTATAGTTAGACGCATTACGGGGAGCAACTAATGCATATAGTGTGTTGCATCGTAAAAGATCCCGTTTATGTTCATATAATATTTCATTTAATTTCCTTGAGGTTTCTATTATGTAGTCGTTGCAGCAATTATTACAGGTTATAAGGTAAATTCGTCCTTCAAATATTTTTCAACATTGTCGTTAATTTTCCTAATATATATATATATATATATATATATATATATATTGATTAAGTCTTTGATTGTTTTAGATGTAGTTGTGACAAATTTTATGTTGAGTTTAGAGAATTTTTTCGGTTATAGTTTTGATAGAGTTAGTGGGTAGAAAATATATTTTTTTCGTTAGGTTTGTCAAAAGAGGACAGCTCTTTTATTTTGGAATGTTTTATGAGTCTTTTGTTTCGCATTGAAAATGAAATAGTTAAGGTATTAAGTTAAGTCTCCTGAATGTATTTCCAATATATTTCTCCTCGTAGTGTAAATATTGAGGGCTGCAAATTTTGAGTGCTCTTAAGTAGAATCCAATGATCATTCCGGGTTTTATTTTGTTTTTACGATGCAAGTAGAAGTTTATTAAGTCATTTTTATTGGTTGATTTAGAAGCTCTGCTGTAAATAAGGTGTAACATAATGTCTAAGAAAGGTAAAATATTGTTTGTTTGTAAAGTACTAGTTGTTCATCGTAACAGACTCTCGCCACTCGGTATTAATGTCAGTGTCTACTTTTATCTTTGCAGGGTGCGATGGATAAATTATCGTCCAAATTATTTAAAAATCCAAATAATACTGACATTTCATTTTAACAGATGTTTTTTACCAAAATCACACAAGAATATCTGGCAATACTAAAGAGCAAATTGATTCAATAAAATCGCCATTGGCTTCAGCCCCGGCCTCCAGATGACTTCGGAATCTTCTGTAACTCTTCTGGATGGTCTCCCTGTTTAAGTTGGTGAATGCTGCCATAATCCTTACTTTCAGTTCATTTTTGGTGCTACAAGGAGTTTTGTTGGTCTCTCACTCAACTGCACCCCACGCATAATAATAAGGACGGTTTCTGTCTGGGGAGTTAGATGACCAGATGTAAGGAGTGATGAGTGTCTGACAACTATGACTGGGTTCTCTAGTTTGTGTTGCATGGTGCAGAGTCATGTTACCAGATATAGAGTTTTCCAGCAGCCACCCTTTTGACCCAGGGAAGCTTTACCTCCACAAGACACTTGATTTAAGCCTCCGTGTTGAGTCAAAAGCTTTCACGAGCAGATTGGAGAGCCACCTCTTTCCGAACCTTCCTGGTGAGATTGACACCCAATTCGCATTGGACCTTCCGGTACGAATGTCATGCAGTACAGCATGGAGTTTCCAAATTTCTGGAAGAGTGTATTGCATCATGGTGTTCTTTTTCTCACAGACAGTGCAGAAGTGACACTACTATAGTGTGCAGTCGACAAAATCCCTGCGAAAAAAACGAGCATGCGCGAAATTAGAAATATAAAATGGCGGCAATTTACCCATTACACACGTACACACAGAGACACAGACGCACACACACACACTATATATATATATATATGTGTGTGTGTGCGTGTGAATGTCTGTATATATGTGTGTGCGTCAGTGAGTGCGTGTGTGTATATATATATGATAAAATAAAGAACAAATAAGAAATGGATATCATTCTAAGATGTTTCACTTTTATTAAAATTAGCTTTCTCTCAAACTCTGACGAAACTTTAATAAAACTGAAACATGTTAGATTGATAAGTATTTTCTATTTGTTCTTTATTTTATCATGTCGGATTCCGATCCATATTTGACCTGCATTTGATCTTTAACTTATATATATATATATATATATGAAAAAATATACTCTTATAGTGTGCTATATTTATGAAATAAAGTGCTCAATCAAGAGATAGAGCGTGTGTAAATATAAATTTGAACATTGAAGTCAACACTTAGAGGCGACAGTCTGTTTCATGCTAGACGCAATCGTCAGGCCACGATTGCATCTCGCATAAAACAGCCTGTTGCCTCTAAGTGTTGACTTCAATGTTCACTATATATATATATATATATATATATATATATATATATATCTATGTGTGTGTGTGTACATATTTGAGTAGCAATACTTCTTTAATACATGTTTCATTATATTGATTCACAAGATACTTCTATTAATTTCTTTTATTATATTGAGAACGACACTTATGTACCATTTCCAATAACACAAACCAAAATCTTGAAAATAGTTAAGAGATGAATCGAACGAGTAATAATTAGAACAATTTTTACCCAAATTAACTTCCAAACAAAAACTCTTGTTAGCAAACAAGAAAGATAAAACAAAAAGTTTCCGCGAAATATTTTTATCATTCATTTTTAATGATATATTTATATTTTTGTGTCTATTTATGTGTGGGGAGGGAGTTTCTGAAATGCCAATGCGCAATAAAATCTACATTTGCGTCATTCCACGCATGATGCAGAATTATCGCCGCTTCTGCTTATACGAATTCTATTCAAACTATCTTTTGTAAATCAAAATTGTAACAAATAACATTTGTTCAGCACGAACTACAGAAACAACTTGATCAAACTCGCAGCTTTCAATCTTGATTTTGATTTGAATTATTAATAATAATCACTTATGACAGAGATTCTTTCATTCTCATGTTTTATCAAAATCAAATTTTAATGCCAGTCAATACAGAAATCTTTCACGGACACCAAATCTAAAACGGATTAATATCGAAAGACATAATTAGAATGTTCGAACTTCCCTCTGTCTGTCCTTTTTTAGACTTCTAAAGTTAAAAAGCTAAGTAAATATATTATATATATATATATATATATATATATATATATATATATATATATAATCAATCAAGATTACATTAGGTTAATGATCATTTTCACCTTGTAAACTGAAATAAAATTTACAAGGATTTTTCAAACCAGTCAATGGATGATAATTTATTGAAATAAAAATGGCCAGACAGAGGAAGGAAAGAAAAATGGAAACAGGAAAAAAGAAAAAGGGAGCAAATAAAAACTAGGAAGTAGTGTAAGTCTGGATATTAGGGGTGGTCAGAGGAGAAAGGAAGAGAAAAAAAAATGGGAGAAAAAGTGTATCTTAGTAATATAAAATATTAAAAATGATCTACAAAAAGATTTCCGTCTCATGAAATAAGCTTATTCCCCATATGAAGTGATTTGGGATTTTTATTGTGCATTAATCAGTTCAAGAAAGACATTTGGGTCACTAACACACAAAAAAGAGAATGTCTAATATCGATAATAGTTAACATCGAAAAACATAAGAAAAATTAATTCCTTTTAATAATATGTGGAAATATCCACTCTTTGGCTGATAAAGGACGTGAGACCGGAAACTCGTGTAGCAAAATTATGGAAAATAAAGCATACACATTTTTTTCCAAAATCCACATTACAACGAAAAATGTTTGCGCTTTCTCTCTTTTTATTATACACACTTTTCTCTCGTTAGAACTACTATAACCTCATCCCTTTATGGAGAGAGAGAGAGAGAGAGAGAGAGAGAGAGAGAGAGAGAGAGAGATTAATCATTTCAATCCAAGTAAGAAAATAACGCTACTAAGACGCAAAGTGTTACTGAGTGCACTGTGTAATATAACAGAGTTAGTAAGTATATATTAATAAATATACATATTATCCCTCACCGGTAGCTTGACTCGCAGTTTCAAGCACAACACAACTTTTAGGTGTTAGGTACAGACTGACCGTTACATAATTTAAACAGCTGGTTAACGCAATGCTAGTGCTGTCCATATATTATGCGAGGATTACGTTTTTGTTTTTTTAAATATATGTTGCATTTAAAACAGACGGGATTTTTATTTTATATATATAACATAAACGGGGATAATTATTTTATTTTATATTTAAACTGAACAGGGATTAATGTTATTTATTAAAAAAATATATTAAAATAGACAAACCTAAATTATATGAAAAAATATTTTATATTAAACAAAGATGTATTAATTTTTTTAAAAAAATTGTAAAAATAAAAGAACCTAAAGAGACCATAACACCAAAAAAAAAAAAGGAAAGGTCATAATTTACATTAAACACTAATCTGGATTAACTATTTAAACATATATTTATTTTTATGCCTACATTTAGCCATCAATTCGTTTCTCTTGTTTAATAAGTTAGGGTTATTAAAGTGTTTTAAGATAACTAATTTTTCTACAAGGTATTATGTATCGCCTTTCTCCTTGTAAGATTTAGAGTTTGCTACAATATCCCTTGTAATAATGGGTGTATTACCATCATTCTTTAATTGCTAGAAATGTTAGGATATATCAGTGTTGTTCATATAGCTTACATTGAAGTCATTCGATGGTGATAGAAACGAAATTTCCAAGGATTTTCAGTGGAACCAAAATAAAATTTGACATCGTTACCGGAATATATGCTAGCTCGGTATATAATATTATCAATCATATAGTGGCCGTTTAAGGGACAAATCGACTTTTTTCGGTAGTTGCATTTATTTTTTTAAAAGCACGTCGGATCAAATGGTGGTTTCTCTTAAAAAGAGGTAACCCAGTTCGATCTCTGAGAGAGAGAAAGAGAGAGAACGTATTTTCATTAAGATTTATCGAATTCCCAGGCCGATAGACATAATACACACTATTTAAAATAAAAATGGGCGTCTATTTCAAACACGAGTATACACTATAATAACCCTCGAAGTAATAAATACACACACACGCACATATATAATATAGATATATATATATATTATATTTTTAGTATAAGAGATTATAATATACTTTGATGGTACTTCTTCCCTCTAAGAATTGCTTACCATCGCCTGAAGAAGTTCAATCAAAATATTGAAAAATGAAAGCTTTTGTATAGAGATTTAAAATGTATTTTTTATTTTTATTTTAATCTCTTATAATAAAAATATAATAATAATACATTGCTCTACTTTGCATGGAGCACATTTTAAAAAATAACTGCTACTAACTGTGCAGTTTTACTCCATTCGTTCTTTCTCTCATTTGTATATATATATATATATATATATATATATATATATATATATATATATATATAGTTGTGCAATTAGGCAGCAACCCTTCGTTTATGCATGTTTCATTAAAAACGACAGACAAGGTACTACGGTTAAGCTTTTTATTTATTTTTTACTTGTGTTCGAACAAGAGCTTTCTTTTATGGACAAAGACTGTGTAGAAACTGTCCAAATGTTTTATAGTTCCGAGCTCTTTCGGCTATACCTTTAGCCATTATCAAGGATGATTTGATTTTTCAGCTTAATTCAGTGTGTGCATTATGTGTATGTTTTAGTGTGTTGTGGAGATGTTTTTAATTTTCGAATACAGTTAGCACATTGTGGCCTTGTTCGTAGTTAATATCGTTAAGAGTTGGCTTTTTCTTTTTTATAATTAAAGCTTCCATTATTTTTAGTCTTTTTTACATGTGGATGAAGTTATTATATTTGTGTTTTCTACTAGTATGTTTCTAATGGAGTCTGGTAAGTTTGTGTTTGTTTTTAAATGGGTTCTAATGGAGCTATGAACAGATAGGTGTAATGTAAAGCGTCTGGATAAGCATGTAGTTGTGTAACCGATGTAATTATTTATGAGTCCGTGAGTTATTTATGAGAGTGCTTGGATTGCTCGGCCACGAACACCGTAACAGTTTAGTATGGCTCTATTTTCCCCTTTTTAAGGAAAACACACGTCCTCATACAAAGCCCACATCTGCTCAGTTTCATATTTTAAACGTAAACAAAGTAATTTTTAAAGAATTTAATGGAATTATTTTTAATGCAACATTTTTATTACTTCAAACGTTATTATTACAGTGCATACTCGTATTTTAAAGAGACGCCTCATTGTTATTCTAAAATAGAGCCGTACATTATGTCTATCGGCTCTTCGAGAAATCTTAATAAAGAAAATGGACTCTCCAACCGGGATCGAATCTGCGTCCCACTTTGTAGGAGAAAGCACTCTTTAATACAGCGCGCTTTGACCGCTCGGCTACAGAGGGCGTCACCGTTCCGCATTGCTCTATTTTACTTTTTCTTTAGAAGGTGCTTCGTTTTCGGTTCGAATACGAAGCTGAACAGATGTGGGCTTTTCGCATAAATATCTGAATAAGGAAGTGTGGCACCATGCATCCAGGCAGAGAAAGAAAGGCAAAAAGGGAAAAGGAAAGAAAAGAAGAAAGGAAGGGAAAAAGTAATGCGAGACGGATCATAGGTGATAAGCGAACACACGCACACGGCTTAAGAGGCAATAATAAAAAAAAGGGTTATTTTGGATAAGTGGCTAATGGCGAAAAGAGTGTCATTACAATGACAATGAGATTGAGTGGGTAGGGAAGTGTTATCTAAACTTTTGGTACAAGAAGGTATCTTATTATCAAAACACAGGCCACCGGCCAAGGGAAAAATTCAAGCGAAAATGTTATTTCGATAAGTGACGACAAGAAACAGGCGACTAAAAAAAGACTTTTGGACAGATATGAAAATTAAAGGCCACCTGCGAGCAATCATTGACCGATTTTCCTACTTGGCCTGCGCGAATGGAATTGTGTTATCAAGAAATGTTCGCCAAAGAAAGTCCACTTGAAAACGTTAGATTTTGATAATTGACAAAACACAGGTGTAGGTACGGAGCCTTAGCTAGATATGGAAAATTAAAATCCCACACAAGCAGTCTCGCTAAAACAAACTTTTGCCCTGCGATAATAAAATTTTGTTATCAGACACATGAACCGAAGGAAAATGAATGGAATAAGAAATGTTTTTATTTCTTCCTTGGAGACGCCAGACCGACTGAAAACTTGGAGAAAATTCTTTTCTGAGGCCATGTCATCTGATGAATTGGCGATAAACTGCTTGACAAACGCCACGTGTTGAACAAAAAGTTGTCATATTATCCGTTCATGATAACGGCGATTTGAAAGGAAGAAAAAAATGGAAAGAGAAGGGATAATTAATTTTTTAGTTAAGCAAGGTATTTTTTTTCCGAAACAAAGCCGCGGGTTGTTCACGCCCGACTAAGACGTCATTGGTCAAGTGGTGATCACATGACGCACGAAGGAGGAGGAAAGATACCGACCAAGACCTCAATGGCCGAGAGTGATCACGTGACGCACGAAGAAGGCTGTCGACGCCCCCATCCAGAGTATAAGTATGAGAAGCCGCTACGAAGAAGTGGGGAGGGCAGTTCACGCCCCTCAGAAGCATGGTGAGAAAGTGGGAGTGAAAAAAAAAGATTACCAAAAATGGAAAAGAGTGGAAAATCCCTAACCAGAAATAAAAAGAGGTGGATACGTATTTAAAATTATCGAGGAACTCCCCGACGCCAACAGACCCAACCCGGTTTTTGTCGGCGTCAATAAAAGCCAGGCCCCAACAGGCAGAAATCAGTTCGCGCCCCAACGGCAGGGATGAGTGTCCAGTAGTTCGCGCCCTGACGGCAGAGATGAGTGTCCAGTAGTTCGCGCCCTGACGGCAGAGATGAGTGCCCAGTAGTTCGCGCCCTGACGGCAGAGATGAGTGCCCAGTAGTACGGCCCTGGCGGCAGAGATGAGTATCCAAAGTTCGAGCTCCAGTTTCCAGAGTTGAAGCCGCCTCAAGATAGCTGACCAAGATTCACGCAAAATTTTGGACTCCTCTTCAACCAAGAACAATTATTTTGAAGGGCGACTTAGGGCCAGACCACCGAAATAAGTTTTTCGACTTTCGTCCAGAGACACACCGAAACACAAATTTCTTAGAGAGCAAACAACTTGAAGCGTTAAAACTTGCCTAGCGAAAACGACGTGTCACAATCCAGAGAACGGGTCGGGAGGTAGATGCAGTCCTATGTATCGAACAACTAGACATAAAGTTTGTTACCTTTTTCTTTGATACTTTGAACTTTTTGAGTTTTCATTTTATTTTCTTTTTATGCATATTTGTGTGTATCACCCCGTTGAACTCAATTTGCATTACGGCCCCAACCCCCTGTTTGATCTCGTCTGTCTAAGATCAATTCACAACGTGGGTAGGCAGACTGGTGCTCTATGCAGTTACCTTGGTAACCAGGCGTTGGAAGCGAGTTGGGAACGGCGAGGCTGATATCAAATCTAACCAGATTCCCACCCGAATCACCAAAAGGTTAGAACGTCACCTTTGGGTGCCGCGACCGATACCAAGCCAGTTGGTCGTCACAGTACGAGACAACACGACTGACGCGACAAGCGGACGTCACGTTTGGAGCAGCGACACCCGAACGGAGCAGCGAGGAGCGAACGGCTGGCGCCGCGGCGAGGACATCACAATTGGTGCTGTTTAGGGACGTCACAACTGGTGTCGTGACCGGGATAGGACCCTGGAACGGCCACGTCACAACTGGCGCCGTGGTAGATCAGGATAGAACGTCACAGTTGGCGCTGCGACCGGGGGACGACGTCACAGAAGTATGCTTTCGTTAAAAAGTAAAATAAAGCCTTCTGTAGCCGAAGCGCGGGGGGGGGGTCGCAAACCTCGATGGCTCAAACATCCTAAAAAGTGGGATGCAAGTCTGATCCCTGGCGAAGAGCACATTTTCTTAATTAAGATATTAAGACTGTTTAAAATAAAAATTGGGCATCTATTTCAAATACGAACTTCAACTATAATAACGCTTGAAGAATATACATTTTATATAATTAATGAGAATACAAGAAGACAGAAAGGAAGAAAAAATTAAAGATTTCTGCTATTAGGAAATGTTTGCGTGTTGCGCATGTGCGTGTGTTAAAATCCTGTAGACAGCAGCCCGGAAATTTCTTCTAGCGGGGGTAACTCTCATGACGTTGCTATATTTCGGAATAAAAGAGAGAAAGGGTTTTATTGGTCCATCCTTTTATAATCCTAAACAATGCAACTTAGCAGGCGTCTTGGCTGGTTCTTCTTTTATATGCTGTGTTCCTTCAAGATGTGGACGATCATGGCTCTCTACAACATCCTGTCCTTTCAATTCCTAAGTAAAGTTGTTTTTATCCATCCCAGTTTCTCTTCTGCAATCCATTTGTACAAACTCATTATGTAGATTACCACAGGATAATCACCTAGAGGATTTAAGTTTGTTGGTATCATAATAATTATGAGTTCGATCCTTGGACCGGGTATCAGCGGTTACGGGGCGAGCAATAACTGAGCAGTGTTAAATAAGAACTAGACGACTTACCCACCCTAGACATGGTCAGCGGAACGAGGACAATCTAACTCCGTATATTAAATAAAGGATTCAGTTTGAAATTCCCTGACGCTTACTCGGATCAAGAAGCTCTTGAAGAAAGCCGGAGGGGAAAACGACCGGAGTATTGTCATGCCAACAACAAAGACGTCTACGTATAAGTGATGAAAACAGATTGCTAGATGTTTTCCTCTTATATATGCCATATGAGTGTCAAATTCTCCAAGCCCTTCTCTCTCATTACATGAGGTGCTAGTTTTCGGTCTTCGCTCATTCACCGGCTTCGAGCTGAACTTACTTGACAGGGGCTATTTCAGACACATTCCACGGAAGCATTTTATAGACAGTGGGAGTTTGTCCCCCACTATACATTACGTGTTTTAGAAGCTCCAAAAAATTAACAGTTTTTGAAATATATAATAAAAACTTAGGTAAACAAAAACACAAGAATGCAAAACACTTTACGAAATAGTATGGAAATAAAGAAACATTAATATCGGAAACAGAATCAGAAAAGGCTCGTTGGAGCAATGGATAGCAGTTCAGATTTAATAATCGGAGTTCCGAGTTCGAATTCCAGTCAGATCCATTGCATTTACTTACGTGGTAATACCCTTGGGAAAGTTATGAATGTTTTTCTCTCCCCTATGGATAAATAGCAGGACAGATTGGGTTCTATAACCTTGAGTGGTAAACGGCCTAGGAGAAGGAAAAACTGAATTCAAAACCGGCAGGCTATTTTCCCCAAGAAATACCACTTCTACTCTGGCTGCAGTACACATGGTGCCGCTACGACCCCACGGGTCACGGGATAAAAAAAAACAAACAATAAAAGTAATCGATTATAAATTCATTATTTAACATACAATAAAATAATTCATACTGCCTGGTTTGGACATTCATGAATCTATCACGCCAACCATCACGGTCCTGTATCAAGGTCGGAAGGTCATTTGGGTGATATTCTTTTTCATAACATAGCTGGTCAATGTCGGTGGTTACTTTATATACAGAGCAGAAGATCATTCGTTAGTTCTTGATTTGCTCGTCATCAGTGTCGTTCAAAGCGCATTCTTAGATCGCGTATTTGTAGAAATATCTGGTTTGGTTTGGTTTGTTGTGTTTTACGGCATATCAACCTCAATTGGTTATTTAATGCCGACAACTTTTTTTCTGGTAATATTTTGTTTTGTCAAAAATCTATTTCTGGCAATATTTTTTTCCTCAAAAATGTTTAGCTGGTAATATTATTTTAAAACATGTATTGCTGGTAATATATACTTTTTTTTCAAAAACGTATTGTTGGTAATAGTTTTTTTTTTCAAAAATATGATGCTGGTAATATTTTTTTTTTGAAAAATATATTGCAGGTAATAGTTTTTATTTTCTTCAAAAATTTATTTCTGGTAATAATTTTTTACAAAGTATTTCTGGTATTTTTACACTTTATAATGCTTTTTATCTCAATTTTGGGGTTAACTATTTGCCTATAGCTGGAACTCTAACAGGTGCTACCACCCCGGGTCAGGGTGGACCTAAGAACATCAGCAATTAAGAGGTGGTTCCAAACTCCTCAAAACCTCCTGATCAGAGGCCTTGCTGTTGGACGTAGTTTATGGTCATAACCAGGACGTGGATGTAGTTTATCGTCATACCCAGGACGGAGAAATATCTGGGATGAGACCATAGTGCTTTGAATTAGTTGGATGTTGTCTTCAAGAGATGTTAAATATAGATCCAAGTCACCGAGTGTAGGTTCCATCAAGTTTAGACTTGCTTGGACATTATCTAAAACCTTAGTTTTAGATAATGTCCAAGCAATGGCACCATACATTAACACCGCCTCTACAATGACTTGAAAGAATCTCTGCTTGTGGTTGTTTGGTAAAACAGATTTCCAGATTCCATCCATTTTATTCAAGGCGGTCTTATGCGCTTCCTTGGTATGTTAAAGATTCGACAGATTCTATTGATTTACCTGAGTCAGGTTGTATTGAGCCCTTGCTAGTTGAAGTCTGGGAATTCAGTTTTAGAGACATTGACATTCAGTGCAACATCGTTGGCGGCATTTTCTAGATGATGTAGGGAAAATGTGGCATTGGCAATGAGGTCATCTCCATAGTCAGTATCTGTGATGGCAGGTGTAGTTGGTATTACATGATGGACTTTTTTGATAGTACTCACACCTCAACTATCAATTGATAAAAATCAGCGGGAGTAGAAAATGCAAAGTTGACAAATATAACGTTAGGCAAGCAAAATTCACATTCTATTTTGTATATAGGGGCTACATAATGTGGTTGACGACTGAAAAAAAATCAGCTTTTTTTGCGTAGATTTTTTTAAAACTGGACAAAATCGGGCTTAAAAAGAAGCAACATTACTACAATATTTTTCATGTTTTTTTTAAATCTCATTAGTACGAGATTAGTACGAGATTTTTGTTTAAGGCTTTTTCTCTTTAAATGTTCAGAGTGGGTGCGAGATAGGAGTGGGAGAAAGTGGGTGAGCGATAGGAGTGGGAGAGAGAGTGGAAGAGAAAGGAG
Source organism: Acanthosepion pharaonis (assembly GCA_903632075.3). Classification (NCBI taxonomy): domain Eukaryota; kingdom Metazoa; phylum Mollusca; class Cephalopoda; order Sepiida; family Sepiidae; genus Acanthosepion; species Acanthosepion pharaonis. The sequence continues at coordinate 3,000,288 of CAHIKZ030000333.1, read as the reverse complement.
TATGATAGAGACAGAGAGAGAGAGAGAGAATGAGAGAGAGTGGGAGAGAGAAGTAAGAGAGAGTGGGGTAGAGAGTGAGGAAGAGAGAAGTGTGAAAGAGACTGGGCGAGAGTTAGAGTGAGTGGGAAAGAGAGAGTGGGGAGAGAGTGAGAGAGAATGATGGAGAGAGAGGGGTGCGACAGAGAGAGAGAGGGGAGAAAGAGTGGGAGAGAGAAGGGAAGCGAGAGGGGTGAGAGTTGGGAAGAGAGAGTAGGGGAGAGAGAGAGAGCGATACTTGTTCTTTTATTGTCCTCTTACTGAGTTTTTCCCATATTCTCCAACACTCAGTAACTTCTTGCGTCCTCGTGGCCTTATTGCTTTGCTTCGGTGAACTGAGAAAAATATTTATCTATATATGGGAGAATATGAAATATACATTTATAGGAAATGAGCCCTATTTCCAACATACCGACATACATACCATATTAAAACACACCTGAACTTTATTTTCTACTCAACAACAAACAATATTAGAATAAAAAAATCCACAAGCAAAACACGCTGTTTAAATCAAAGAGTCTATTGGCTTGAAATTAATATCACAATATGAAATATTTGACCAATCAGCGTAAATTAAATTCCTATTTTTCTCAATCCTACTCTCAGGAAAAAAAACTCTAATAAACCCCAGAGATTTCGATTTTCACGAGCAGAGATGAGGCTGCTCCCCTACCCTCCACCAGCACGTGTTAAAAGAAACATGTGTCGGCGACTTCAAACGAATCATCTACAACAACAAAAACAACTTCGGCGGTCAGTGAATTTTTGCTGAAGATAATGTGTCGGCGACTTCAGACGAATCAGTCAGTGTATCTTCACTAACAATAAAAGTCTTTTCTGAACTACAGTTTATTTTTTAAAATCTTTTCTAAACTTCAGATTTTTTGTGTACGTGCTGATTTTTTCAAATTCAGACGTCCATACACGACATTATCAGAAATTAAGAACGGTAACAATTGCAGATATAACATTTATTGGTAATTTTCTAACATTTCCTCAGCAAGCGTCTTCGAAAGTAAAGCTATATAGCCGATATACCTAAAAATCAATAAAATATTAGATTACTTAGAATATTTTCCTAATTTTTTTTAAAGAGTACTAGGTAATTTTAAAAAATTATATAAAATAAGTGTTCACGTTGTATTGGTCAAGTAATTTTTTATAATTATGTGCCCTTTACGTAAAAATGCAATATGGGAACCAGTAATAAGGAGTGCCAGAGAAAAGCAATGATAACAAAGTTGCAATATGAACTCTGGTAAAGACATGCAATGATAACAGCAAAAAATTGCAATATGAGCACTGGTAAAAATGATGCTGAAAACATTAGGTTTATAATACTCAGAAGTTCATACCCAGATGTCGTCAAGGACACATGGCACAGTGGATAAAGACGTTGGTTAGATCCAGTGACAGACCCAAAGAAGGTGAGTTCAATTCTTGGTTTTTCAGAGGGAAAATTAGCAGGAGATAACTGATAACTGACATCCATCAAACAGCACGTGGAAATAAAGCGATCGAAATAAAGGGTTCGGTTCGAAATTCCAACCACCTGAAGAAGGCCGGAGCGTTGTGACAAATATGGCGACAAAGATGAGGACAATAATTTAAATTCGGTTTGAGATACAACAAAGTGTTTTGCTTATTGAAAATGTTAAATTGGAATCACAACGTAGCTTCAAGTGATTTTTTGAATATTTTTAAAATGTATTTTAAACACTTTTTTTTTAAAGATGCGTATGTAAAAGTGTCTTTATTTCCTGGCTTAGGTGTAATTAAATACTTACAAAATCAACTGTCAGATTTCTTATAAATGCAGGCTTAATGAGTTGAAAGATAAAAATTTAAAAACATAACAAAAAGAAAAACTTCTTATCTTTCTCTTTTTCTACTTTGGGTTTCCTTGCGATTTTTTTTTTTTTTTTTTTACGCTAGAAAATATATAGAAACATTAATAAAAGAAAAATATTAAAAAAGTAATTTGTCAAGGGAGGTAACTCATTATTTTTTGTCTTGGCTTACGTCCCATTATGAATCCCGTATCCACTGAAAGCTTGTAGTTTAGTTAGCATTAAAATTATTTTCTTTTGAGATACCAAAGAAAAAACAGTTACACCTTATTTAAAATCCCCTTAGAAATTCTTGAAAAATATTGGTATTCATAATTTTGATAAAATGAAAAAAAGAAAAAAAAAGTAAATAGGAAGAAGCAAATGAAGAAGTCGTAGAAGGAAAGAAGAAAAGAGACAAAAAACAGAAAAAATGAGCAAAACTTACAAGAAAAGCAGTGAAAACAGAAAAAAAGAGAAAGGAATAAAAAAAGAGAGGAAAATAAACGACCTTGAAGGAGGTTGAGGAAGAGGATGAGGAAAAGAAGAAGAAGAAAGAAGAAGAAGAAGAAGAAGAGAAACGAAACCTATCGTAAACCTAACGTAGAAAAACGGAAAATACGGCGTTTTTGTTTTTGTTTCGTTTTTAAATTTTTATTTTTCAAATATACTCCAAAATTTAAATGAATAATTTATTTAATCTAAATTTAATTTAAAATAATAATAATTTAAATGAATAATATTTCCCTGACAAATTTCAAACAATACATGTTCCGTATTGTCTTCGTCAGCTATTAGGTGGCCAGTACCAGATGTGAAACCTTTTCTTTATTTGAAAAACTAAAACCGACCTAATCATATATATATATATGTGTATGTGTGTGTGTGTGTGTGTGTGTGTGTGTGTGTGTGTGTGTTACTTCAAACATAATTATAGTAGACTAAAAATATACGGATATAATCATTTTTATGGGTACTATGCTTGTGTTGTAACATTGGTTACCATCGCTTTTTTCAGTAAATGATGGTCCAGTACCTCTAGTAGTCTGGACAAAATTAAAAACAGGTATTTGAATTTACAGTGTAACCCGGATATAAGAGAGTTGTCGGGACCGGAGAAGAAGTCTCTTATATCCGGGTTTGGTCTATTTTGTTTAGCTAACACAGACACTAATTTGGGACCAAAGAAAATCTCTCTTATATCCGGGTTTCTCTTATATCAGGGTCTCTTATATCCGGGTTACACTGTAACGCCAAATGTTTGTCAGCATTTATCTCCTAAAGAGATTGTCGCTGAGATACCTTCTCAATCTGGTATTTATAGATCCACTATTAAAGAAGCTGTTAAACTTAAAGAAGAAATGAAGAAAAGAAAATATTGAGAAAATTGGTCATTGCATTTTGATGGTAAACACATTCATGGACATGAATAGCAAGTGCTTGTTTTGAAGAATGAAAAAAGAGAAGTTAGAAGCATTATCTAGCAAACGGAAAATAACACATGATCTAACCGAATGAACCAAACAGAATTCTTGCCGATCACGCAAGTTTTAATAGGACCTTTATCGTGTCCACTAAAATATCAAATACAATATTTCTAAACCAATCACACTCAAGAAAATACTTAAAACACACCAATAAAATCATAGAATACAAATTAGAAAGTTTGTTGTATTTAGTCATCATGATTTAAGTAGATACCGCCCAAATACCGTGCGGACGTAGTAAAAGACATACCAGGTGCCCTTTTAGGGCCAATTAGGAATAAATAAATAATTTAATTCTGGAGCCGATTTTGTCAGGAAAAAGTGTATTAAAACATACGAAATCTGGCCCTAAACAGGATACAAACAGCTGTTACCAAACTCCACGCAACTTTCACTTATAATCTTCACGACGTTATGCCAAAAACGACAGCATTGACAAATTCAGACGACGGCAACGCCGCCAACAGTCAGAAACAATTTCTAACTATCTCTTGTATCCTCTTTACTATGAACCACATGCACACGTGTTGACTTTTTCATACAAACACACATATAACATCATTTCATTGTTTCTCACATATGTACACAAAGACAATTTATATTTTATTTCAAAACTTTATCAACCCAAATAAAAAAAGACATTATTTTCCAATCTATCACTACCTGCTTGTATTCTTGTCGTTATATGAAATTAATGCTATTTGTCTTTTCTACTGAATTTTATTCTTTCAATGAAAATCATGTGATTATTCTAGACGACCAAATTACAAGCGACCCCGTAACGATATTTTGTTATTGTATCGAATCGCGACACTCCAAATTTTAACATTCAACGAAAAACCGAGTCGAATGATTCCTACACCTTTAAGCAAAATCATTCTAACGAAAGATTCTTGTGGCCAAAACTAAAACAAACCAAATTAGTAACATCTTCAAACTTATCAACCAGCAAAGAAGCAAATATTTATCAGCAGTTATCTCAAGACACCTCTTCAGTCTTGTATTTACAGATCCGCTATTAAAGAAGCTGAAAAATTCAAGAAGAAATAAAAGAAAAATATTACACTTAGAAAATTGGTCATTGCATTTTGATGGTAAACAAATTGATGGCCAAGAATATCAAGTGATTGTTTTGAAGAATAAAAGAAAAGAAGTTAATTTAGAAGGATTAGATCTACCAAATGGAAAAACGGATAATTTTGCCAAATAAATAACAATTATTCTGGATGAATACAATTTATGAAAAATCAAAGATGATTGTTGCAGACACTACGAATATGAACAGTGGAAGCAGGAATGGTATTTGTGGCACCATTTAACGAGGCAGAAAAGGAAAAGAAAGAAAAGAAGGCAGAAAGAAAGGCGAGATGAATCGTGGGTGATAAGCAGAACACACACACGGCTAAGAGACAATGGATATATTGATAAGTAACAAATGGCGAAAGGGTGTCATTACAATGACAGGGAAATTCTGAGTAAAAAGAAAGGGAAAGAAAGAAAGAATCAGATGTGTTTTGATAACGGCTGTGTTATCTAGGGGTACGTAAACAAACTGCTGGTCGACTGGCCAAAGAAAAATTCAAATGAAAATGTTATTTCGATAAGTGACGAAAAACAGGCAACTAAAAGAGACTTAGGACAGATATGAAAAATTAAAAGCCACACAAGCCGTGTCCGCTGACCGATTTTTTTTCGACGGAAAATCCTTGGTCTGCGATAATAAAATTATGTTATCAGAAATATGTACCGAAAGGAAATGAATGGGAATTTAGAAATGTCTTTTCGGGGCGACGTTGGCCGTGTTAAGAAGACCACCCATTCTGATAATTGGCGATAAAATAATTGACGAAAACCACGTGTAGAACAAGAGTTATGACCGTCATTGTTCATATTGTCCCGTTCGCGGCTAGAGAAATGATGACGGCGATTAAGAGGAAGAAAAGGAAAAGAAGGGATAATTTTTTTTTAGTTAAGTAAGATATTTTTTTTTCTTCCTGAAACAAAGTCGCGGATTCGTCCACGCCCGACTAAGACATCATTGGTCGAGTGGTGATCACGTGACGCACAAAGGAGGCTGTCGCCGCCTCATCCAGAGTGTAGGTATGAGAAGCTGTTACGAAGAAGTGGGGAGGGCAGTTCACGCCCCTCTGAAGTATGGTGAGAAGGTGGGAGCAAGGAAAGGTTCCCAAAAATGGAAAAGAGTGGAAATTCCTAACCAGAGAGGTGGATATGTATTTAGAATTATCGAGGAACCCCCGACGCCGACTAACCCACTCCGGTTTTGGTCGGTGTCCATATAAGCGAAGCCACATCGAGCAGAAATCAGTTGAGTTCCAGAGTTCCAGGAATTCAGTTCCCAGAGTCAGTCTCCAGTTGAAGCCGCCTCGCAGATAGCTGACCAAGATTCACGCAAATTCCGGACTCCTCTTCAACCCAAGAACAATTATTTTGAAGAGCGACTTAGATCCAGACCACCGAAATAAGTTTTTTTCGACTTTCGTCCAAAGACACACCGAAAAACCAATTTCTTAGAGAGCAAACAACTTGAAGCGTTAAAACTCGCCTAACGGAAAACGATGTGTCACAATCCATAGAACGGGTCGGGAGATAGATGCAGTCCTATGTATCGAACAACTAGACATAAAGTTTGTTACCTTTTTCTTTGATACTTTGAACTTTTTGAGTTTTCATTTTATTTTCTTTTATAAATATTTGTGTGGTATCACCCCCGTTGAACTCGGTTTGCATTACGGCCCCAACCACTGATTGATCTCGTCTGCCTAAGATCAAATCACAACGTGGGTAGGCAGACTGGAGATCTATGCAGTTACCTTGGTAACCAGGCGTTGGAAGCGAGTTGGGAACGGCGAGGCTGATATCAAATCTAACCAGATTCCCACCCGAATCACCAAAAGGTTAGAACGTCACATTTGGGTGCCAAGCCAGTTGGTCGTCACAGGATGAGACAACACAACTGACGCGACAAGCGGACGTCACGTTTGGAGCAGCGACACCCGAACGGAGCAGCGAGGAGCGAACGGCTGGCGCCGCGGCGAGGACGTCACAATTGGTGCTGTTTGGGGACGGAGAGGCAATGCTACAGCGGAAGGCAAGTGACTGAAGCTGAGCTACCAGATCAGGACCAATAATATTGCTGATTTTTCTTCTTATATTATCAAGTTCAATGTAAATAGCAGGGACACCAGACCATATTCGACAGCAATATTCTAAGCATGGACGAATGGAAGACTTACAGATATGCAAGATAAATTCCGGAAAGAAAAGTTGTCCGGCACAGTGAACCAAATTTCTTTGCAACTGACCTAGCAATGGATTCGATATAGTCTTTCCACTTCATGTCAGTTGAAAACGTTAACCCGAGAAGATGCAATGAGTCGCTTTCTTGGAGGTGAGCATCAGCCATGGTCATGGAAGGCAGAAATGGGTCTCTCAGATGATTAATAGAGAGAAGTTTAGTTTTGGAGGCATTAAAATTGACAAGCGATCTTTCGTCCCAGTTAATGACGGTCTCAAGGTCGTTTTGTACATAAGGTAACATTTTGCTTGTCGTACTGATCGCCCTTACTCTCGAGGCAGGAGTAAATGGTAGTGTTGTCAGATTAGATGCCAAGTTAGAAAGCTGATGCCATCGGGAAAGTCGTTAAGGAAGATTAAAAACAGCGTAGGATCAAAGGATGGAGCACTGGGAATACATTCTTTAATACGAATGAACGAGTGGCCGTTCATGACAACTTTCATTTCACTATTTGATTGGAACGACTGCATCAGCGCAAAAATGTCCCCGTGATACTGTAACTTTTCAGCTTGTGGAAAAGACCAGAATGCCATACTCTGTCAAAGTTTTTTTTTTTCCAGATATCCAATGTAACAGCCCGGGCTTCACCGATTTTATACAGAGCATGATATTTCCGTAATTATAGTTAGTACATCAGCAATTGACCTGGAGAACCGAAAGCCGTATTGCTTGTATGAGAACAGACCCTGCGATGAGAGATGATGTACGAATTCAGCATTGATTAAGGCCTCTAGGAATTTCCTAAAAAGAGATAGACGGATGAAAGTTCGATAGTTGGATGGGTCGGACAGTTCACCAAAGTTCTTAAAAGCTGGAACAACAGATGATGAATTCTAGCTGACAGGAAAGCAGAAAGCAGCGTGGCATTTATTATAGAGTTTAAAGAGAACAGGAGCCAGTTCAGGAGTACATTTCTTACTAACTATTACAAGGATGCCATCGGATCCACATGCTTGTGGGGGATCAAATTTAGAGATGATAGCAAAGATCCTGGAAGGGGTTAAATGCATATCACTCAGCAGAGAATCAGTTCTAAAGCAGGGATACTCCAGATGAGTCAAGAGTAAAGTTTGAAGAGAGTTTATGGACAAAGCATTCAGCTTTATGAGCAGAGGATGATAACACCTCAAACCAGTTGAAGAGTGGAGAATAGAGACCTTGCACTTATTTAGTATCATATGACAGAGACGAACAGTAATCACGAGAGCCAAAGTTTTTAGAGGCTATGCGGTGCCTCATTCTCTCAGCAAACAGGGACTTAGCTCCTTCGAGGACTCGCTTACATTTGTTACGAACAGTAACAAATAGGCACCTGCTATGACAAGAGCTGTCATGCTGGTATCGCCGGAAATAGTGGCTCCTTTATGCTATAGCGACTGAGCATGCTAGCGTGAACCATGGAGATGATTGTGGTTTCACCTATTATTCCGAGATGGGTGAAATTGTACATGCCGGCTTTAACCCAAGAAGAAACCTCAGTGGCACGTTTCAAATGGAAGTTTGATGATGTCAGTCCAAGGGATGTCACAAAGATAAATCATGGAATGAGCCCCAATCAGCATGCTGGTAACGGAAAGAAGTCTTATGGATAGGGTGTCCCTGTTTAATGGATGCTTGGATATCAATAGCTCCCAGAGAGTGGTCTGAGTTACCAAGAGGGAAGTATTGTGAAACTCGGCAGGAGCGAGAAAAGAAGGTAAAAAATAGATCCAGTAGAGAAGCCTGTTGCTTGGATTGCCTACGAAACAAATAGGGAAGTCCACGATTTGTGCGAGGGATTGGACAATGGAAAACTTTAATGTATGTACAGCGGCAACATTAGTGCCTTAAGAATGTTTCAGCCACGTGACTTGGTGAACATTAAAGTCACCGAAGACAAAGATCTTCGCAGATGGAAGTAGTCAAAGTGCCTTTAATTTAGTGTCTGCTATTGCGTCTAATATACTGCAGTCTTCAGTAGAGGGTAAGCGATAATGAAAAAAGCGATAGCTGACAGAGTTCAGTAGCGAAAGATGGAAGTACATGAAAGTGTACTCGTCGGCCTCGAGAGACAATTCCTTAGCCATCGGAAGATTATCCAGGATGCAAACACCTAGGCCATGCACGTGAATGCTGAAATCTTTTTGGCAAAGAGAATGATACTCAGAAACCAAGAATGCATTGGAAGCAAGGGAAGAATTCAAGTTGGTTTCACAGAAGTCAAAGATATCTGGCGACTTTTCCAGGAGAAATATTCTACGCTACAAAAGTTGGAACGGATACCATGAATATTGGAGAAAGAAAGATTGAGGTGAGGAGGTATTTCTTTGTTAGCTGGTTTAGTTGTATTTCTTTTTGTTGTGGTTTCCATGAGATAGGTTTTGAGGAGAGAGAAATAAAACACCAGCATAATTGTCACTATCTGTTGTTAATGGCAATACAAAGCAGCTAGTGCATGGCTGAGAACAGAGCATAATCTGGCCTCAGGGTTGCCCACTAGAAATACACGGAGGCACACCTACCATGTGCGACATGGCATCACAGACATTTTGATATTATGCGACAGTTGATTGGACCAGCGTTTCTAAGTTCTAGCAAACATTTTGGGCTTGTAACAACCAACTGGAAGTAGCAGCTAGCAAAAAGCCAACTCGGTACCCTCAGAATGGAAAGTCAGCCAATTGGTTAGTCTGATCACCATAAAATAGACAGTGAACAGGTAAAACATATCCTGATCAGGGAGCAAGGAGCGAAGCTCTACTCCTGTTCATTAGACATGGAAGGAGGGCGAGACAGACTATAGGTGAACCTATCTCCTCCTATTAACCTGTGGGGAATAAAGCACGCAAAATACAAAAGAATTCATATTATGTTATGACTTACTATAAGTTCCAGTGTGTACTAACAACTTTTTTTGTTATGATTTCCAGAAGATCTGTTTTGAGGAGGGAGAGAATAAAGACCAGCATAATTGTCACTGTCTTTTGTCAATAGCATTACAGAACAGACAGTGCGTGAATGAGAGCAGAGCATAATCTGGCCCCAGAGTTGCCCACCTGAAATACAGGCAGGGACACCTACCATGCGCGACATTTTTTATGATATTTTTGCGACTGTTGATCGAAGCAGACTCTTTAAGAGCTACTAAAGCGTTCGGGCATTTTAAGACCAGTTGGAAGCCGCAGCCAGCAAACTACTAACCGGGTACCCTCAGAATGGAGAGCCACACCCACTGGCTAGTCCGATCACCAAAACGTAGAGACCATTGTGGTCCTGGTAAAAGAAAGATAAAACCTGTATGATATGCATATGCGCGTGTGTGTGTGTTTATGTGAGTGTGCATGCATGTATGTAGGCACTAGTATATATCGATGGGCATGTATATGTATACATGTATGTAAATGTGTGAAAAATAAAAGGGCTCTAATACATGTATATGCTTAGGTGGATATATATTAGTAGACAGTAAGAGTGTATATATGTATGCATCTATGTGTGCGTGTATACATATATATATATATATATATATATATATATATATATATATATATATATATATATATATGTGTGTGTGTGTGTGTGTGTGTGTACAAAACATAAAAATCCCTGCATTAAAATCCCACAATACTAAACGCCTCTAATACAAATATAGATAAAACAAGCAGAGAGATTCTCTTAAAGTCTGAAGTCAGAAAGTGATAAGCTAGATTAATTTGATTTATGGCGTATACTTATCCTCAGAGACCCAAGGGCATTTTCCTAACACATAACTTTGTCTTTCTTTTAGTAAAACTGATGATGCCAAAGATAACATAAGCTTTCTCTGGCAAACAAGTCTTTGATATAAAGAGATTTTTCACTTTTCATCTTTATATATATATATATATATATATATCGTTATTCGATCGAGCACTATAACGAAAGGGGTAATTTCGAAAACATTAGCCTCCGCTATTAACGCATCGCTCTTCATTAATCAATTGAGCCCTCTGGCTGCTGGCGTTTGTATACATCCGTATATAATACGTTAAAATTTCCCTGTTCCTTCCATGCGACGATAGCTTAGGGGTAGGATCTCTGACTGATGCCAGATCGGTCAGGTTTCAATATATTTCATTGAATAATATAGACATATTATGTCTATTTATTTTATACTCATCCTTTTGCAGTTCTCTAAAAATGTTTCTCGATGTTAAGACGAAATTCATCACGCAATGTGCCGTAGGTTTTTCCTACTCAAGTACTTTCAGTCTCCTTCAAAATCAACCTCAGGGGTAAATTACAAAGACAAACTTATTATAAAATCTTCTTTTCGTTATGGTTTTAAAAATCATCATCATATGAAAAACTACTTAATCTTAACGTCAAGAAAATTGTAGCGACTGCTATGCTTTTCCACGCCCACAATTTATTCGTCTGCGATTGGCTAGTAAATCAATACTGCTTTTCTATAAGACAATTTTGCAATCGCTGTCATCACTTTGAATTTTTCGGTCGTGAACTTGCTCACATGTTTCTTTGATACAAAATCAGTAATTGGTCAAATTTTAACCAATCAAACATTTTAGTGCTAAATCAATTTTCCCCGCGTTTTCGCTCGGAGCCTATCAGTAGCTTTAAAAGAAGCAATTTTTCCACAAGGCGCCAGTAGAGTCCAGCTACTTTCGCCTGTCTACACAAATCTACGACTTTACTCACAACATTTCAAACACACACATAGACATAGATTTTTGTAACACATTATACACATTTCTCTCTGTGACTCAGCCAAGTTCATGAACCAGAACTCTATTAATTTCTCTAAACAACACATTTCTTAATTAACTGTATTCTATTCTAACAGCAAACTCTATTCAACATAGAATCTTGAACGTTCTTATTTAAGAGAAACTCTTTCGAACATTCAATCATAAATCAGAATACAGTTGAAGGGGAACAACTTTTTTCTTTAATCATTACACTTCATTGCATGATTGTTTTGTATGTTATATTTCGATATATATTTATTTGTTGATCCACATATGGAGTTACGTTGTTTTTTCTTGAATCGTTAAATGTACAATAGATATATGCGCTAAGAACACGCATCACAAACTGATTAGAGAACTGGAAAGGATCAGTATAAAAATAATTAGATACAATATGTCTCTACGTATTCAATGAAACATGTCTGAATGAAGATATGCTGCCTAAATATACATATTGATTTGCTATAATTGGCTTAACATTATCATTTTATTTATTTCTTATTGCATTTCTCTCCAGCATTTGGATTTAATGAATTGGCTAACAGTTGATTCTTTTTGGGAACTGCGTATCTATAGTTAGAATGTATTTCTATTCTTGAAAGTACCTCCCACAAAAAAAAGAAAAAGAAATAAAGAAAAATGCCTCCAATCGCTCAAAAAAACAAAAAAAATATCAAGTTAGAAGATTATTCTTAACCTAAGCAGAAATCTTTAACTTGTTGAAAGAAAAAAAAAAAAAGGATTTTTCAGTTCTTCTTATGTCTTGCTTCTTAAGCAAGATATGTTGAAATATGCTGAATGCTAAATTACAGTTTTCTATATACTTCCGTTTTAAGAAATGCTTGTTACATATTAACAGATTATTGCTTTTATTTTTTTGGCACGCGCTGTGAGAATGTCTTGTTGGGGGTTATTCACTCACACCATAGGAGTCATAAATTTGGGCTTGTGTTCATGAGGAAAACAGTGCAAACGAACATACACAATAAGAAAAAAAAACATGGTAAATTGTATGGTAACTTCATACAATTTTATTTGTGCATTTGTGATAATGTTCCTGTTATAAAAGGGAGTAAGTTACTCCGTAATATCTCAAATCCTATCACGGAAAGAAGTCACACACGTCTTGTCATCCTGACAGTCCTTGGGCGAAGAGATTGAATCTCACGTCTCTTTGCGGGATGTTCGTATTTCCGACAGGAACAGTACCTGTTGCGTGCTGGGAATATTTTTCCTTTCTTTTATATTTTTTTTATTTATTTTAAACAAGGTTTAATTTTATTTTATTTATAATTTTCATTATTATTATTTTATATTTTATTTATTTATAAATAATAACCGTGTTCCTACAGGCTACATGCGGTGTAGGCTCAGACTACGGTTTCTTATACCAAACTCTTTGACAGTTTGAGCAAGCAGCGAATCAAATAATAATAATTGAAGAATGTCTCTGATTATTATTATTTTATAATCGGTATCACCCAAGCAATGGCAGTGAAGCCACTAGGACACAAGGGGATTACAGGGTGTGGTAGAATTAGGAACAGAAACATTACAGGAAGAGAAGAGAGTAATCAGGAGGATAGCGATTGATATTGCATTTAAATTTTTTAGATTAAAGTTGGCTGGAAAGTATGGAGCTGGAAAGGAGTTCCACCAGCGAGAACTGCGAGAAAAGAAAATGTTAGTGTTATAAAATAAAATAAAACATATCTCGGCTGATTTACAGGCATATACGCAAGAGCGAGAGCCGGATGTGAACGGGACAAAACCCCGTCACAAAATGACCGTTATCTTCATTTACAAATGTTCCCGACACTCGAGTTCCGGTCGAAAAATAAAATGATATTTAAAGTGTTCTATTTTTCGTCCAATAAAAATACTTCCCTCCTAATTATACTCGCTTCGTTTTTCGAGCCTGTTAAGCCATAAAACAACGCTATAAAAGGGGTCACACGGAAGTTCAACAGGCGGTCCACAGGTGCCCAGGGTAGAGGAGACCTGTCACGTTCAGCTGCTGACAGCAGGTGAACATCAACCACCGTCAACATGTGTGAACTACTATGAGAGATCGACCTAGATCCGAAGCCGGCTTATGAACTTTACCACAAGGTAGCTGTCCCAAACCCACACGTTCCTGTTGAAATAAACCACGTAAATCTATTTCTGCTGTTGTATTTCTTTCTTGCAACCATACGCTTGTCTATAACATTAGCATAGAACTTACAGTTAAATCTAGCTAGCTCAGCTGTAAATTGATTATATCTCGCCGCCAGTGTAGTAATATGCTTAAATTTAAAAAGTCTAGGTAAGTAAAGAAACCATCCGAACAATCACCATGAAAGTATTTGTAGGAAAGACACGGGATAGAGGCAACCTGTACAACTATACAATTCTAAGAAGACTTGTAGTTGTTCTAGAATTTATTGTCTACTCACGTCACCTTTTGTACAAATACCACTGGAAAATGTATAGATCTATCTCTTTGTTTTTTTTTTTTAATCAGAATCACCCCAAGCAAGGCAGCAATGCCACTAAAGCATAAAGGGTCACAGGGTGTAGAAGAATTAGGAACAGAAACATTAATGATGAGTAGAAAGAGAAGAGAGTAACCAGGTGGACAGTAGATAGTGATTGATATTGCGTTTAAATTTTTGCAGATTAATGTTAGCTGGAAAGCATGAAGCCGGAAGGGAGATCCACCAGCGAGAAGTGCGAGAAAAGAAAATGTTAGCATAAAATTTATGGTTACAGCTAGCCAGCTCACTTGTAAATTGGTGAGATATCAACGCTGGTCTAGTACTGTGCTTAAATTCAAAATGTCTAGGTACCATAGCAAAGAGCGATATTTATTTGTAAAAATACAAAATGTGGCACAAAGCCAAAATGAGGAATAGGGAAAAGGACAGTCTTCTTCTGTCTTAAGGTTAAACTTAGCTAGCCACAATCACTGACCCAAACATACGACAATATTCCTAACACCAAAGCAACACATTCTTACTTACCTTTCTTAGTACATTCACCATAATACCTCATTGTCTCTACGCATTCGTAACTAGTTCCCATGTGTATAATTCATTGTCTGTAGGAGAAGGGGAATAAAACAGCAATTTAAAAATAGCCCCAATGAGCGAAGAGTGATATTTATTTCCGCTTCAAATACAGAAAATGCGGCACAAGGCCAAAAATAGGGAATGGGGAAAAGGACAGTCTTCTTCTGTCTTAACTTTAAACTTAGCTAACCATAAACACTGACCCAGACATACCACAATATTCCTTACACCAAAACAAGGCATTCTTACTTACATTTCTTAATACATCCACCATAATACCTCATTGTCCCTATGAAAATGCTAACTAGTCCGCATATGTAGAATTTTTGTCTGTGAAGGGGAGGGAAATAAAACAACAATAGGTCATCCGAACAATTATCATAAATACATTTGTAGAAAGTATTAATAGACAGAGAGGCAACCATCTAGTGGTAGGAAAGTGAATGAAGCTGAGCCACCAGATCAGGATCAGTAATATTGCGGATTATTCTTTTGATTTTATTTAGGATCTCAAGATAAATAGCAAGGGCACAGGACCATATGTAGTAGTGATATTCTAAGCATTGACAAACGGTAGACTTATAGATATATAAGATAGATTCTGGAGATAATAACAGTCTATCACAGTACAGTGAAGCAACTTTCTTAGCAAACCTTGCAATTGAGTCACTATAATCTTTCCACTTCATGTCAGTAGATAAAGTCAGTTCGAGAAGGTGCAATGATTCACTTTCCTGACAGAAGGCAGAAATGGTTCTTTCAGATGATTAAATAGAGAGAGGTTTTGCCTTCAAGACGTTAAAATTAACAAGCCATTCCTTGCCCCAGTTAACACTAAATTTTAGGTCACTTTTGAGATCTGCTGCCAATTTGACCTCATCAAACTGATCAAACTTGCTATAGCAAGTAAATAGGAGTAAATAGTCTGTCATCAACATAGATACCGAGTTGAGAGCTGAAGCCATCAGGAAGGTCATTGATGAAAATAAGAACAACGTGGGTTCAAAAATAGAGCACTGGATGACACCTACATTAGTGCAAAAAGATCTAGAAGAGTGGCCATTCAAGATAACTTTCATTACACGATTTTATAAGAAAGATTGAATCAGTTCAAAAATACGTCCCAAAACACTGTAACCTTTCAACTTGTGATGAAAACTGGTATGCCAAACTCTGTCAAATTATTGGAGATGTTCAACATTTTTATTTAAAGCTTAACAGACTCCTTCAGATAAAATCTTTGATACATCAGCAAGATCTAGAGACATGAACAATTTCTGTGAAAGTATTTATAGAAAAGACACAGGGAGGCAGCCTTATGATGGTGGGAAAGTGACTAAAACCAAGATGCCAGATCCAGACCAGTAATATTGCTGATTCTTCTTTGGATTTTATCTAGGAGCTCTAGATAAATAGCAGGAGCACCAGACCATATGTGGTAGCAATATTCTAAGCATAGACGAATGACAGACTTATAGATATGTAGAATAGATTGTGGAGTGAAATATTGTCTAGCAAGGCATAGTGAACCAACTTTCTTAGCAGCTGACGTAGCAATGGATTCAATATAGTCCTTCCACTTCATGACAGCTTATTGTTTTTTTATTAATTTCAATCGATAAAAGGACCAAGAGCCACTCAAAGTAGATGGTTACTGAATAAGGTGAGTGATATGAACATAAACAGAGAAAATAGGTAATAAAGCTTATGAGGATATAGTGGATGGATAACGATTGGCCTTAGACATTAAGAAGTTAAGATTGTAGTGTTCTGGGAAGCATTCACCTGGGAGTCTGTGCTACAGAGTAGAGTTTCATGGGAAGAAGCTTACAGGAGTGATTCAACCCTGTGGATGTAGTAAGGCAAGTTTAGGCTGTAAATGTTTGAGCTTGTGTAACTAAAGAATAGGAATCATCTGAACATTTGTCAGGGATGAATTGACTTGTTTTTTATGGTTTATCAACTCTTTGTGGATTATTTAAAGCTCAGACATTTTTTAGGGATTGTAAGAATAATTATTTTTCTTGTGAGTGAATATTGCAGAATCAATTTTTTTTGGAATAACAACCATTTTTCTAGATACATGTTCTACCACTTGACCCATATCTATAGGAAGGAGATAGATTCACATCTTTCTCAAGTTACTTGATTGTACGTGAATTCAATGAACCTGACTGGAATTCAAACTCAGTACTACAATTTCTCATGAGTTTCTATTTATTGCACCAACCTCACATCCTAATTGCAATCTTATTGCAGTAGTAGTAGTGATAGAGTAGCTACAAAAAGAAATAATGTAACCAACCATGTCGGCAAACATAGTAAATAATTATCATTTATCACTAATCAGTAACAGCTGGGTTGGACTAATTTTAGTTATTTAGTCTTGTAGTGTCATCTGGCATAGTTTTTTTTCGATGAATTCTTTCAAATTACAAAATAAATGTGTCAGGTCAAATAAACAGTGACATTTTTTAGCTTATAAATTTAATAAATATGTAACAAAGTAATCGTGTCACAGAGAAAATTATTTTAAAGATAATAAGCCTACTGTATGAAATAAGAACATGGAAAGGGAATTAAGGGAAATAATTTAATAATCCCATCACTATTATTTAGTACACAAGAGGACCTGAATCAAAGTGGCAAGAAATCATGTGCCAAATAATATCTGTAAAAGTGGTGTTTTGGAAACAGAAAATGAAATCAACATGGCTTTATTCATGATAAATTACAAACAGCAGATTCATATACAGAATTTAGAATGAATTTAAACACATTCACTTTACAATGAAAGAGCCTACAGCAAAAGTTTGTTGTAAAGGCTGAAGAAAATGCTGAAAATATAGACACAAATTACAAAAAAAAATCTATATTTTAAGATGGTTACACAAATAACATTTTCGGATTTTCCTTTCTTCCCCAAATCACATGCCAATAACTCTCTCATAGCATAACAATGAAAGTAGCCTAGCAAAAACTGTCAAGAGACACACCTCAGAAAAGAAAAAAAAAACATAAAAAGTGGATTATGACAAATCAACCAGTTAAGAGACGGCATTAAGTGTTATTAATAGCACACAATGTCCACAATAACATATCCACCCCCAACATACACACACATATATATATATATTATAAACATGCATGCACACATACATGCATATGTATATACACTGTTACATATGTTTACTTACATATACACCTACCCAGGCATATATATGTATTAGACTCCTTATTATTTTTTTAATACTTGTACATATATATATATATATATATATATATATATATATATATACACTCCCATTAATATATAGGCCTACTTGTGTACACATACACACACATATGTACACACACACGTCTACACACCTATGCATATCATAGAGCCTTTCATATATATATATGATTGTATTAGGTCAAACAATTTACCTGTAATACCATAACCCTGGAGCTTGCAAAGAAAGCCGACATATGAAGAAATACAGTTTTAAGGTATGCAATATTTATGGGATAAAGTGCTCAATATCATAGATAGAGCATATGTAAATATAGATATCAAAGTGAACATAGAAGTCAACATTCAACCTGTTGCCTCTGAGTGTTGATTTCTATGTTCACTTTTGTATATATATATATATATATATATATATATATATATATATATATATATATATGTATGTATGTATGTATATATATAAGTGTGTGAATGAGTCCCACGTTAGACAGAAAGAGAGAGAGAGAGAGAGAGAGAGAGAGAGAGAGAGATAAAACTAAAATTAAGAAATTAAAACCAACTATAAACAAATAGTACGATAGTCAAAGATTTCAATAAAATAATATAAGATACTTAATGCAAAGTTACATATGCCCTATTGACCAACATAGATTAAGCTCATCCTGTATCATAAAAATATGAAAACCCCCTAACATAAACATTGCCATGAAGGCAAAACATCAAAAGTTCAAGAAATCAATGTTGCTGATGTTTGCTTTCTTGGAGAATGTCTCTCTATAATAATAAAAATTCAAACAACTCATATATTGGTTACACAGTGATTACATTATCTCATTGACTAACTTGACATTTCTGCAATAATTCTTCCATTAAATTATGAACCAACACAATAAATAAATATAAGTAACTCGACAAATACTTATTAATAATGCACAATGAAAATATACATATCCTAAATTTTCAATAAAACATCATACATAATACATCAAATCATCAAACAATGGTTAAAGATGACTACGAAGGGTTAAGAGCAGCTGTGAGTTGATTGGAGTTTTCTTGTGGAGGACATGAAAGAAATTCCAAAAATGTTCAAAGTTAATTATAAACCATGTAGTGGCATAGTTCATTTTTATTAGCTTTTACTTTATTGTATCTCACGGACAATGGACTTTTTTCCCTGAGCTTTTAGGCAGTCCTGTGACAAGCAAGTTGTTTGGCACATGACTTTGACAACATTATTTGCTCATTTTGTGTATTTGTGTCACATTTTAGTAGCAATAAATTATTTTCATTGATTTTTGCTTTTTTAAAAGTCCTACTGCTTTGGCATAGTCAAATGACTGCATTTGTTTTTAAAGAAAACTTTTATATCCACTGGAAAGAGAAAAAATTCTATTTTTTACTGCAATATTTCCTCTAATGCAGTGATCAGGAACTGAATATGCATTTTCTCTGTGGCAGTCCTCTTGGTTTCAATCCCTGATGCAATGTACCTTCCTTTTTCCTTTTCTATAAATAAAGGGTGTTTAATTAAGACAGATTATCTATAAGGGTGTTTCATTAAGACGGATCAATGTCAGCCATAAATAAATCAGTGTTATTGGTGAAAATAGGTCAGTCATCATGGTTAGCTAAGTTTAAGAAAAAACAGATTGGAGACCAGTCTTCCTTTATTCCCACTTTTGGCCATGTCCTACATTTTTGTATTTTTCAAAATAATTATTACTTTCCTCTATGCTGCTTAGACTTTATGAATTTAAGTGCAGTACTAGATTGGCTGCTAGGTCTCATAATTTTAATGATTAAATTGCTAGACATAATCGTCTATGATGCTTTTCCTTTGTGGAACCCTCTTCTGGCTTCTTATTTTCCTGTCAATTACGATCTTCAAAAATTTAAATGCAACATCATTTCTTCTGTCTTCCTGAATCCTGTTCTTTATTTTCCTCCCTCCTCAATAACATTTTCATAGTTTCTTTCTCTATCAGTAACCCTCTTTGCTTCTCAGTGCCTTTATCACCTTGCTCAGGGTGAAATAATTAAAAAAAAAATGTTTGTTTACTCTGGTGAGTCTAGAGGTAGTGTGGGAGAGTCAGTTGACTTCAGGTGGCAAGTGTTCTGTTGTGGCATTTAGGTAAATTTGTATAATGAAGTAATGGTGCCAGATTTTTATCTCATTCCACTAGTGTCATTTTTACTGAAATTCAATTCATGTTTAAGCAATATATTTACTTTTATGGTTACAATATGAATCCATTACTGTTAGGGATTTTTTTTGTAATGATTAAGTTATTAATGTTAATAATATTTTACTAGTTTTAATCAATGGAAATTTCATGGTTTTCCTATTTGAAATTTCTGATGAATCTTAATTTTTTGGGTAATGATTGAATCAGTTCATGGTAAGTTATATGACATTAAAAGATTTGGAGAAATAACCATATTGCATCATTAAATAACTGAGCTTAACAACTTTAACAAAATATTGCAATAACAATCATAAATATGAATACAGGTTATTATTTTAAGAAGTGGGTACAAATGAAAAGATTTGAAATGGACAACATTTTCTATTTCACTGAAACAGTCGTTAAATACTTCTACATCCTGTTCTTTCTTTCTCTTTTTCACTGAAACCAAGTAGCATTTCTGATATGTCTGTCTTTTGATCCATTCAAAATGGAATGGTCCATTATTTATGAGGTATTGGAAGGGTATTACTCTCGTGTGAACTAAGAAAGGGAGGGACAAGTGCAATAATTAGATGATCCTAAAAATTGATAATTACTAAAAAAAGAGGTTTTTCAGCAAATAGAAATTTTTTAGGATAAATGTTTTGGAAAAATTGCACATTTGGACCTACAAAAAAAAAAAAAACAAAAAAAACATTGTGAAAAGGATATTTCTTCCATTGACACTAGGATTATTTTAACTATCTTTGCTCTTCAGCAATGTGTACATTTTTAAAAAACAATTGATTAGAATTTTAATAAAATCTAAACATATAATGAAAGTGAATTTATATATTTTTTATCCTTGAGAATTTACAACAAAAATAACAAACACAATTTATTTATTAATTGTAATCATGATTCAATTCATTAGACCTTTTCAGGTCTGATGAACTGGACCGTGATTACAATTCCAATGTAATAAATTATAACCATGGAATATTAGTGTTTGAGCCTTTTATATTGCAATCAAATTTATCAGATATGCATATATATATTGATAATATTGGTGGTCAATATATATATATATATATATATATATATATATATATATATATATATACAAGTAGGTCGGATGAATTGGATTGCGATATAAAAGGCTCAAATACTAATATTCCATGGTTATAATTTATTACATCGGAATCAGAATCACAATATATATATATATATATAAAGTGAACATTGAAGTCAGCACTCAGAGGCAACAGACTGTTTCATGCTAGACACAATTGTCAGGTGGCTTGACAATTGCGTCTAACATGAAACAGCCTGTTGCCTCTGAGTGTTGATTTCAGTGTTCACTTTTATATTTACACACTCTATCTCTGATATTGAGCATTTTATCCCATAAATATAGCACACTATAAAACTATATTTCTTCATATATATATGTATATGTATATATATATATATATTAAGTATATTTATCTGTATATATATATATATATATATTAAGGTGGACCACACTACTAAAAAGATTAAAGGTAATGTTTTGTGACTCAGTCATTTTCATTAAAGATGAACGTATGTGTGAGCATCTAACGGTGTGATTAGAACACAACACTTTGTGTGATGAATTTTTAATTTATTCACTTGAAAATACAAAAAAACCTTTTAAATAAAAAAAAATATATTTTTTCTTCAGATAAAAAAATTATTATTAACATTTCCTGTTTCTAAAGCAAAAAGATATTTACATGTCAGATTATCCTCAGTGAATATCATTTATAATGATGAAAACATACACACAATAAAAGTTTACAAAGTCAACAAACATTACATTTATTCATTGTTTATGTATATGGTTATGTATGAGAGAGTGTGTGAGTGAACAAGTGAGAATGAAACAAAACAAATTATAAGAAATGTTATTTTCTTCATGAAATTAGGTGTTATTCAGAAAGCCAAATGGGTTGCATGTGACCCACGGGCCACAGTTTACCCATGACCGATGTAGTTAGACATAGTCAATTGTATATAATAATCAAGTATTTTTGCAAACTATTTTTAATTTACCCCATGAAATTAAGAAAATAAGAATATTAAAATGAAAATTCGGAATGTATAAAAAATTTATTTGAATACTAAGGTAAAAAAGATATCACAAGACACTTATTTTACACTGCAATTGGTCATTGAGTCATGAACACATCAACAGTTGATGGTTGGTAAAGGTACTGATCAAAACAATATTAACCTGTGAAAAGACATTGAAAATTGTCAGAGTTTCCAAAGGATAATTTTAGTACATAGATTAGTCCATACTAATTTCTTTGTTTTTGATTGTTTTATTTTATCATAATATTTTGAATATGTTCAACAGACAACCCAAGGAAGGTCATTGGTTGTAATGTTGTGTGGATAGAAAACAAAGGAATTTAGTCTGAACAAGAATGAAAATTTCTTTTCGAAAAGAAATAACAGACAAGAAGCTTTGCTAGTGCTGCGTCAATAAAGGAATTTTGACAGTAAGGAGGGCTGATCTGGCGCTGAATTCAGCGCTAGTCTTCGCTTCATCAATTTTAGCATCTAGTGGCAGTAAAAGACTGTATCTGTTATCAACTTCTATGGTGAGGACATCCTGGAAAAACAAAAGAAAGGAACTTAAAAAAAAAATTTGCTTATTAATCTTCTGAGTGAGCAAACAGAGATAATGCACAAACATAAAACACATGCTTCTCAGTTGAGAGATTCTCTAGGTGTGTGCGTATGAGAGGTTTTTGTGTGTGCCATGTTTCTCAATGTAAGATTCTCTGTGTGTATGTTTGTATGTGTGTGTGGTTGTGTGTGATGTTTCTGAATTGAAATTCTTTGTGTTTGTGTGTGGGATGTTTCTCTATTGGGATTCTCTGTGTTTATGCATGTGGGGATGTTTTTCTTAATTGAGACTGTTTGTATGTGTATGCATGTGCGTGATGCTTCTCAACTGAGATTCTTCTGTATGTATGTGAATTTTTCAACTGCAATTCTGTTTCTATATATGTTTGTGCTTGATGTTTCATTATTGAGATTCTCTGTGTGTGCGTGTGTTTACATGTGTATATGTTTGTGTGTGGGATGTTTTTCAATAGTGATTCTGTGTGTGTGTGTTCGTGTGTGTGTGCGTGTGTGCAGGTGATGTTTCTCAATTTAGGTTCTGTGTGTGTGTGTGTGTGTGTGTGTGCGCGTGTGTGTGCATGTGATGTTTCTCAACTGAAATCATGTGTACGTGATTTTTTTCAATTGAGATTTTGTGCATGTGTCTGTAATGTTTCTTAATTGAGATTCAGTGTGTGCATGTTTTTCTATAGAATCACTGATTGACTCCCAGAAACAGAAATACCAAGAATAATATTTCAAAAAAACTAATTTTTTACACTCCCCCTGATTCTGGAGCCAAAGGAAAGGTATTATTTTTTTTCCAGGTTGTCAACTATGACATCTGCATCAATAAATATTCGATGCCAGGGATAAACAACTGGAAATACTGGTCGTTTATCTTCAGCTAAATTCTTTGCATCATTTTGGTTTCAGGCATCTTTCTTCATTCTACAAAAAAAAACAAACAAACAAAAAAAAAACAGGCATCACCAAAAATGACCAGAATTGCATGCACTGCAACTGCATGTGCTGCAACTGCATGCATTCCAACAGCCAAACACAATCACATGGAATCTAAGAATGAATAGATACCGAGAATGCATGAATTTATTTTTAAAAATGTATTTCAACTCACACTTTCAGCATTCTTGTTGGCATTTAAAACTACTAGATTTTGATATAAGAGTTTAAGTATGGATGAACAAAAATGTAAAATATAATATTAAAACTTGAGCAAAAGTATATTCACAACAATGAAACATCATATGAGTGGGCAACACAAGTACGAATATAATATGTCAAAATTGTTCAGCACTTTCTGTCTAATTTTTTTAATCACATCCCCCAAATGCAAGGCAGTGAAGCCACTAAGACACAAGGTGTTAATGAGTGTGGGAAACAAAACAAAAAAAAACCCCAAAAAACCCAAAAAAACAAACATTAGGGAGCAAGAAGAATAGAAGACTAATCAAGAAAGTAGATAGTGATTGACATGGCATTTAAATATTTGAAGATCAAATTTGGCTGGAAAGCAAGAAGCCAGAAGACAGTTACAAAAAACAAAAAGTGCAAGAAAGGAAACTATTAGCATAGAATTTATGGTTACATCTAACGGATTCAACTGTGAATTGATGAGATTTTGTGACTAATCTAGCACTGTGCTTAAATTCATAAAGAATAGGTACCATAGAAAAGAGCTCATCCAAATAATTACTATAAAACATTTATAGAAAAGGTACAGAGAAGCAGCATTACAGTGGTGGGAAAGTGACTGAAGCTGAGATGCCAGGTCAGGACCAATAATAATACTGATCCTGTTTTGGATTTTATCAAGAATCTCTAAATATACAGCAGGAACACTGGACCAGATGTGGCAGCAATATTCAAAAGCATGGATGAATAGTAGATTTATAAATATGCAAGATAGATTCTGTACACTATTTACATTATTTGGATTATTGTCCTCATCTTTGTTGCCATATTTATCACAATGTTTTGGCCGTTGTATGCTCTGGCCTTCTTCAGGTGCTTCGAATATCAAATTGAACCCTTTATTTCACTCACTGGGGTAGACTGTTCTAGTTCCATGTGCCATGTCTAATGGATGTCAGTTATCAGTTATCTCCTGTTAATTCCCCCCTCCAAGTTCTCCACTGCCTTAACCAGGGTTCAGTTTGACATTCCAACCACATAGAGAAGGCCAGAGTGTACAACAGCTGAAATGTTGTGATAAATATAGCAACAAAGATGAGGACAATAGTCTGAATAATATAAATAGTGTACATAATACCTCATCTCAGAAATATAGAAAGATAGATTCTGGTCTAAAAACTTCTCTAGCATGACAGAATGACCTGACTTTCTTAGCAGTAGACATAGTAATGGATTCAATATAGTTGTTAGACTTCATTTCAGCTGAGAATTTTAGATTGAGTAGGTGCAATGAGTCCCTCTCATGGAGGTTAGCATCAGCCATATGATGGAAGGCAGAAAAGGATCTTTCTTTTCTACGACATCACTGATCATATCAGACACATTATAATTGATTTATTTATTGATTTAAGTGTCAGTGTGAAGCTGACCATATTCATATATTTTTTCTTTTTAAGCATTTCACCCCAAGCAGGGTGGGAATCCACTAGCACGCAATGGGTTACAGAGAGTTGGAGTGAGAGCAAAGAGGAGTGATAGAGAAAAGGATGAAGAGAAGGATAGGGGATAGATCAAGGTATCGGGAGATGTTAATTGACATTACATTTGAATAGTTGGAGATTATAGCTATCAGGGAAACAAGAAATGGGCAGGGAGTTCCACAAGCGAGAAGTGCGAGACATGAAGCTTTTGGAGTAGAAGAGATGTCTACATTTAACAGTTTCAATAGTGAAAGGGTGTGAGCAAGATGCCAGCCTAGTTGAACGCTTAAATTCATGAAGTCTGAGAATTAGTGAAAGCAGCTCATTGGAGCAGTTACCATGAAAGTATTTGTAAAAAAAGACAAAAGGAGGCAACGGCAAGTCTGTGAGTGAGCAACTGCAGACGAGATGCCAGATCAGGGCTAATTACATTGCATATCTGTCTATGGATTTTATCAAGGACCTTGAGACAAACCGAAAGGATGGAACAGCAAAATTGTCCAAATCATGTTACAGCATAATTGTCCATTCCATAAAATGTTTAATATCTAAAAAAAAAACACTAAACAAAGTTTCAGCTATGACATTCCAAAAAGCAGTGAAAAAAAAACTTGAAAATGTAATCATATGTGAAATGTGTGAGGTAACTTGTTACTCCAGGACAGAAGGTTAGAAGGTTAGAGAGGGTGAAGATCATTTTGAATAAGTTGGAAAATGATCCTTGAATAATATATATATATATATATATATATTTGAACTTTATATCAATCCTTCATGAGCTTCTGTCATTTGTGTTCATGATTGATTTCATCATGATTCGTCTATTAAGCTTGGAGAGCAATTATACATTCTTATTTTTCAAAGTGGAGACTAAAAACCTTAGAGAATTCCAGTAAGATATCTTTAATCATTTCTAAGGTAGGACAGTTCAAAACTTAAACCAACAATTGGACAATTTTTCTTCTACATGATTTGAACAAATTTGTTGCTACACCTGGTATATATATATATATATATATATATATATATATATATATATATATATATATATTGTATGTTTTTTTTTTTTGAGACAACAGAGGGAAATAAATAAGGAAGAGAAACTTGTATGTAAGTAATGAAATAAAAGGTTTCCTACACAAAGATACTTTTGTACACTTTTTGAACCAATGCTAACTCTTCTCAACTCTGCTTAACTCTGCTTATTTACATAAATGGATGATTCCATTCATTTATGTCCTATATGACAATATAGCAATCATTTCACTATATTCAAGAAAATAAAGTCACTAAGATGCAAGGAGTTACTGAGTGTGAAAGAATATGAGAAAAAGAAAACATTAACAAGGAGAGAGAAAAGAACAGAAATTAGGACTTTATGAATTTCAGTACAGTGCTTGATTGGCTGTTTGGTCTCATAGATGTAGTCATGTGTTCTGTGCTGGCATTTTCTTCTATTGCACTTCTCGCTTGTGGAGCTCTCTTCTGGCTTCTCACTTCCCATGTCAGTCGTTATCTGCTGTCATCTTAATTCCTGTTCTTTTGTTGTTCTCTCTCTATAATAGTACATTTTCTTATATTCTTTCATACTTAGTAGCTGAGTTGCGTCTTAGTGGCTTTATTACCTTACCTGGGTGAAATGATTAAAAAAAGATACAGCAACTGAAATTAAGAGAAAAAATATATTATTAATAAATGGATGATTTTTGAAAACTTCATCTAATATAATTTCTCAAAGATATTATTACTAATAAAACCAATATAGGTAAGAAATAGGAAATATGGCTCTAAGACGTCATGAAAAAATGAAATATAGTATTTGTGTGGTTAGATATGATCTCTTGTAATTCAATTGGTATCTGTCCTGTTGGGGCTTCAAAATATGCTTACTGCACCTCTGCAAAGGGGTAAGATACCCCCCCTAATTGAGGTGTCCTAGGTACGACGATAAACTACATATGTGTCATGGGTAAGACAATAAACTATATCCAACAGAAAGGCTTCTGGTCAAGAAGTTTTGAAGAGCATGGAATCACCTCTTAATTGCTGGTGTTCCCAGGTCTACCCTGACCCAGGGTGGTAGCACCTGTCAGGGTCCCAACTATGGGCAAATAGTTAATGCCCCAAACTGTGGTCAAAGCACCATGAAAGTGTGAAAATAGGTTTTAATACTAGCAATACATTTTTGTAAAAATATTACCAGTAATGAATTTCTGAATAAAAAAAATACATTTTTGAAAAAAAAAATATTAGCAGCAATACCTTTTTGAAAAAAAAAATTACAAGCAATACATTTCTGGAAATATATTACCAGCAATACATTTTTGAAGAAAAAAAATATTACCAGCAATACATTTCTGGAAAAAAAAATATTAGCTGCAATACATTTTTGAAAAAATATTACAAGCAATAAAATTCTTGTCAGCATTAAATAACCCATTGAGGTTGATATGCTGTAAAACAAACCAAACCAAATCAAATCAGCTGGTATAATCTGGGCTGAAGGTTTATTATCTTTCTCAAGTTGAAAAGAGGCAAATTTCTGTATTGTCAATTTCTCTTATCCTTTATTTTTCCCCCTTATTTTCTATGTACAGTTTACTGACTAATGAATGTTAAATGCTGGTTTGTGGACTATTGATGAAATGCAACTATGGTTAGAATATTAAAAATGTATTAATCAGCAATTAATAATGACACCTCTAGCTAAGTTATACGCACCAAAATTTTGTAGGTGAAAAAAAAAAAGAATGTGGAAATTAGTTTGAAAAATCTTTTAATAAGATTAAAAATCTTATCTATGATATTCAGATAGTAATGTATGTATAGCTTGCCACTCATATTCAAGGATACCCGTCTACTAGGGCAGCTAGACAATCCCTATTGCAGATGCTTGCTCAGGTGTTTTTGTATTTATTCAACACCCACAAAGCCCACCTGTGTTTTATATTGCAACTATGCTGAGCAGACCTTAGTTACAGTTTCTAGGAAAGAGTATGTTATCTTGCGTGATCAACAATTTGAACAAGGTGAGCACCCTCAAGCTCTCGGGCACAATGACTTGTGACTTTATGCAACCACAGCTATTGATGACCCCCAAGGGTTCCATTTACCCAATTTCATTCACAAGTCTTGGGTCATACCATGGTATGGTTTTCAGGCACTTTCCAAATGCTGGGATCAACCCCACCAGTTCGATAACATGAGGAAATTGTGAAAATTGAACCTGGGTCTCATGGTTAGAATGCAAACATTCTAACCACTTGGCCACATGCCTATAATATAGTAATAATTTTATACAAATGTCAATCGTTATCTACTGTCTTTTTATTTGTTGTTCTTTTATTGTTCCCTCTCCTTAATAGTAGATTTTTCTCATATTCTCTAACACTTAGTAACTCTTTGCATCTTAGTGGCTTTATTGCCTTGCTTGGAGGGGAAATGATTAAAAAAATTGTTTTTATTGATTGATAAATGTTTGAACAGTTAATATAAAAATAAAATTGATTCTTTATGAGAAATGCTCACTTAAAAGAAAAAAAAATTAATTAATTTCTGTTTAAATACCTGAGAAAATAATATTACTGTTCAAAGAGATATTTAGATGAGCATCTCTATTTATTGTTTTTGCCACAACATTCAACACAGTGTACTCTCTGACCTTCAGTTTCTTTTTGAATTTTAAGACAATTTTGTGTTATCTATCCTCATTCTCATAATCTCCACTTCCTTCCTCCTCCTCTTCCACTCCTATCTCAAACTTCATTCCTCATTACCATTCCAATGGTATGACACATGTTTTATAGATTATGAAAATGCATTTGATAAGGTACAACACAAAAAACTGTTTCAACTTCTGGGAAAGATATTGAATAATCTAGAATTTATACTGATATTAAAGGAAAGGTAGAAGAAAGGACTAAACCTCAATTGTAAGAAAACAGAATGTATGGTTGTTAGTGAGAAGAAGTGTCCAAGATGTGAATTATGAATTGAAGGTGCCAAAATCAAGTCTGAAGATTTATATAACTGGGAAGTGTTTTAACAGAGGATGAAAATGCAACACCAAAATGTGAAGCTGGATAGGGGTAGAAAAAAGATGCTCTTTAAAAGCTAAGCAAATTATTAAGAAACAAGAAAAAAAATTGTGAGAAACAAAGAAAAAATACTGAATTGTTATGTATTATAAATTCTCCTCTTTGGCAGCGTATGCTGAACAATCTCCAGATAGATGAAGAAAAATCTTCATGCAAGAGAAATGCAGTTCTACAGAAGGACATTGAAAATACCATGAACTAAACATGTGAGTAATGTAGAAGGTTTTAAGAAACACTGAAACAAAAAAAAAAAACCACTTCTACTTAGAATCGTAAAGAGAGACAGAATTTCTAGGAGGTATAATGAAGAAAGAACACTTATGGAATGTGACATTCAGAGGACATGCTAAATGTAAAATGGACAGTGGAAAACGACAAATAATGTAACGAGTTTGTATAAATGGATGTCAGAAGAGTGACTGAAAAGGATAGTGAAAAGACAAAACTTATGAAAAGGTTTGGTTTATTTAGTTTTATGGCATATCAACATCTCAATGGGTTATTTAATGCAGATTTTTAGATTTTAGGATATGTTCGTATGAATAGAATATTTATTCTTTGTAAGAAATTAGTTTGGTTTGGTTTGTTTTGTTTTAAAGCATATCAACCTGAATAGATTATTTAATGCTGACAAAATTTTTAAGGATAGTTTCATATTAATAGAATATGTATTCTTTGTAAGAAATGAATTTGCTTTGGGTTGTTTTGTCTTACGGCATATCAACTTCAATGGACTATTTAATGTTGACAAGATTTTTAGGATAGTTTCGTATGAATAGAATATGTATTATTTCTAAGAGTTCAGTTTGGTTTGGTCTGTTTTGTTTTATGGCATATCAATCTCAATGGGTTATTTAATGCTGACAAGATTTTTAGGATATGTTCGTATGAATAGAATATGTATTCTTTGTAAGAAATCAGTTTGGTTTGGTTTGGTTTGTTTTGTTTTACAGCATATCAGCTTCAGTGGGTTATTTAATGCTGACAAAATTTCCTTTTTTTTTCAAAAATGTATAGCTGGTAATTTTATCAGAAATGTCTAGCTGGTAATATTTCTTTTTAAAAAAATGTATAGTTTGGTTTGTTTAGTTTTGTGGCATATTAACCTCAATGGGTTATTTAATGATGGCATGATTTTTATTGCTGGTAAGATCTTTTTTCAAAAATTTATTGCTGATACTAATTTTTTTTTACAAAGTATTTCTGGTATTAAAATCTATTTTTACACTTTTATAGTCAGGTTGTGGAGTCAACTATTTGCCCATAGCTGGGACCCTAACAGGTGTTACTACCCCAGGACCACCAGCAATTAAGAGGTGCTTCCAAGCTCCTCAAAACCTCCCAATCAGAGGCCTTGCTGCTGGACGTAGTTTATCGCCTTACCTAGGACGCGGATGCAGTTTATCATCTTACCCAGGGCGCATTTATGAAAAGGTACAAAGGGTAGGAAGTTCTGGAGAGCCATGATCTCCCATGTGCTGAAAGACATGACACAGAAGAAGAATTAAGAGTTTGTTATTACCTCAATTAAGTCGACTTCGCACTCAGCACCAGATTTTACGCCAGGTAGTTGCACATAAACAATAATACAATTTTCTTCGCTTGTGTTGATTTCATAGCTGCAAATAAAATGAACAAAAACTGTTTTCACATTTTGGTTAAAAAAACTTAGGAAGTATTTATAAAAAGCACATGCATAATCATAAACATACAATTTTTGAAAATTGTGTGGGTGAAAATTTAACCTTGTAAAAATATTCAACTTGTCCATAAAGAAAAAGGAAACAAAACAAAAAGAAAAATCAAGTGAAAATACCAAATTTTTATAAACAAGAAGCAGTTGAAGGGTTCTTAACAAAAACTGTTTCTTTTTTTTATTCAATTAGTGACTTCTTATGAAGAGAATTCACATCAGATGAGACACAAGAAAACTTATTAATGATTCCACTTACAACTTCAACTCAGACTTTTACTCAGACTACTACATTGTCTTTTATTTATACATGGAGTGAGGATGTGGAATTAAACACAAGAAGACCTACAAATATTTAACATAAAAATGATCAGCTCAATTGTAATGCATGAGGTTGGGTCAAAAAGTATCATGACTGTTACTTTAGTAACAGAGCTAAAGTATTCAGAGTGAAGCTGCTTGAGATAGACTGACCTTAAACTCTGTTGAGAATACACACTAAGTTATAATGTTCTCACTCACTTCTGTTGTTTATAGCAGTGCTTAGAAGGAAAGTGAGTAGACTGAGGTCATCTCATCACAACACAGAGGTTCCATCACTTACCATGGCTTGTGCAGCAGTTTTTGGCTAAGGACAACATTCCCCAGGGTGGACAACCACAATATTTCCCAAATCTTAACTCTTGCAGCATTTTTCTCTTCAAAAATCAAATCCTTTTTAAAAGGAACAAGATTTTCATAGAGAATGCAATGAGACAGCTGCATATGCTATTCTACAACAGGAGTTCCAGGAATGCTTCCATCAATGGAAACGATGCTGGATAAAGTGTGTGGTTTCAGAAAGGGGAGCATTTTGAAGGTGATTAAGTGCTAAATTGATATGTGTTGTAGGTTTCTTTTTATAGCAGCAATCTCAATACCTTTTGATCAGACTGCGTATGTTACTTGAAATGTATAAAGTTTCTAATAACTTAATAACTATACAAGCTTAAAAGTTCAAACATTGCATATTTATTAGGACCTTGAATAAGTTCTTGCTATTTTCCAACAGATGGCATTCCCAGAACTGTGTGCATATAGTTCCAGATAGTAACGCATCTATTAGGAAGTAATACAAGCAAGCTTGAAATTCAGTGTATGTCATTTTGCCAAAGTGTAAACAATTATTTTTCATAGCATTAAATATGCTGGATTTCATGCCAAAGAAAGTGTTTTTGCAGGGAATTTTACTGCACTACTTTATTCAAAAGAAATCTGAAGCTGAAGCACACAGAATTCTTGTTGAGACTTACAGTGACCATGCTCTGTCAGAAAGAACATGCTTAAATGGGAAGCCCTACTTCATCCGTCATTCTCACCAGACATTGACCCATCTGATTATCACTAGTTCCAATCGATGGCACATGGCTTGGCTGAGTAGCACTTTCATTCTTATGAAGATGTCTAAAAATAGGATGACTTGTAGTTAGCCTCAAAAGACATGTTTTTCCGATGTCGAATTCAGATGCTACCTGACAGATGGGAAAAAGTAGGGTCCAGTGATGAACAATACTTTCAGTGACATGTTTCTTATTATTTTTGGAAATAAAACATTATTTTTCATGAAAAATCAGTGAGAACTTATTCAAGGTACTAATATAATTTGATAAATATTTTAAATACTAAGTTTAATCTTTCTCCATAAATTATAAATTAAGTAAATTTTATTTTAAGTTGATATCCACTCAGTAGGAATTTTTTTTCATCACCATAACCCCATGCAAGGCAATAAAGCCACTAAGACAAGAGGTTACAGGGTGTGTTAGAATTAGGAACAAAAACATTATTAATGAGTGAAAAGAGAAAAGAGTATTCAGGGGGACAATAGATAGCAATTGACATTGGATTTAAATTTTTGCAAATTAAAATTGACTGGAATGCATAAAGCTGGAAAGGAGTCCCACAAGCAAGAAGTGCGAGAAAAGAAACTGTTACATTAGAATTTATGGCTACATCTAGCCAGCTCAGCTATAAAATGATGAGACCTCAATGCCAGTCTAGTACTATGCTTAAATTCAAAAAATCTAGGTACCATAGTGATGAGCTCATCTGAACAATTATCCTAAAATATATTGATAGGAAAGGCACAGAGAGGCAAGCTTATATTGGTGGAAAAGTGACTGAAGCTGAGTCACCAGATCAGGACTAATAATATTGCTGATTCTTCTTTGGATCTTATCAAGGAGTTCAATGTAAATAATAGGGGATCCAGATCATATGTGGCAGTAGAGTATCCTTATACATGAATGAATGATAGGCTTATAGATATGTAAAATAGATTCTGGAGAGAAAGACTGTCTCACATGACACAGTGAACAAAGTTTCTTAGCAGAAATTTTATTAATAATTTTCAATAAAAAGACGTTTTTATTTTGTCTGAAACAGATTAATTAATAGAAAATGTTCTAGTAATGTGTCCGCAATAATTTTCATTTCATTAATTTGTTCATTTTAGCAAATCTTAATTTATACAGATTTTGAAAGTTTCTCTTCATAAACACTACAAATTCTACAAAAAGAAACATCTGCATCCACTTCTCCATATTCACTTTTACCATTTCATAACCTGAATCAATGGCACTAAAAGAGATAGTTGTAATTTCCTGTCCGATTTTGGGAATTCATTTGCTGTCTGAAATGGATGACATTTTTATGGTTACTCAACATCTTTTTTTTACTTAACATCCATGTTTGGCATCAAAGAAATTTCAGGCCCCCCCATAAGTGTAAATAGAAATTTCATGTAACAGGACATACATTTTATTTCCAAAAGCAAAAGGTAGTAGAAAAAATATACATTCTGACCGAATGACTACACTGTGGATTAATGGTGCTGAAATAATACAGGTAAAGTAATGTATTCAAAAAACTAGAATAACATTTTTTTGTTAATTAATTCTGTCATATTGTAAATCAATAACTCACATTAAAAGCATCCCAAATGTTGGTCTCAAATAAATGAAAAATAAATGAACACTTTTTTCTAAGAGCATACAATAAAACAAACATAAAAAATGTTTCAAATCAATTTGAAAATATAAATTCATTATGCGAAGGAAACATTAAAAATTTTATTTAAATAATTTTTTTAATTATTTGCCTTTAAAAATAAAGTAAAGCAGTTTGTATTTTACTGTGTGGGAAGAAGTATAATATTGTGAGGAAGACTTTTAGAAGTCATTTTCTGCAACTGGAACTAACAGAATGACCCATTCAGCTAGAACCCACTGTCATGCTCCATTCAAACTCTGATAATTTGATAATTAACATTACCAGTGTTCACACTGATTCACCAGATATCAGAGCATAAGTGATAGAAATCTCAGCCTTTCTATGACATTGGATATGGCTTTCCTATGAGTTTTCGTATGTCAGTAGAATAGAAAGCTAAAGATTTGTGTGTATGCCCTTTCATTAACTTGAAAATTAAATATATATAAAATTGATTGTTTGTCTGAATGTGAAAATATAACCTGAAACTGAGATAAATGAATCTGGATTTAGTTATTTTAATTACAAGCATGGCTCTTGCCAAATATAATCACCCTTATTTAATGATAATTAATTTGTATTTTCTGATGGCCTTTATAATTAAATTTACTTATTTATTCAGCAAAAGCTATTTTTTACAATGAAAGTGGTGACAAATTCAGCATTTTGATCACAGTTTGGAAGTAAAATGAAGTAAACAAAGTATAAATAGAAGTTAGAAATGTTGACTATATTAAATATTAGGTTGAGTCATAAATAATTTCCACTTTTATCTAGCAGCTTTAATTTTTCTAAAAGTGTCCTTAGATTTTATTCAATTATATATTCACCATTATTTGAAACTAGCAGGTTTCACCCGCTAGCTATTGCTTCACAAATTAAAATATATTCACTTCTTGAAAACCTTAAAACAAAAATTTTAAATTAAAATTTCATTCATAAATTGACCAGTTATAGTTAAAGAAAGTTTTACAAATAGATGCAAACTTGTTGAAGGTCAAGTAAAATGCAAATTGGAAACAAGACAGTTGCTGGGGTTCAGGGAATTTTTGTTCCTAGCCCAGGTGTATGTGCTCAGGCTCCCCACATTAAACCAACCTAGTCACAATATGACTATGTGGTGGTGGTGGCAAGGAGGTGGGCATTCAAGTAAATACCAAATTACTATTAAGTAGTTTGTAACACATTTATTTATCATCTCTCAGTTGTGTCTTTAGGCAGAGTGAGCTCAGAGGTGGCTCCATTGAGGGCCAGAGTCACAACTGAGGAAAATTATACTGAGAGGTGGCCAGCCCTGAGGAAAAGCTGCCTGAGGATGCAACCTCTCATTACACTAGATAGAGGGATGAGTGCTCACATTGAGGCCAGTGCAACTGACAGTTGAGAGAGCTCATAATTTTTGTTCCTAGCCCAGGTGTATGTGTTCGAACTGCCCACATTAATCCAACCTTGTGTCACAACACAACTTCATGAGGGGAGGGTCAAGTAAATACCAAGTTATTATAAAGTAGAGATGGGGCTTTTTCATCTCAGAATTGATAGGAGAATTGTGCTCCAATTTCGCATTTATTCATATAGATTCCATAATATTGGTTTTACTTATTTAGCTATTATGTTTCTCTAACTCTTCAAATGTTGAATGTATAACTAATTCTAATTTCTATTTTCCCATCTCTACACAATATTAATTTTATCTTATAAATTGTCCCCTGTTCTGAAATAGAAGTAATTCTTTGTATGGAAAATAGGGATCTATGTACATCAAATCATCTTTAAATTAATTGACAGCAGAAGAATTATCATTGAACTTTTAAAAGATAAGATTAAACATTAATTCAATGCTTAAATGCAGCGATCAATTTTGAGTTCTTCTGTAGTTTATTGATGCCTATTGCATCTACTACTCCCTAGCTCTTGTGATGATGGTCAAACTAAGAATCCTCCACAGGAGCTAGCTTAAATGTCAGCCAATAGTGTGGCTTTTAAGCTAGTTTATAATAAAACATGCACTGCAATTTTGGATACAAAAGGAAAATGGCTAGTATAATGTATTAATATATATTTTTAACCTTGCATAATCTGGCAACCCTGCATCTGAGCTGAATCAAAATTGTTCCATGCTCCTAACTTTTTTAGGGCTGCTGAATGAGCTATGAATCACCAAAACTGGACCAGTGAGAGTGGAGGAGTAGCTTGAACACACACATGCACAAACACACACATATACACTGTACTTTATATATAAGATTATTTGAAGGAAACATTGAAAATTTTATTTAAATAATTTTTGAATTATTTGCCTTTAAAAATAAAGTAAAACAGTTTGTGTTCTCATAATTTTATGCCAGTAGAAAAAAAACAGAATTTCAAAGACCATCTATTTTTGTTGGGTCAACTCACGGCCCATTTTTTTTTTAAATTATCACACTCACTCGTGGGCCTAAGAGGAGAACTTCAACTTGCTGCAATGGTTAGCAAGTTTTAGCTAGATCAGTTATGACAGAGTAGTGAGTTTGATCCTCACTGTGTGCTCCACACTTGCAGCCTTGTGCCATGTCTAAGCTATGCTTAGAAAGTCAGCAATTATGGGCCTAGGAGCAAACATTCAGAATCATTGCTGGAAACAACATATAGAAGATAAACAAGCAAACAAATTAAGCAACTTTAGAGAAGGCTGTGTCTGGTAGAGTGGGAATGAATTGCTTTTCTTACTAGTTTGCTCCCCTGAACATGAGTGGTGCTTACAACTAGATAGATTGTGTCCTCTTGAGGAATTCATTGTTTGAGAGAAACTAGGACTGATTTACACATGTGGCACTGTGGTTGCATTTGAATAACAGTGGTTGTGCTCTTTAATATAAATGCATTTGATACATACAATGACTATAAGACCTGAACAGTAAATGTCTTGCTGATGTGTGCATGTACAAGGCAAGACATTGGTATATGACCAATATTTGTCAGTGTGTGAAAATTCATTATTTTGTAGAATCTTGCCAGTCTGCATAATTGCTATGATAGACTGACTGATTTGTTTTTTTTTTTATGGTTTATCAACCATAGATAAATAGGTTATTTACACTATTTAATTTGTTCAGAATGTTGTCCTCATCTTTATTGTCAGATTCACAACATTTTGGCCATTGGACATTCTGGCCTACTTCAGTTGGTCCAGTGGATAAAAATGTTGGTTGAAGAAATCCAGTGACTTAACCCAAAGAATTTTGAGTTCAATACCTGGCTACAGCAGAGATGAACAAAAACTTGAAGAATTGAGTTACTAAAGGGAAATAACTGAAACTGAGATATCTAGAAAAGGCATGGCACCTGGAACTAGATCAATTTACCCCAGTAGATGAAATAAAGGGTTTGGTTTGAAATTTCAACGTATATCACCTGAAGAAGGTCGGAGCGTACAGTGGCTGAAACATTGTGAATATGACAGTAAAGATGAGGACTACAGCCTGAACATTGTAAATAGTGTAAATAGTTACAATACAATCTCAGAAATATAGACAGATGCTTTTGTGGGTTATTTAAAGCCAAAACATATTTTGGACTGTAAGAAATATTTTTTTTTTGTTAGTGAATATTGAATCAACAATTTTTTTATCCGAGACAAAAATAAATTTTCCAGATACAAGTCCTACTATTTGACCTATAGCTGGGGAAGGAGATGGATTCATCCCTTTCTCAAGGATATTTTCAATTAATGTAACAAACCTGAGTGGGATTTGAACTCAGCTCTCCAATTTCTCATTCCGAGTTGCTATCCATTACACCACCTGCACACCCTCCCACACAATTGCAACAAAAGTGCAGTTTATCTTCTTTACAAACTGAACTTCTGTTCTCTAAAAACTTAAATCTAATAACGTCTTAAATATTTTGACTACTGTGAACTGCAGAACAAATGGAACTGGCATGCCAAGTTCAAATCCCAGTCAAGGCTGTTTTATCCATTTGACAGAAATACCCTTGGAAAAGTATGAATACATCCCTTCTCCTCGCAGTTAGGGATTAATAGGAGAGACTGAGCTTTCTAGCCTTGGTTGGCAACTAGTCTAGGAGAAGGACAACTTTGAATTCAAAACTGGCATTAGGCTTGCAATCCCATGCTGTAAGAATCTACTTGCTATGGAAACGACAGCAGTAACAGCTACCGTGGTGAGGTTGTGGACCCATGTTTCATGGGGGAGTCTGCAGGACTTGCATATATACAAATATAAATATACATGTATTCGTAGGATGTAGAACAATATCTGGACAAAAGTGGAGATAATAACAGTAATTACATTATTCGGACTATTGTCCTCATCTTTGTTGTCCTTAAGGACACATGGCGCAGTGGATAAAGGTGTTGGTTAGATCCAGTGACAGGACCCAAAGTGTTGTGAATTCAGTACCAGGTTAAGGCACTAGAGAACTTGGGGAGGTGAATTAATAGGAAATAACTGATAACTGACATCCATTAGACATAACTAGTGGAACTAAACAGTTTACATCCATTGAAGAAGGCAGCGTTCAATGAAACGTTAAATAAAAAATGGGTTCAACAATGTTTGACATTCCAACCACGTGAAGAAGGCCGGCACGTTCAATGAAACGTTATGATAAATATGGCATCAAAGATGAAGACGATAGTCTGAACAATGTAAATAGTGTACATAATATCTCATCTCAGAAATATAGACAAATACTAGAGATAATAAGTCAGTCATGGAAAAGACAAAATCAGCTACATGTTTTTTTCTAGTGGAAAAGATTTTCTACTCTCTCACTCTCATTGTTGAAAAAAGGCCTCAGACTTAATAAAAACAATTTTTTTTCATCTGCAGATTAGGTGTAAAACGTTAATTTTTTATTCACAATTCTTGCAAAAATCAAATAATTGTCAGATTTTAGTGAAAAACGTTAATTTGACAATTCTTGCAAAAATCAAATAATTGTCAGATTTTAGTGAAATTTTCAGGACTAATTCACAAATGAATGAAATTATTTTGGAAATTTGTTTTTAGAAAAATCTTGGTAAAAATTTTTTTTTTACATATGTTAACTCCACCCCCACCACATTTAATTTCATGAAATTTCGAGAAATTAAACTAGATTCAAGAATGATTTTCCATTTTTAAATATTCATTTGGAGGTACCTAGAAAAGGATGGAATAGCAGGGCTGACTGAGTCCTATTGCCTTGGTTGGCAACCAGTTTACCACAAAAAGAAATGTTAACCTACTGAGGGAAAATCTTCGGTCTAGTCAGTCATGAATCAAAAGAAACATAATCACACAAAAGTCTATCGAGCATAGCAATTAACTGACTGATCTAGATAAAAGCATTGAAAAGCAGGACAACCTCGGCTAGCAACTAGTTTACCATAGAAAGAAATATCAACCTACTGCAAGAAAATCTTCTGTCTAGTCTGTCATGAATTGAAAGAGACATACTCACGCAAGAGTGCATTGCATATGGCAATTAACTGACCGATTTAGATAAAAGGATTGAATAACAGAACAGACTGAGTTCTATAGCCTTGTTTGGCAGCCAGTCTACCACAGAAAGAAATATCAACTTATTGCGGGAAAATCTGCCTAGTCAGTCATGAATTGAAATAGATATACTCACCCAAGCGTGTATCACATATGGCAATTAACTGACAGATCTAGATAAAAGGATTGATTAGTAGGCCAGACTGAGTAATATAGCCTTGGTTGAAAAAAATATCAACCTACTGTGAGAAAATATTCTGCCTAGTCAGTCATGAATCGAAAGAGACATACTTACCCTAGCATGTATCCCATATCACAATTAACTAACTGATATACATAAACTGATTGATAGCAGGACAGACTGAGACATACTGGGTATGATGATAAACTACATTCGCATCCTGGGTAAGATGATAAGCTACGTCCGGTGGTGGGGCCTCTGGCCGGGGGTTTTAGGGAGCGTGGAACCACCTCTTTATTGCTGGTGTTCCCAGATCTGCCCTGGCCCGGGATGGTGGCACCTGTTGGGGTCCCAGCTGTGGGCAGGTGGTTAACACCCAGACTACATCTGCATCCTGGGTATGACGATAAACTACATCTGCATCCTGGGTAAGATGATAAACTACATCCAACAACAAGGCCTCTGATAGTACGTTTTTGAAAAAATATTACCAGCTATACATTTTTGAGGAAAAAAAAATATTACCAGAAATAGATTTTTGACAAAACAAAAATATTACCAGGCAAAAAAAAAGTTGTCAGCATTAAATGACCCATTGAGGTTGATATGCTGTAAAACAAAACAAACCAAA
Organism: Acanthosepion pharaonis; assembly: GCA_903632075.3. Classification (NCBI taxonomy): domain Eukaryota; kingdom Metazoa; phylum Mollusca; class Cephalopoda; order Sepiida; family Sepiidae; genus Acanthosepion; species Acanthosepion pharaonis. The sequence goes on along the minus strand of CAHIKZ030000333.1, from coordinate 2,960,037 downwards.
CCAAACCAAACAGACTGAGTACTATAAGCAACCTGTTTACCACAGAAAGAAATATTAACCTACTGCAGTAATATCTTCTACCTAGTCAGTTAGGAATTGAAAGAGATATGATCACCAAAGCGTGTATTAGATATGATACTTAACTGACTGGCTATTTAAAAAATACCATATTTTTGTGATTCTGTGTACGAGAGATGTAAAGATCTGTAAGCTGGAATTGGTATAAATTTTAACTTACCTAGGTTCAACAGGATAATTATTTGTATCAGAAACCTCATGGATCAAGGCAGGTTTTTTTGATTGTGTTCTTTCTGGTGTCATGAAGAGACCAGCATTTTTGTCTTCAAGTTTTAAGAGAGGTTTCACAAATTTTTTATTTTCATCATCGTCATCATCTGATTTTTCAGAAAGTTTAATATTACTTAAATGTTCCAACACTGATTCTTGCTTCTTTGCCGAAGGTGATGACTTCTGTTTGCTAAGATTGAAGATCTTATGCCGCAGTTTGACAGGATCTCCTCTGCATGTTGTCTTGTCCAAGAATTCGAAGGAATCAGTCTTCAGTGAGAGACTGGTCTGCTTCTTGACCATCTCCAATATATTCTGCATGCAGTAATGCTGGTCAGATGATGGCTGCCCATTGGCTGGGTAGAACTCCTGTACCACTTCAGGATTTATAACAAGCATCAGACGTGCACTTCTCTTGTCACCTGTAAAGAGCATAGCAAACAGATCCAGACTAAGAAAACTGGCTAACGAATGACATATCTCCCTCAAAATCTCACCTTTTAAATGGGATTTTCTTTTTGTCTGTGTACATGTTTTTCTGATTGTGTGTGGTAAAAATATAAAAAGCCAGAGGAATTCGACAATAGGTACTATGACCAGAAACAATATTTTTTTTGTATTAAATTATTTAATTTTACAAAAGTTATAGGATGGTTGAGTTTCTTATGTAAATTAATTGTAAACTGATCATCTTACAGAAGCCAAAACAATACACACTCATAACATGTGGTCTTTTATAAAATCATGGAAGGCTAAATCATTGACACAGTCTGCATTATTAATGCATCATAAACTTGCCAAAGTTCATTTTGATTTTTTGTTTTTATAAATTGAAAGAAGACCAGCATTTGACTTTATGAATTTAAATGCAATATTATATATATATATATATATATATATATATATATATATATATATATATATATTTGAAGAAAAATATAATGAAAATACAAACAAAAATCCTAATATGCGATTATGCTGTTTTAATGTTTAATGTTAACGTCGGATGTTTCGGTCTAATAGACCATCTTCAGGACATATTCATAAAACATAATTAACATAGACCATATACAATTCAACATGAAAAAGACGTTGGATATAAAAGCAATACCAATCCAAACAGATAATGTATATGGTCTATGTTTTCAAGATTTTGTATCTGCACTCTTGTCATAACTTGCCAAAGTTCATTTTTATTTTTTTGTTTTTTATAAATTGAGGGAAGACCAGCATTTGACTGAATTTAAATGAAATACTATATATATATATATATATATATATATATATATATATATATATATATATATATTTTAAGTTATGAAAAACTGGGTAATCTGTATGGGTTATCCCAAGGAGGATGAAATCCTGAGAGCTCAATGTAAATCCAGAGCTAATAATTTAAAGAAGAACAGACGACTTTAAGAACAGACCTCTCTAAATTCAACCATGTCTCTCACTTTTCTCCTCGCTACCCTGTCTGTTAAATTACATAAACTTAATACTACTCGTCAAAAGTGTGAATTTTCATTTCACCTTTCGTTTCATTTTTTGGAAGTGTTATCTGATGATCCAGCAGGGCTCTGGTGAAATAAATTATTATAATGGAACCTTAAAGTAGTCTGTATTTCTTTAAATTATATATATATATATATATATATATATATATATATATATATATATATATATATTGTATTGCATTTAAATTCATGTATAAGGTGTATTTAGGTATCAAGAATTCTTTCAGACAAATATCGACAAGTTCTGAAGATCCAATTTTTTTATTAATTTTTAAAAAATTTCCAAATTAGTTTTATTGTAGAATTAGTAAACTTCAAATTTCATTTATTATATTTTTGTTTTTTGTTTTTTTCCTCTGAATATTTTTTTGAATATTATTTTGTTTTCAAAGATTTTGTTTTTGGTTCATTTATGTAAATGTTTTTTGCTGCTTCCACATTTGCTGGAATCAGTTTTGCATATATATATATATATATATATATATATATATATATATATTATATAAAAAAATTATCCATAAATTTGCTCTAACATATCTTTAAGCCAAAATCCCAATAATATTTGAATTGTTTTCATATATATATATATATATATATATATGAGAATTTAGTAAGATTTATTTGTAAGTGTCTCTTACTTTTTTGTGCTTCACTTATTGGCCATAGCATATAGGAGTTTATATCCTATAATATAAATACAAGGAAAATCAAAAATTATCTGCAAATTTGCCATAACATCTTTAGACAAGAGTGCAGATAATTTTTGATTTTCCTTGTATTTTTATTATAGGATATAAAGTTCTATATTTCATAACCAAGAAGTGAAGCACAAGCAGGTAAGAGACGCTTTCAAATAAATCTTACTAAACTAAGTAGATACAAAAAAAATTTTTAAAAATTTTGTTCAAGCATGGCTCCAAATTAAATAAGTGGTTTCTGGAACCTGATTGAATATGACAAGTTACATGATGTGCTGTCTACTACGTCTGCATAATTGAACTCTAAATGACCTGGAAAAAGCTCAGGCATGGATTACTGAGCACATTCCTGGACAAAACTCAGATAGCGATCCGGACCCGACCCATGGCAATAAAAACAGCTTGTCAGCAACAGTCAATGCCCAGATCTACAATGACACAGTGGTAACAGTCCACAAAATACAGTCAGCGAACAAGACCAATCTTGATCAACAGTTTAGACATGCATTACCATAACAACGTATATATCAGCGATGATTTTTCTACATACAATGCCACGGTGAAAGTAAATCTTGTATCCCCACTATTTGTTCACCTTGTTTTAAAATTACTTCTATCAGCAGTCACACACATATTTTATTAGCATGTGCTTCATGCACACATATTGGCATGCCATACCATTTGATTTCCTCACTCAAAATCATTTTGAACAATCAAAATATTTGTCTCTTCATGGACACAAAAACACTCCAAAACTTTGCAGATTGACTTGCAACAAATCATTTTGAACAATCAAACTATTGGATTGGTTGCTTCATGGACAAAAAAAAAACACTCTAAAATTTTGCAGATTCACTTGCAACAAATCATTTTGAACAATCAATCTATTGGTTTCTTCATGACCAGAAAAACACTTAGAAACTTTGCAGACTCACCTGTAACAAATCATTTCAAACAAATGAACTATTGATCTCTTCATGGCCATAAAACACTTCAAAGCTTTGCAGATGCACTTGTGACAAATTTCAAACAATCGAACTATTGGTCTCTTCATGGTCACAACAAAGAACATTGATTTTTTAATATGTAAATAATGTATTTGACTGTATAAATGTTACTAACATATTTAATTTGGTTTTCCTTCTCCGCAAAGATCATTTCTTCATGTGATATAAAACTTGTGTTGGATACGGATATTATTTTTCCTCATAAAATCCAGGTAGACTGACCCCACAATACACACACACAAATATATATATATATATATATATATATATATATATATATATATATATTTTCTAATCAGCAGATGTTTTTATCTGACATTATTTCTGACTACTCTAAATGTTATTTTGTGGATAGACATGTTTGAGTGAATACCATGCCTTTTTTTCTTAAACAGGGTGAATAACATCAACTGGCCTGTACATTTGAGAGCCTTAATAAAGAGGATGTGCTTGCCAGTAGGGTTAGGACATGTACCCCACTTTGTAGGAGAAACCACAGTATGATCCAGAATACTTTAGACCACTTGGCCACAGAGAGTGTTACATCCCAGCAAAATTCAGTTAACCTTTCAAAGAATGCACATCCTTTTGTTCAAGTCTTTTCCATTTCTGAAATATAGACAAAGAAATTTCTCAGGAATCAATGGACTTTTATCTGATAATATTTCTTTCTAAACCAAGTGTTATTTCATCGATTGTATATAGGGTTGCTCAGTTCTTTGAGGAGATGCCTTTTAATAGCGCTAACCTTTTTCTAACTTGTTCTCATAATCATTTCTTTTCAGATATATAATGGCAAACATCACTGTAATTATTGCCTTAAAAGCAGAGCATATTGATTTAAAGATTGATATCTTCCTGAAACTTACACGGTTGTTTGTTGTCAAAGTTCACAAAGTGCTGGAAGCAGCTGGCATGTATTCTACAGCAGTAGCTAAATGTAAAATGCCTGATAAGGATCCTAATACCATCAGAACAAACAAATTTGCATGAATGGTGCAGAAAATTATATTATATTAAACATAAAGGGAGATTATTATTTTATATTAAACATAAAGGGAGATTATTCATTCTATTTATTTTTATATAAAATTTTATAAAAAAAATGACAACATATGAAATGTATTAATTTCAACATTTATTTAATATATTTTCTTTTCATACATTATTTTTACAGATATAATTTATGTAAGTATAATATGCTGTCATTGTTTATGTTAAGATATGTTTCATGAGCAGGTATGAGTGATCAAGAATAATTGCTGAAGGTGTGTGTTTATAAACAGTAATTTGGACTTTGATAACTGGACACTTCTTTGTGGCTGAATTGTTAACAGTACAACAGATCAAATGATCATCAGGGTTACAGGTTTGATTCCTGCCAGAGAGAGTGCATATTATCTACAAAATTTCTTGGACATTCAGGCTGGTAAATGTAACTGATACTGTTTAACTAAAAAACGGAGCATTGACCTAAATAAACTATATATATATATATATATATATATATATATATATATATATATATATATATATATACCATATAAACAGAAAATATATTAAATAATTGTCAGACAATCCATTTCATAATATGCATATATATATATATATATATATATATATATATATATATATATATATATATATATATGTATTATTGGGCACAGGTCATTATTTAAATACATATTGTTAAATATAACAGACAATGAATGTCTATTATGTTTAATCATGAGCTGTTCTAAACTTGATATGTTTGCTTTAATTTTGGGTGAAAATAAAGACAAAAATTGTCCAACATTTGGATATTTTTATTAAGCTGGTCCTTGATCTAAACTTTCGACTCACATAAGCCATCTTCAGAGTGGTTATATAGACATTTAAACAAAGATATTCACCATCAAAGATAATATTTGGTTATGTTGACATAGAAGATTGCTATTTGATGATAATGCATCATGAATTTACAACCTGCATTTGCTATTCTGCGACCATTATAATCGCATAGCAATCTTCTATGTCAAAAATATTTTCTGACCTTAAATAATCTGCATCGGGCTGATAAGCTGTAAAAAGTAAATCATTTAATACTCTAAACACATGCACACATACATACATACATACATATATATATATATATATATATATATATATATATATATATATATATATATATATATATATATGTTAAAAATGGACAAAAGTCGGACAATTTATTTATTAAAGACATTTTTATGTTTAACGTTCTTAAATATTTGTTCTTTGACAGGATTCGAACCTGCATCCTATATACTGAACCGTCAAAGGACGAATATTTTCTATGAAAAATTCTCGGACATTCAGGCCGGTAAATGTTATTTAATACTGTTTATTATAAACAGAGCATTTACTTAAATACTTGTATCTATAAAAAGAACGTTAAACATAAAAATGTCTTTAATAAATATATATATATATAAATTTATTTATATATATATATAAATTTATTTATATATATATATATATATATATATATATATATATATATAAATTTATATATATATATATATATACATATATATATATATATATATATATATATATATATATATATATATAAAAACATAACAGACAATGACTGTCTATTATGTTTGATCATGAGCTGTTCTAAACTTTGTATGGTTGCTTTAGTTTTGGATGGAAATAAAAACAAAAATTGTCCAACATTTGGATATTTTTTTTATTAAGCTGGTCCGTGATAAACAATTGACATCATAATCTCTAATAATGCTACATTTGTTTATCAAGGACCAGCTTAATAAAAAAAAAATATCCAAATGTTAGACAATTTTTGTGTTTATTTTACTACAAACATTCACATGGTAATATGTTCGACAAAGCTGAATTTTTTGGGAACTGTGAAACTTCCCCTTATATTGGAAATATGGAGAAAAAGATGGTTTTAAAATCCTTGGCAGTAGCATGGCATCCCCTAGCTATAAAGGTCTGAATTGGTGCTACTAAAGAATGGAGGTCATTGAATATGTAAATAGCAATAGAGTCGTGATAGGCTTGCGATAGGGCCTCTGCAGGAAAGAGGCTGCAGAGATGGTAATCACCTGTCCAAATGATTTTGAACTCTATATGTTAAATAATAGTTTACCAGATTATTATATTTTAGAGGCAGTGTAACACTGCTCTGACTTCCTGGGGTTGACCTTTGAGGTCAGATGGAAGACAAAACAAGGAAATCAATTTTGATTGGCTGAGCCAGCATGAGAATGATAGATAGAGAAAGGGATTTCAAGTAGTTGTTTCTGAACTGTTAAACATTATGGATATGTTTTCTCTGTCAGAAGTGTCTCCACAGTGGAGCGAGAGCAAACCCACTGGAGTGGTAGGAATGTATACGTCAACATTAATAAAATAGCTGAGTTAAAATTCCCTGTGTTGAAGTTCTTTCATCTCCGGAGCCCAAAACATATTGCCACCCAGCCAGGAGAAAACGAGCGAGAGAAGAATGCAACATATCAAGGTTGGAGAGTGAGGACAGAGTAGCTCCAACCCAGATATTGCAACAATACTCCGTTTTTGGTCTAATTTGACTCTTGTAAAGATAGAGTATAGTAGAAAGAGTTAGGTATTTCCCGGAGTAATGAAATGTGTTGATCATTTTTTCTTTTTTCTGGAGTACCTGAATGAGAGTTGTGCAAGCATTTGTGTTCAGGTTTTCTTTTTCTAGTTTTCAATCAAATGACAAAGCAGGAACATGTTCATGTGTATTCACATTGATTTTACAAGCTTTTGTCTTTTACAGTTTCCAATTTTTTGTAAACCTACTTTCTAATAATTTTCGTGTTTTCATTTAAAAAATTTGATTCACATAATCTGATAGAAGAAAAACCCTAATCATCAATTTCTTTGTCCTATACATCAGATTATTTTTCTTTTGTTTTTGTTTCTTTTTTTAAAATAAAATCTCCCACCTTTTAAATTGGTCTGGTATTCCACTTCCGTAATGTGGGCAGGCAGTTGCTGGGTTTGATTCTCTAACACTTTAGGGGCAGAGATCAGCTTCCAGGAAAAAACTTCCACAAACAAAAAACAGTTCTCATTCTGAAATGGAAAAAATAAGTTATTAACTTCAGTAAGAAACAAAAAAATAATTAAAAAAAAAAACAAAATCATGGAGAGTTTATTTCAAATATTTTCAGGAGTCTGGATTAATTTAACATCATTGAAAAATATTTTTCATCTACCTATTAAATTCTGTATTCCAAAATCTTAAGTTGGAAATTATATACTAATAATGGAGAACTTGGAAAAAGAGGGAAAATATGTTGATCTTTATCAGACTCCAAGGTCCACTATAGGCATTAGTGTATTCATGATATACTAATAACTTAGTAGAATAAAAGGAAGGACAATGAAAACCTAAAAAATGAATGTAGAAAATGTGATATACATAAAACTAAATTGTAATATATATATATATATATATATATATATATACTACAGTTCAAAAGGTTTGAAGCCACATCCAGAAATAGTATGTGATAAACTTGACAGAAGAGTGAAAAAAAAAAGACTAAAAGAAAATGTGCTCTTGAAGTCAATGAAAAAAGAGTGAAATCAGTTATCAAGCTTATACTTTGAGAAACTTTTTCAATGAATGCCAAGAATTTGTGCTTCAGAAATCAAGGCTAAAGGAGGATATTTTGATGAGAGCAAAATTTAATCATAAAATGCTGTTTTTTGTCATAATAAAATTTCTAATAAAAAATCATGTCTCATTTTTTTAACCATGTATACTAATTTTCTCTTATTTAAAGCATAAAACAACTATTTTGGGGCCAAATTAAAAAATTACCAGAGGTGGCTTCAAATTTTTGAATTGTAGTGCATATATATATATATATAAATAACAGATTTCTGATGTAAATTGAGGATCTCCTGTATATATATATATATATATATATATATTAATAAATATACATGTACCTATGTAAGTATATGTATATTTATTAATATATACTTCTTAGGTCTGTCTAACCACACAGTTTTGTTTACACCTTATATTGTATTAAATTGAGTAAATATTTATTCACTTAACTGTGTATGCATGGTAACACACATGTATATGATTGCTAATATCTACTTATTTGGTTTATCCACATTAATACCTATCTATCTATCTATCTATCTATCTATCTATCTATGTATCTCCCTCTCTCTCTCTCTCTATCCATCCTCCTATCTATCTATCTATCTATCTATATCTATCTATCTATCTATCTATCTATCTCCCTCTCTCTCTCTCTCTCTATCCATCCTCCTATCTATCTATCTATCTATCTATCTCCCTCTCTCTCTCTCTCTATCCATCCTCCTATCTATCTATCTATCTATCTATCTATCCATCCTATCTATCTATCCATCCTCTCTCTCTCTATCTATCTATCTATCTATCTATATCTATCTATCTATCTATCTATCTATCTATCTATCTATCTATATCTATCTATATATATATATATATATATATATATATATATATATATATGTTTCCTTGAATAGTATAGACATATTATGTCTATTTATTTTTATACTGATCCTTTCCAGTTCTCTCATCAGTTCCTTGTTGTTAAGATGAAATTCATCAAAGAAGGTGTCATAGTCTTTTTCTTATCCAAGTATTTTTGATCTCTTCTGAGATCAAAACTTACAACTGTTCGACTTTATGAACAGGACTCCAAATTTTTGTATCTAGCTATGACTGCTCCATGTCTGGCAACATAAGTGCTTCCTAGCTTGGTAAATAAATTTTTTTGCATTTGCATTTATTTCAGTATGTTTTGCAAACTAAATTTTTTTTCTGTTTTGAGCACCTATACTTAGTTTTTTGTATGTTTAGCAAATATTAAACTAACTTCACTGTAGTATGCAGTGTTTGACTTAATTCTGACAAACTTACAGATAATAAATAAAAGTATATGTAGAAAGATTATATATATCTGGTATTAAATATAAAGAAACCATGAAAAAATATAGAAAAAATATAATAATACCTAAGGAAAGATAAAAAAAAAAGACTGCAAAATTAATTTCTGGCCTGTCAGTCCTAACTAATCATGGGCATAATTCAACAACGACATATATAAACAATGACACTAGACCCAAAGAGTGTGAGTTCAATACTCGGTTAAGGCAGTGGAGAACTTTCTGAGGGGAATTAACAGGAGATAACTGATAACAGACATCCATTAAACATGGCACGTGGAACTAGAACAGTCTACCCCAGTGAGCGAAATAAAGGGTTCAGTTCGACATTCCAACCACCTGAAGAAGGCCGGAGCATACAACAGCCAAAATGTTGTAATAAATATGGCGGCAAAGATGAGGACAATAGTCCGAATAATGTAAGTAGTGTATATAATACCACATCTCAGAAATATAGACAGATACTGTTCCTTAGTTCTTTTGAATTGTAGCTATATACAAAAATTGAACATATTTAATTAATACAGGGTGCGATGGGTAAATAGTTGCCATTTTATATTTTTAATTTTATCCATGCATGTTGTTTATTTTTTATTTTGTTGACTGCACAGTATAGTAGGGTCAGTTGGGCCACCGTCTGTGAGAAAAAGAGCACCATGATGCAATTCACTCCACCAGAAATTTGGAAATGGCATGCTATTACTGCTTGGCATCTGTGCTGGAAGCTCCAATAGGAACATTTCTGGGTGTTTGGGTGTTGATATGAGGACAGTGCAGAGGATTCGGAAAGAGTTGAATGAGTCTAATTGTGATTACGAAGGTGTTTGGAGGGATCACTGGTGATGGCAACATTATGCCTCCACTCATCTTCCCACAGGGCCCTAGACTCAACACAGAAGCCTATATCAAGTGCTTTGAGGGGGTAGTGCTTCCCTGGGTCAAGAGGATAGCTGCTGGAAGACCATATGTCTAGCAACAGGACTTTCTGAACCATGCCACACAAGCAGGAGAACACAGTTATGGCTGTAAGACAATTTCTGTGACTACATCACCCCTTACATCTGGCTACCTAACTCCCCAAAGTGCAACCCCCTTGAATATTATGTGTGGGGTGCATTTGAGTGAGAGACCAACAAAATTCCTTGTAACACCAAAGATGAACTGAAGGCAAGGATTATGGCAACATTCACTAACTTAAACAAGGATGCCATCCAGAAGAGTTGTAGGAGATTTCAAAGTCATCTGGAGGTCGTGGTTGAAGCAAATGGTGATTTTATTGAATAAATTTACTCTTTAGTATTTCAAGATATTTTTGTGCAACTTTGCTAAACGTATCTGTTAAAATTATCTGTTTGCATAATTTAAATGACAGTTTATCCATCGTACCCTGTACTTTTAGAATTATGGCAGTACAGAGACAGTGTGTAAACATTTTCAGAAAAGGTCTTGAATTATTTGGGGTGGGTACAATATATTTAAGTTGTAAGTTAAGTTTTAAATCTGAATGAAAGTTGCTGTATTCTTCAAGTGAGAGTATTTTTATAGTTTTGTGCTAAAAAAAAACATCTTGCAGTGATATGCTACTTTTGCTCTGTAATGGTAACAAACTCACAAATATACAAAAATAAGTTATTATCAGAATTTTGTATTTATTTATTAAACAAAGCACCCATTATAATAAAGTCTGAAATGACAAAAATGTTGGATTAAGAGTAAATTCATTAATTCTTTAGAAATTCTATTATATTTTTTTAATCATTTCACCCCAAGCAAGGCAACAAAGTCACTAAAATGCAGGGTGTTACTGATTGTGAAAGAATATAACAAAAACATTATTAAGGAGACAGAACAATAAAATAATGGAAATTAAGAAGACAGAAGATATCAACTGAGATTGCATTAAATTTTTGAAGATCAAAATTGACTGGAAAGCAAAAACCTGAAAGAGAGTTCTACAAGTGAGAAATGTGAGAGAAGAAACTGTTAGCATAGAAGTTACTGTTATATCCAATTCAACAGTAAAATTGTGAGGTCTTACTCCAATCTTGTATTGTGCTTAAATTCATAAAGTCTAGATACCATAGGGAAAATTTCATTAGAACAATTACCATGAAAGTACTTATCAAAAAAGTACTGGGAACTTATGTTACAGTAGTTGGTCAAGACAATGATACTGGAAATTCTTATATATATATATATATATATATATATATATATATATATATTCAGGGTTTTGCATTTCAAATAAGTGGTATATGATCTTTTGGCTCTGAGGTAGCATAAACCCAACTGAGTGGAGAAAGGCTTAGAAATTCTATAGAAGTATATTAATAATATTTACCTACATTATAATTTAGCTTCAGCAAGATAAGTATATTGTAAAAGATGAGATTTTAGTATTAAAAAATAGTTTTGTTTTATTCCTTTCCAAGAATCAAGATAATTCAATTTATATAATTAAAAGAAATTTAATCTAGAAACAAAGTAAATTTAATTTTACTTTTTATCTAAGAACACAACTTGTTCTTGTGAATTGATGTTTGGATTTGTTTTGCTGAATCAGATTTGCATTGAACTTGAGAAAAATAAAGCAGATGTGATGTTGAAGAAAAATGAGGAATTCCACTTGCATTTGTAATTTAAATTGTGCTGTGATGAATCCTGACAATAAAATCAAGATTAAGAACTTAAGCTAAATGACAAAAATGACAACAGGAAGGATTCCTAAAATTCTTAATTAAAATGGAATAGAGCTTTTCACGGTAAAAGTTTTGTACATATGGTCAAGTAAAATTTATGCATCTATTTGTAGAGTGATGGCAAAAATCCATTAGGCATAGAACTAGAACAGTCTACCCCAGTGAGAGAAATAAAAGGTTCAGTTCGACATTCCAAACATCTGAAGAAAGCCAGAGCGTACAATGGCCGAAACGTTGTGATAAACATGGTGACAAAGATGAGGACAATAGTCTGAATAATGTATATAGTGTACATAATACCTCATCTCAGAAAAATAGACAGATACTGAGTGAATGAGTGATACTTTGTTTGACAATAACATACAATACGTAGCAGTACTATCAAATCTACCTGGTGTGATGTGTAATCTAGGGTATTAATATATTATAGGTGCTGAGATTGACTTAAATGTGTTTATTAGTTGACTTCATTAATTTTAAATGCTTGTTAAGTTCTACCAATACAATACATGGTGCCTTCCAGTGTCCGTACTACATTGTTTGCTATACAACGCATATAGAAAGATATAATTGCTAGTGTCTCATTATTTTTTATTTTAATTTTTTTTAATCATTTAACCCCAAACAAAGTAGTAGTGCCACTAGTATGCAGAGAGAAAGAAATGCGTATGGGGGTGGATAGAGGAAAGGGATAAAAGATGAACTAGGTCCAAAACAACAGAAGATGGTGATTGACATTGCATTTAAATTTATCAGGAAAACAAGTAAACAGAAGGGAGTTCCACTGCTGGGAAGTATGAGAAAAAAACTGTTGGAGTAGAAGTGGCAGTTATATCTAACTATTTCAACAGTAAAAGGTTGGGACCTAGAGGCCAATCTAGCAGCATGCCTAAATTCATATAGTTAGGGCACTAGCGAAAAAAGCTTGTCGGAGCAGTTGCCATGAAAATATTTGTAGAAAACACAAAATAAAGCCATGCCATGTTGGTGAGAAAGTTACTGAAGTCAAGATGCCAGGTCAGAATTGATTATATTGCAGATCCTTAGAATTTTGTCAAGAATCTCAAGATGAATAGTGGGTGCATCAGACCAGATATGGCATTTGTATTCAATACACGGTTTAGGAAGATGTAATGTTATTTTTGTTTTAGTTAACTGTGTTTTTAGTAAATATAGATGATAGTCATTATATCCACATGATCATTTTTTATATCCCCCCCTCCCCTATGAATCCTTATATTTCAGTATTACCAATTTACATTAATATACCAGGTGTAACAGCAAAATTGTCCAAATCATGTAACAGCATGCGATAAGTGTCCATCCCACAAAATGTTTAATATCTAAAAACCACTAAACTGAGTTTTTTTTCCAGGTTTTCAGATAACACGTTTAGCCATCTTGACACCATTTTTTGTAAGAATCACAGAAAAACACTTTAAGTTATTCAACTAGAAAGAGAACAGGTTAAAATTGTTTTTTGCCAGCCCCACTATGTCTTCCCAACTGAGCAATAGTGAGAGGAAAAAGATCATTCAGGCCTTCAGTAATAATACCAACATTCATACTCAATTCAAGAACCATCAAGAGAACATTGAATATGTTTAAAACAGAGGGAACAGTAGAGAGGAAATTGGATCAGGAGGTGACATCTAGAAGAGGAATCATCATTTCAGCTTAGAGCTAAAAAGATCAATTAGAAAAAAATTCAACACAATCCATAAAATGTTTGGCACATGTGAGGAAGTTTCAACTGTATTGGGCAAATTATATGACAACAGCTTAATCAACAAATTCAGCTACGCCAACAGCTAAAATAATAAAAAATCAGCCAACACATCACCAATCAATGCTACTTCACATTGAATATATAACATTTTTTTATTATTTTAAAAATGTTAAAATTGTAAATGTATAATCGTCTAGGTTGTTTTATTTTATTACACATTTATTAAGAGAAGTGTATTGTTCTGAAGGCCAGACAGTTTGTTTAAAAATTGTTGCATTTTTATGGCTTCTTTGGCTCAAGTGCTTGATACTGCCAAAATTATTTGATTTGTTGCAGATTCGTTTTTGAATTTTTGGAGAAGTAATGTTTGTATATATTTGCCAATGACAAGCGAGATATTCAAACCTTTGTAAAAACTAGAATTGAGCTGGTTCGATGCTCCCTTGCTCAATAAAAGGACTGCTATAGGGCAGATCAAGACAGAAAGAAGGAACCATTGAAAAAGCAATTAACAGTCCAGGAAGAAGCATTAGTGCCTATGCTTCAAGAGAACTGGTCCAGCCTAGGGGGTCATAAATCAACATGGGGGGGGGGGTGAGTGAACAGATTCCAACCTCATGAAAAAAAAAATCTTTTCTATGCTTTACTGATATGCTGTTAATCCATTTCATAATATGCTGTCAATAATTCAGACTTTGCTAATCAGACACACCTTTGTGGCTGAATAGTTAACAGTAATTGGGGTAACAGCTTCAATTCCATTCAGAGAAGAACATATTTACTACAAAATTTCTCAAACATTAAGGCTGTTAAATATTTATTCAAAAAACAGCATTTACTTAAATAAATTGTATCTATTAAAATAACATATAAACAGATAATATATTAAATAATTGTCCTACTTAATCCATTTCATAATATTATATATATATATATATGTATGTATATATGAATAAAAAGAAAGAACAGTAAGATATATAATCCAGTGTTCTTATAGATATTTTTATTTTTACAAAATAGTGCTCAATGTAAATTTACAGAGCATTAATATTATAAATTAATTGATTTAAAATATGTTTTTTCTGCTGCACAGTTCTAACCATGTTTAAAAAATGGAAGCTAAAAGCCCTGAATTTAATTTTGTAAATAAATTAAAGATATTAGTTCCATTTCCTCCTCAAGCGAATTTGCGAATTAAGCTTGAGGAGAATATTTTAAATCAATTAATTTATAATATATATATATATATATATATATATATATATATATATATATATATATATATATATGTATATATATATATAGAGTCAAACCTAAAGAGCCAGACAAACTGGATTGTCAGGGAAGCTGGTAGGTTTGTCTGGCTCTTTAGGTTTGACGAGATCTGCTCTACTTTTGTATTGAGCACTTTTTAGTTAGTTGATTACACGTATCAGGTTTTTTTTTCTTTGGGCTTTGGACCTGTATGCTGTATGATTATTTTTCGACAGACATTCATGTTCCTAGCTCTTTTTTTTTTTTAAAACCATTTTTTCCTTCAAAATTGATTTGACCTTTAGCAAATCAAGAAATCGAAGGATTTTCGAGATGAGTGTAGTTACCTATATATATATATATATATATATATATATATATATATATATATATATATACCTAATATGTTTGTGTGTTTATGTGTGTGTACATATATATATATTTATATATATATGAGATAACAATATAAATTTTATATATCAAGAACGATATTGGGAAATTTTATGACGAAATGGAGAAAGTTTACTTGTGATGCATTTCATCCTACAGGGCTTCATCGGACTAAATTCGTTATGATTTGTCATGCAATTTCCCCAATATATATATATATATATATATATATATATATATATATATATATATATATATGGTTGGGTGGGGAGATGTATGACAAAGGAGAAAGATTATTTTTGAGCGACATATTTTGTCCTTTCAGACTTCATTGAACTAACTTTGCTTATGTTGGTACAATTCCATATAAACATGAACTAGAAACACTGGCCTTTGTCATACATCTTTACCACAAATTTTTCTTGATATATAAAAATTTATATATCATTATTCAATTCAGTTTCTGTAAACTGTTTAGTTGAAAGTTTGTGTTTAGATTTATAACAATTTTTCCATCTTTGTAAGATATAATTAAATGAAATAGAAATAAAAGTAAATTTATTCATGAGGCAACATATTTCATTTTGCCAATATACAACATATCTGCCATTTTCCTTCAGTTCCCACCTGAATATGTCTTTAATGCTTACTAATTATTTTTTGAAGTCGTTATTTAGTTTTAAGCCTCATCTAAAATGTTAATACAACAAACATTCCTTTTAGAGTATGATATGTTAATGCATATATATTTTTACCTGCTCTCACAGTACAAAAATTCTAAAATAGTTGTAAAACAAAATGTTAAGTCTTGTTTTTTGTTTGATTTTGTCATTTTATATAAATATAGGATGAATAGGCATTTTGTGCAATTTATTACATCATCAGGGTACTACTGGGTGATTGTTCGTCATGTAATCACACAGGTTAATAGAGGTTACTTGGTTGTGGCTAAATTGTCTTCAAATAAAGTGTGACAGGTTATAAAGGGTCATATAATAACAGTTGCAAGGAATGATCTTTGACCTTCTCTATTGCATAATATCTGAGATGGATTGCCTAACAAATAATATGCTATAAATTGCTAGGCTGTGCCCAACTCCTCTCCAAGTAATGCGTGACAAGTTTTATCGAGTTACATAGTACCAATTGCAAGAAATAATCCCTGACCGTCTCTATTATATAATATCCAAGATAGATTGCAAAACAAATAATATACTATACAATACTTGGCTGTGTCCAACTCCTCTCAAGTGACGTCAGAGACAGATGTTGGTGGTATGGTGGTAAAGGTTGAACCTTCTTATCAATTACGTATAATTAATCAACATCCTCCATGCTGACAGATATACAAAGTCTGCTCGGAAAATAATGCCTCTTAATTTATAATATTGGCTTTTGACATCAGAGATGGTTGTCAGTAGTCTCTTCACAGAGGTTGAGTCATCCCAGAAAAATAACCATAAATTTATTGACATGTTGAGGATAGCAGATTGGTATTGTCAGTTAAAATCTGATATGAAAGTGTGTATGAAGCAGTGAATTCCTTCATTCCTTATAGATATTCATCAGAGCTTTCTGAACATTTACAGAAACTAAACAATGGATGTGAGCACAGTTAAGTGGTGGGTAGTGCATTTTAGCAGTGATGACACCAATGTGTTTAACAAACCATGTTACTGAACAGCCCTGCACAGGTAGTGTAGACTGCCTTAAACAGGTTGTCTCTCTCTCTCTCAAATCAGTAGTACAAAGGTGAATGCCAAATGATATACCCTAAACTCTGACAGCTGAATTGCTTCCTCTCTAAGCTAAAGATGCAGGTTTCCTGAACAGGATACAGCCATCGTTCATACCACTTTGGAGATCATCACATTGGCAATTTTTGACTTCTGACTTTCATCTCTTTGCGTTGATGGAAGATGGAATATGCAGACATTTTTGTGCAAAGATGGTAACCTTCACTGATGCAGAGGTTTGAGATTATTGTTCATCATTGGCAAAAGAGCATAGCCCAATGGTGGTGATTTGGTGTATTCCAGGTGAATAACATACTGAAGAACATACTAGTTATTTAAGTATTTTAGGATAACCAATTTTTCAAAAAAACATAAATTACATCTGTTTCTTTTCCCATCATAAGATTTGGCTCTTGCTATAATATTCCAGTTGATAAAAGTCGAATTATCATTATTCTTTAATTACCAGAAATGTTTGGAGAGAACATTGCTATTTTTGTATTTTTCATTAGCTAAAGTCATTCAATGTCAGTAGAAACAAAATTTCCAAAGATTTTTAGTGGAACCAAAATAAAATTTAACATCATGTATCTTCTTAGTGCAGTCCTTTGCAAAATATTTTACCCAAACAATCAACATACTCCTGTTATATTGATGATGCTCTATTTATATATCTTCATGATACCTGATCTAGTACCACCAATATAGTACTAAGAATTTTTGGTAGTACTAAGAATTCTTTCAAGGCTAGGTGGTATCAACATATCTTGTCCTTCACCAATAGTACTTACAGAATAATACTAAAAGACTCCTAAGGTAAAATGGAAAATTTTAAAAACGGCAAGGACATGTAGAATTTTATATGAACCCTGTTTTCTGTGCTTACATGAAAAACTTGAAATTATCAGATTTAAAAAAATTTCTTATTAAATCAAAGGAATGAATTAGCTGTAAATTGTAAATACAGTTTACCTTTTACCTTACAATTTAGTTAAACTTTGGAATTTGATTATGCTTTTTCTTATATTTTAATTGTACTGCATTGCAACATATATGGCTTATCTTTCTATTTGTAAGATTAATTGGGATTTAATATAATTTTGTATTAATCTCCTGGTAGTAGTAGTAACATCTTGTATGTATGTATTGGTATTTGGTTGGTATTTTTGACATTTTACATTGATTGGTTATTGTTATTAACAATATTATATGAAGATTCATACATTTAAATATATCTCTGTGTGTGTGTGCATGGGCATATATATATATATATATATATATATATATATATATTTGGGAAATTATATGACAATGTGGAAAAAATTTACTTTATTTGATGCATTACATTCTTCAGGACTTCATTGGACTAAATTTGTTATCTTGGTATGATTACACATGCGTATGAATGACGGGTGCCTGGAATTTTAGAATTTTTTTTTACATTTAAATAAATTAGTTTAAAGCCTTTTTCTTTTATTTTCATCATTTTTGTTAGTAGGTATCCATGCAGTGATATTAGAAGATCTGCCAGGAATGGTGAAATGTTGTAAGAGCCAGGACGAAAATTTACTGTAGATGATTTTGCAATCCAGGCACTCTCTAGACATTTACATTTTTGTTTTTTTTTAATAATTTTACCCCAAGCAAGGCAATAATGCCACTAAGATGCAACAAATTACTGGAAGTGGATGACAATGAGAAAACTTTAGTGATGAGAAAGGAAAATAAATGAACAGAATCCAGGAAGACAAGATGGGTGATTGATGTTGCATATAAATTTTTGAAGATTGTAGGTGGCAGGGAAGCAAGAAATGGGAAAGGAGCTTCACAGGTGGGAAGTGTGAGAAAAGATATTATTAGAATAGAACTTAGGGTTGCATCTAGTTAGTTCAACAGTAAAATAATGGAACTTAGATGCCAATCCAGTATTATGCTTAAATTCATGGTTGAAGTACCAAAGAGAGGAGCTGATTAGAACAACTGCCATGAAAATATTTCTAGAAAGGACAGAAGCAAGCTATGTTATGGCAATCAGAAAGTAACAGAAGTCAAGATGCCAGGTCAAGACTGTTAACATTACAGACCCTTCTTTGGATTTTGTTGAGAATCTCGAGATATATAGCCAGATAATGAGTCCAGATATAGCAGAACAATTTTATGTATAGATGAATTTAATTTATATTTTAATTAAATCTACTGGTCTATCTGTTCTCTCTCTCTCTCTCTCTTTCTTCTACCAGAACTACAATAACTTAACTGTCTTAACTTTTTGGCAATTTAACTAACCAGTAGTTGTGACATTCCATTGTGACAGTACTGTGTTGGTGGTTTGTTGGCTACTGCTTCCAACTGGTCGTGAGGAGCCTGATCTCTTTGGTAGCCCTTAGCGAGGCTGCACTGATCAACAGTCACATTATATCAGGATATTTGTAGTGCCATGTCATGCATGTGTAGGTATCCCTGCACTTATTTCCAGTGGGCAACACTGAGGCCACATCATGCTCTGTTCTTAGCTCCACTCTGACCAGTTCATATTGCTGTTGATGAAAGACAGTGACAATTATGGTGGTCTTTTCTCGTTCTCTCCCTCTCTTTCTCCAGAAAATGTTCCAGTCAACTTTAATCTACAAAAATTTAAATGCAATATTGTTATGATGTTGATTTGGGGTTAGTAGAGACAAACGCCAAATAACACGTAACAATAAAAAGGGTTTTAATAGGTTGGTAAAAAGGTACAGAAATTGCCTGATTAGTCAATCACTAGCTCAGTTAAGAACTTCTCTGTCTAACTGTCTTCTCCCATGTCAACTGACATGCCACTATTTAAAGTCTTTGTTCACAGACAAGTTCATCTTCAAGAGGGGTGGTAGGTTTCCAACAGAACAAATATTAATTGCTATCTACTGTCCTTCTGATTACTTTTTTCTAATCCCACTCATTATTAATGTTTAATTCTTTCACAACCTGTAACCCCCTTGTGTCTTAGTGGCTTTACTCCCTTGCATGGAGTGATACTGATTAGAAGAAAAAAAATATACAGATGTATAAATGTGCAAGACAGATTCCTCAATATCTGACTATATCTCTGAGATGAGGTATTATGATTACTTGCATTATTTACATTATTTGAAATGTTATCCTCATCTTCAGTAACTAGACCCAAAGAGTTATGAGTTCATTACCAAGCCACAGCAGTGGTGAACCAAAAATTTGGAGAACTGAGTTAAAGGGAAATAACTGAGACATCCAGAAGAGGCATAGCATGCGGAACTAGAACAATCTACCCCAGTGGATGAAAGAAAGGGTTTGGTTTAAAATTCCAATCACCTGAAGAAGGCCGGAGCATATGATGGCTGAAACGTTGTGAGTATTGCAATGAAGATAATGATAACAGTCCAAAAAATGTAAATAATCAAGACAGATTCCAATGAGAAAACCTTTGCCTACAGACACGGAGAAGGAAACATTTTAGCAGCCGACCTTTTAAATCACTTTTATTTATTAATAAGTACTTCACTATATTTTGTATTTATTCATTAATTATTCACTATTGATTATTACTATTAAATTAATATAATTGTGAGCATGTGTTTAATCATATAGTTTATTTATTTATTTACAATTTATTTCCTTAATTTATTTATATTTTGGTGAGGGTTATCTTAAGTGTTTTTGTTTACGACATTGGTTTTGTTTAAAAGTTGTATATAATACATACACCCTTGTGCAAATTAACTGCAACAAAATGAATAATTGTTATTATTTACTTTTTTTGCATTTTTCCAACGAAACATGACCCAGTGCACATGTTAGTACTTCGTATGTCCATTCCACAAAGTCTTTCCTTACTGATTGACCACAGATTCTTGATTAGATTTAAATTAGGAGAGTTTCCAGGCCAGTCTATAGTACTTTGATTTGCTCACTAGTAAGGCTTGCCATTGTGTTTGTGCAGCATTACAATTTTTGTATGCTTCCAATGGCCATAGGACAACTAATCGACAGTCAAGTGTCTGGGCATGATGAAAATCTGATGCAATCTTGGATGATGCAATATTTTTCAAGGCCAAGCAAATGTCATCATACACCCCAAAAATAGATTCATATTACTGCACACCACTGCAAATGACCTAATCTAAGGAAAAAATAGAAATCAATTATACCCTATGACTCCAGTGGGTCTAAAATTGACTGTATGATGAAAGAAAGGCAACTAAAGCAGTTGTTTCAATTAATTTGCATTTTTCATTGTAATGTTTTACAAGATATTAGTTTTTAGTTTATGAACTAATGCATCTGTGACGAGCCTTCAAGTTGGAAGACATTTGCTTTGGTTTGGCTGGGTGGGGAATAGGCATTGCCATATCTGCTTGCCCGGGGCATGCTGCACATAATTGTGTGTGTGTGGGGGGGAACTGGTTAGGTGTTCAACTGTGCAAGAACATTATGACCATGTCTGGTCAGATGACTTAAGAATATGATGATGATGATAAAGATGATTATGATGATGATAATCTAATATTGATTTACTTACATGAATCCATATTTTGACACAAAATTCTGCTGATGGATTCCTGTCCGCCAGATCCTGAGAGGCTTCTCTCATTTGCTTGTCAATAAATTTCTTATATGTTTCTGGGTTATTTGCTGCCATCTCATCTAACATAGTCCACACCTGCTGTGCCTTTTGCAGCAATGCTGTTTGTGCAGTGTTTTGGCTCATGGCTCCAGTTGGCAGCTGCAAAATATTTTGTAACTTGCTTTTACTGTCAGAATATTAGAGATTAACCATGGTCTGGCTTTCCTCAGGAGGCTGTGCAAATATAAACTTCAGACCAAATGTAAACAGCACTTTTCCATTGCTATTTTTGATCAGCAGAAATGGAAGCCAAAATGAAAAGTGGAGGCAAACATTTGTAAGACAATATATGGAAGTTCAGAAGAAAAGTAAAAACAATTTCTTTTGATAAATGTATGGAAGATCAGAAAAGGAAGAAACCAATTTCATTTGACAAATGCTTGGATAATAAAAAAGAAAAACATATCTACATTGTCATAAATTTATCTACAATTTCACATAAAATGCCAGGAAGAATTTTATTGAAGTGACAACATTTAAATCAATTCATTTTATATAAGTTCCATTTATTATCAGTATTTTTATCATTATTTTATGATCAATATATACTTTGTCATTAATTCATTATGATCCATATCTACATATTATAAATTAACTGATTTAAAATATTGGTTTTTGCTACACAGTAATAACCATGTTTCAAAAATGGAAGCTAAAAACTTTAAATTTAATTATATAATTAAATTAAAAGCATTAGTTCCGGTTCATCTTTTTTTTTTTAAACTCAGTAAATTTAAAAATAATTTATTCCAATATTTGCTTGAATATGAAACAGAACTAATGCTTTTAATTTAATTATATAATTAAATTTAAAGTTTTTAGATTCCGTTTTTGAAACATGGTTATTACTGTGTAGCGAAAAAACATATTTTAAATCAGTTAATTTATAATATTTATGCTCTGTAAATTTACATTGAGCACTGTTTTGTAAAAATAAAAATAAAAAATAACAAGAACACCGGATTATATATCTTACTGTTCCTTCTTTTTATTTATATATACATATATATGATTCATATGTAGATAATCATAAATTTATAATGAGTATCTACATCATCATAAATTTATGAACATTATCTACTTTATCAAAGATTTATGATCCATATGTATATAGTCACAAATTTATGATGAGTATTTACATCATCATAAATTTATGAACAATATCTGTTATATCAAAGATTTATGATCCATATGTAGATTGTCATGAATTTTTGATGAGTATCTACATCAGCATAAATTTATAAACATTATCAAAGACTTATGATTCATATGTAGATAGTCACAAATTTATGATGAGTATCTACATTATCATCAACTTATGAACGGTATCTCCTTTGTCAAGGATTTATGATTCGTATCTAGTCATAAATTTTATAACTACCTACATCATCATAAATTTATAAACAGTATCTACATAATGGTAATGATAATGGTAAAATTATCTGTTTCCCTATAAGGAAACATTCGGCATTCATTGACTGAGCAGCCAGGACTGTTTCAGTTGAAATTCATATAATCTTTCTTTTAAAGTAATTTTCCAGGAAAATAGATTTCAAGTCCCTTATATGTTATCACTTTTTTCAATACTGGTGGGAGTTTCCTTCCTAACCTTTTATTTGCAATATGGAACATCTTGATTATATCATTATTTTCTCTTTCAGTTACACGTGCTATCCATTTTGGTTGTTGCTGGTGTTGGTAGTCCTCAACTGATGCAGTTTCTGTTATTTGGTGCAATTCTTTCTTTGTGATTCTGTAGCACAAGTCAAAAATGACCCAAAAAAAGATGATCTTTGCCAAAACCTTCAGGCTTCACTCGCTCAAAAGTGACTTGATCTTAGAAAGTGGTTGCATACAGCTGACAATTTAGATATTTCTAAATGGGTTTCATGCTATGTATGACATCCATATGAAAGACTTGATCTAATGAGGATATTTAAGAGTATGATTCGAGTTTTCAGGTTGATGTTTTGTAGTAATTTGCAGTGTTGAGCAAAACCATTTTTGGTCAAGCCTCTTCTACGTTCAACTTATTTTTTCCCAAACTAAATAGATTTTCTCTACTATCATTATAGTAGGGTATATCTTTTCTTCTTTTATGTCCCTTCAAGAAGTAGATGATCATGGCTCTCCACTTCCTCCTATCTCTTGTAGTTCTCAATAAGTTTTGTCTTTTTGCTACTTCTCCTAGATCTTGTTCTGCTATCCACTTGCTTAAGCCAACTAAGTATGTCACGCATGGGTTGCCTTTGTCCTTGTGAATATCAGATTTTCCAAGCCTTCCTTTCTTAATACATGTCTCAGAAATTTCAGCT
This sequence comes from Acanthosepion pharaonis, assembly GCA_903632075.3. Classification (NCBI taxonomy): domain Eukaryota; kingdom Metazoa; phylum Mollusca; class Cephalopoda; order Sepiida; family Sepiidae; genus Acanthosepion; species Acanthosepion pharaonis. The sequence goes on along the minus strand of CAHIKZ030000333.1, from coordinate 2,935,789 downwards.
GACTCTTCCTGATGTTAAGTATAAGTTTCCTCTCTGTTTGCAATGTCTCTAAAACCTCACTGTTGCTCACATGTTCGGTCAATGGTATCCTTAGCATCCTTCTGTAGAACCATAACTCCGTTGCCTCAAGTCTCTTCTTCATCTTTGAGGAGACTGTCCAATATTCATTGCTGTAAAGGAGGACAGATGTACTCTTTTCTTTGTTACCAAAGAAATCCTCCTGTCGTAATATTCTGCTTAGCTTTTGGAATATATCTTTGGCCATTCCAACATGTCTTCGGATCTCAGTGTTGCACTTATTGTCCTCTGCCAGAGCACTACCCAAATATTTCAATTTCCACAGCTGCTTGATTTTAGTGTCACTGACTTGTAAATCACATCTGGGGCTCATCTTTTTGCTGATGACCATGCATTCTGTCTTCTTGTAGTTTATACTTAGTCCCTTCTTCTTGCTCTCTCTCCTTTGCTATCTTCTGTAGAAGTTTCTGTAATTTCTTTTCTGTCATTTGCATATGTTATGTTGTTAAAATTGTGGCCACCAATGATGTATCAAGGTAGGATTTCCAGTTCTCTATGAATTTCCTAAATTATGCAACGATCAGTTTTCATTTAGTACCTGATGATTGCACTGTGCATGAGACTATGTTACCAATCAGGAAAAAATGTATATTTATTAATAATATAAATTATAGCTCTGATCATATACATTGAGTACTGTCTTATTAACACCAGCACTCAATGTGCAATATTTTACACACACACACACACACACACACACACACACACACACACACACACACATATATATATATATATATATATATATATACCTATCTAACGAGGTTTCACCTCCTACTGAATCATTAGGATGATCTGGTAAGTGAAACTTAAGTAGATACATTCTGAATCTTTCGGTATTTTAATTTTGCTTTGCGTAGTGTATTGAGCACTTTTACGTTCAACTTAGGTACTCTGTCAGTGTTTTTACATTTGGCTAGACATTGCAGTGCTTGTTGATTTTTTCAAGCAGTACAGATGTTTTTAGTCTTTTCTTTTTACTGAATTTATTTTTCCCAAATATTTTTGTTTACAAATTGTATTATCTAGGTACTTTTTCACACCACCAGAGCTATAGTTTTAAAATAAATTAAAACTATATATATATATATATATATATAAGAGTGGACATTGAGGTCAACACTCAATGGGACAGTTTGTTTTATGCTTAAACACAATTGTTAGATGACCTGATGATTATATTTAAGCATAAAAAGGCCATCATTGCTAGATGTCAACCTCAGTGTCCACTTTTATATTTACATATGCTTTATCCTTGATATTGACCACTTTAACCCATAGATATAGTAAACGTTAAAAATATATTTTTTAACATATATATATATATATATATAAGAGTGGACATTGAGGTCAACACTCAATGAGACAGTTTGTTTTATGCTTAAACACAATTTTTAGATGACCTGATGATTATATTTAAGCATAAAAAGGCCATCATTGCTAGATGTCAACCTCATGTCAACCTCCTTGAGTGTCCACTTTTATATTTAAATAAAAATATATTTTTAACATATATATATATATTGACATTGAGGTCAACACTTTTTGTTTTACCACAATTGTTAGATATAGTAAACGTTAAAAAATATTGCTTTTTCCACTTTTATATTTACATATATATATATATATATATATATATTTTTATATATATATATATATATATATATATATATAAAAGGCAAAAGTGGTCAAGAGTGCAGGCACAGTACTCAATGTAAGTATATAAAATATATACAAAACAGATCAAACATAAAACATATATGAAAAAACTGTAAATTAGTAATATATATATATATATATATATATATATATATATATATATATATATATATATGTGTGTGTGTGTGTGTGTGTGTGTGTGTATCATTAGTGGCACAAAGTGATATGCATTCTAGTGGACAGAGTAATGGAGATCTGTTTGGAGTGGGGCTGGTTTTGAGTCCAGCAGAGATTGGCAGCTTTAATACAGAACAAACAAAAGAAAAAAGTGTGTCGTTTTGTTCTTTCATTCTGAGTGGAAGATACAAACCTAGCATCCAGATATTAACGACATCGAAATAAAAACACATGCACACACAGACACAAACACAGATGCACACACAAACACACATCCATATAAGATAAATAGATAGATATTATCAGACTGAAGTAGATATATAAGAAATGACTGAGATAGATAGATAGATAGATAGATAGATAGATAGATAGATAGATATGAACAGACCAAGATAGATAGATAAATAGATACATATGAGCAGACCAACATAGATAGACAGATATGAGCAGATTGAGATAGATGGATATATATGAACAGACAAAGATAGATAGATAGATAGATAGATAGATAGATAGATAGATAGATATGAGCAGACCAACATAGATAAAGAACAGAACGAGTTAGAAAGTTAGACAGATACACACACACACACATACATATATATAATAGATAGATAGATAGATAGATAGATAGATATGAACAGAACAAGATAGCTAGATAGATATACTTGTATCAAATACAAATAAGGTAGTTTTACAGTGGCAGAAAAATAGACATTACATTGAATCAGTAACAAAAAAAATAGCATGTATATATGTGTGTGCTTGTGCGTGTGTCTGTGTCTGTGTGTGTGTGTATCATGTTCAATGCAGGTTTTCTTTGCAAGCCTTTTTAAATTATTTCACAAAGCAGCAAAACAAAGAATTCTTGTCACGTCCTCACCAAAACTCCTATCTGATTTCCGAAGTCAAGCAAGACAAATTTTATAAAATTAAAAAAAAATAGATAAAAAATGAATGGACAGTTTTAAAGTCTTTCTTTATTTTTGTTAGTTTTTTTTTCCCAGTGGAATTTCTTTGGGTTTATCTACTTAAGAAGAGTTTAAGTGAGGTGCATAATTTTTGTGAAGAGGAAAAACAATGTAAAAGAATCAATGTCAAATGTGTCAGATGTCTGGTGTCATTAGAATCAGTGAATATTGATTTGAAAAAAACAACAACAAAAAAAACAGAAATTAAATTCCAGTGTGAAAAGAAACAATTTACATGATTTTATTTATTTATTTATTTTTTCATTCAGAACAGATTAAAAAAAAGGTGAAAGAAAACAAACAAAGGGCAGAGAATTGAAGTCTGGACAAAAACAAAATGGAAGAATTAAAGAAGAAAAAAAGTAGACAATGGGAAGAAGAAAGAAAGAATAAAAAATATGAATGAAAACAAATGATAAGCAAGGGGATGAAAAACTGAAGAATAAAAGGAATAAGAAAAGAATGAATGATTAAAGTGAAAAGAAAGAATAATGTAAATGAAATGAAAAAGAAAAATGAAAGATTTGAAAGAATAAAAACTAAAAAAAAGAGTCAAGGAATAAAAGGGAAGAAAAATAACTTAATTTGAAAGAAGGAGAAAAGATAAAAAGTAAGAGGTTAAATTAAAAATGACAAAAAAGCTTGCTATCTATTTCATTCTGTTCATATCTATCTGTCTATCTATCTTTCATTCTATCTAACTAATGCATTTTGGTAATATCTATTTCATTATGTTCATATCTATCTATCTATCTATCTATCTATCTATCTATCTATCTATCAATTGATTTCTTTTAATATCTTTTTAATTCTGTTCATACCTATCTTTCAATTGCATTCTGTTAATATCTTTTTAATTCTGTTCATATCTATCTATCTATCTATCTATCTATCTATCAATTGCATTCTGTTAATATCTTTTTAGTTCTGTTCATATCTATCTATTGCATTCTGCTAATATTTATTGATGTTCATATCTATCTATCTATCTATCTATCTATCTATCTATTGCATTCTGTAAATATTTATTTAATTCTGTTCATATCTATCTATCTATCTATTGCATTCTGATATATATATTTAATTTAGTTCATATCTATCTATCTATCTATCTATCTATTGCATTCTGTAAATATTTATTTAATTCTGTTCATAACTCTATCTATCTATCTATCTATCTATTGCATTCTGCTAATATATATATAATTTAGTTCATATCTATCTATCTATTGCATTCTGCTAATATATATTTAATTTAGTTCATATCTATCTATCTATCTATCTATTGAATTCTGCTAATATATATTTAATTCAGTTCATATCTATCTATCTATCTATCTATCTATTGAATTCTGCTAATATATATTTAATTCAGTTCATATCTATCTATCTATCTATCTATCTATCTATCTATTGAATTCTGCTAATATATATTTAATTCAGTTCATATCTATCTATCTATCTATCTATTGAATTCTGCTAATATATATTTAATTCAGTTCATATCTATCTATCTATCTATCTATCTATCTATCTATCTATTGAATTCTGCTAATATATATTTAATTCAGTTCATATCTATCTATCTATCTATCTATTGAATTCTGCTAATATATATTTAATTCAGTTCATATCTATCTATCTATCTATCTATCTATTACATTCTGCTAATATTTATTTAATTATGTTCATATCTATCTATCACATTCTGTTCCTATCTTTTTATCTCATTCTGTTCATATCTATGTAACCCTATATCTCTCTTGATTCCATCCTTTATCCTAACTCTCTGTCTGTCTCTCTTTCTATAGATGCATAGATAAAGAAGTTGATACCATAGTGTGCTGAGAATTTCTAATTCCAACCCACTTTCCAAAATCTGACCAAATGACCAAATATTGCATTTTCTTTTGAGGATTTCTTGAACCTCCCAGCATTCTTCATAATTCTATATTTTATTCTAAAAATAACCTCACTCAATTTGATGTATTAAAATCTTCTGCTGATAAAGAAGATTGTTTTGCCTGTAAATTCTCTTCAAACATTATTCTTCATTCATCTGGTGTATTCATGGCTGATTATCTGCTTGGAACTGAGTCCATATTGAGTGATATGCAAATAACTACTTCCTTGGTTTTTAGTTTTTGTTTTTTTGTTTTTTGTTTTTATTTACAGCATTATCAACCTCCCTGGGCTATTTAATACCGACAATTTTTTTGTTGCTAGTAATATTTTTTTTCAAATATGTATTGCTGCTAATATTTTTCTTTTTCTAAAAGGTACTCTATTATTCGGACTATTGTCCTCATCTTTGTCGCCATATTTATCACAACGTTTCGGCCGTTGTACGCTCCGGCATTCTTCAGGTGATTGGAATGTCAAAATGAACCCTTTATTTCACTCACTGAGGTAGACTGTTCTAGATAAAGGTGTTGGTTAGATCCAGTGACAAGACCCAATGAATGTGAGTTCAATACCGGGTTAAGGCAGTGGAGAATTTGGAGAGGGAAATTAACAGGAGATAACTGATAACTGACATCTATTCAACATGGCATGTGGAACTTCTTCCTTAAGAAATGTGCTCCTGTGCTGGCTCCTGTTCTCTCTCAAATGTACAATAAATGCCTTGTTGCCTCTTGCTTTCCCACTTGTTGGAAATTCTCTTCCGTTGTTCCAGATTTTAAGAACTTAGGGGAACTGTTCGATCCTTCTAACTATTGACCTATTTGCCTTCTATCTCTTTTTAGCAAACTACTAGAAGTCCTAATTAACTCTGAATTGCATCCCATATTGCAGGGTCTTCTTTCAAACAAGCAATATGGCTTTTGCTTCTCTAGCCCAACTGCTGATGTATTAACAATTATTGAAAAAAGAATCGTGAAGCTAGGTTTGTTGCTTTGGATA
>CAHIKZ030000333.1:2872500-2922500 GCA_903632075.3 Acanthosepion pharaonis | reverse complement strand
ATATATATATAAGTATATGTGCGTGTCTGTGTGTGAAAGTAGCTAAAGTATAAGTGATAGAACATAGATAAATATAAAATATGTATATAATATAGAGGTGGCATGGTGGAGTAATGCATAGCAACTTGGATTGAGGAATCAGAGAGCCGAGTTCGAATTCCAGTCAAATCCATTACATTCACTGACATGCTAATAATACCCTTGGGAAAGGTATGAATCCTCTTCTTCTCCCCCCTCCCAGCTATGGGTAAATAGTAGATCGGGTTCTATAGCCTTGGATGGCAACTGGTCTACCGCAGAAAGAAATGGTAACCTACTGCAGGAAAAAAAATCTGCCTCATCAGTCATATATTGAAAGATACATGATCGCCTAAGCATGTATCATGAATGACTGATATATAGTAATTCTTTCGGGAATTTTTATAATTAAATTATTTCTTATTACGGTCAATGTTATTTTTAGTAGTAACACATGTTTGCTTTTTATTTTCTTAAACAATGAAAGAAATAACAACTGGCCTAGATTGAGGAATTGAATTTGTATAGCTGATGAAAAAATGATATACAACTAATATATCCTAATAAAGAATAAATGGGAGATATTGTTTAGTTATGAAATAGAGAGCTAGATGGCTATTAAGAGACTGCTGAGACCACTAGACAGATAGATAGTGATAGAGAGATAGGTACTTTGAGAGAAGATTACAGAGATAGATAGATAGATAGATATGAGCAGACTGAGATAGATAGATAGATAGATAGATAGCAGACTGATATAGATAGATAGACGTGAGCAGAATGTGATAGATAGATAGATAGAGAGCAGACTGATATAGATAGATAGACGTGAGCAGAATGTGATAGATAGATAGATAGATAGATAGATAGATAGATAGCAGACTGATATAGATAAATAGACGTGAGCAGAATGTGATAGATAGATAGATAGATAGATAGATAGAGAGAGAGCAGACTGATATAGATAGATAGACGAGCAGAATGTGATAGATAGATAGATAGATAGATAGATAGATAGATAGATAGATAGATAGATAGCAGACTGATATAGATAGATAGACGTGAGCAGAATGTGATAGATAGATAGATAGATAGATAGATAGATAGATAGATAGATAGCAGACTGATATAGATAGATAGACGTGAGCAGAATGTGATAGATAGATAGATAGATAGAGAGCAGACTGATATAGATAGATAGACGTGAGCAGAATGTGATAGATAGATAGATAGATAGATACATACATACATACATACATACATACATAGATATAAGCAAACTGATATAAGTGGATATTGAGGCACATAGATATATATGAACAGACCAACATAGATGAACAGAAATAGATAGATAGATAGATAGATAGATAGATAGATATTAACAGAATATTAACAATGCGATATGCGATAGATAGATATGAACAGAATGTAATAGATATTAACAGATCGCGATACAGAGATTGATAGATAGATAGATAGATAGATAGATAGATAGATAGATAGATATTTAACAGAATGTGATAGGTAGAAATGCGATAGATAGATAGATATGAACAGAATGTAATAGATATTAACAGAATGAGATAGATAGATAGATAGATAGATAGATAGATAGATAGATAGATAGATAGATAGATAGGAACCGAGGCAGATAGATTGATAGATATAAACAATGAAAGACTGACATGAACACGTGTCTATCTTTTCACTTGAAAATATTTTTATGTTTATACAGAAATCGTTTTTGTGTATGTGTCAAAAAATATACGTAATATTCTGAAATAAATAAATAAAATACATGAAGAAAAAAGGAGGGAAGAGACTTGCATAGATTATATTATATTTCCTCTTTTTGTTTCATTTCCTCTTAATCATCATCACCATCTTTTTAAACCTGTGTTCACTCACCTGAAATCAATGACATGTAAATATTTCAATAGTGAAAGAAAGGGAAATTTCATTTGTTATTGAATCACAAACTAAAACGTAATTAATTTCTCCACTTATCCATTTCACACCGCCTCACAAAATATTCCATTCTTAATAGTAATGATAATAATAATAGTAACAATATCTTACTGGTAGCGAACTTTCGAAGGTTTCGTCTTTATTCAGTGGAACTCGTGCAAAGAAAGGAAAATATTTATATGTTTTGCGTCGGTTGCGGCGATGTGGCTTTCCTTAGCAACGATCGGTTCACTTCCGTTGTTCTGCAGCTACTTAAAGGTCACTTCCGTTTTTGCCTGTGCGCACCCGTCAGTTGCTAGGCAACGAATTAGTTATGGCGGACAGGCTGTGATTAATTTTGCTTTTCTTTTACGAGCGCTACTTTATTCTTGTTTATTTTTTTCGGTTTTATTTCTCATTTAAAATATTTTTTATCGATTTTCTTATTTAGAAAAAAAATAAAATAAAAAAGAAGGAAATAAATCAATAAACTGTTGATGACCAGACTCAGATTAATATTATTCAACATAAATCTTTTTTTGTATAATACTTACTTACTCGATTATCCGTACCTCGATTTCCTGGACTTAAAAAAAAAAAAAAAGAAAAAGAAAAAGAAAAATTGAAATCATCCGTTCATTTTTTTTTCACTTATCTGAACTAAATCCGTTCTTTCAGTATTTGTCTGTATTTCTGAGATGAGTTTATGTACACTATTTTTACATCATTCGGACTATTGTCCTTATCTTTGTTGCCATATTTATCACAACGTTTCGGTCGCTGTATGCTTCGGCCTTCTGGGAGATAACTGATAACTGACATCCATTAGACGAGGAACGAGGCTCGAGGAACTAGAACAGTCTACCCCAAGCGAGCGAAATAAAGGGTTCGGTTCGACATTCCAACCACCTGAAGAAGGCCGGAGCGTACAATGGTCGAAACGTTCTGATAAATAAGGCAACAAAGATGAGGACAATAGTCCGAATAATGTAAATAGTGTAAATCCGTTCTAAAATTTTTCTCCAAAAAAGTCATTGTGTGTGTGCGCCTCTGTTCAAGAATAAAAGAGCCAAACCTCGGTGCCTTTATCATTGTCCAAACCAGGGAAATAACGTTTCCAGCCTTTTTTTTTTTTTTTTTACCTATAACAGTCAAATCATCCAACTATTCGTAATAACTTTCTCTTCATCTTGACGATCATGGCTCTTCACAATTTCCTCTCCGTTGTAGTTTTCAATAAATTATAACATTTTGTTATCTTTCCGAAACCTTGTTCCGCCATCCATTTACTCCAGCACGGGATATAGGTTACGTATTGTTTTTTCTTGTCTCTCTTGCTTTCAGTCTGTCCTGTGAGTATCCAATTTTCCAAACCCCCATTCCTCATTATGTGCCCTAGAATTTTTAGCTGTCTCTTTCTGATGTTACGCTGAAGTGTACTTTTTGTTTGCATTTTCTCTAAAAACTTTGTCGTTCCTCACCTGCTCAGTCCATTGTATTCTCAGCATCTTTCTGTGAAAACCCATTTTTCTATTGTTTCAAATATCTTCTTCATCAGTGAGGAGATTGTCCAGCATTCACAGCCATAAAGGAAGGACTGACATCACGTAACATTTCAGTACTCTTTTCTTTGTTTCTATTTTTTCTGCTCTCTTAGTATTTTGCGTAGATTTTGCAAGGCATCTTTCCCTATTGCCGAAAGCTGCCACACTTTTCGTTTCAAGCTTTTTATGCCGCCTGCTTTTTATTTAAACTGTCAAATCGCACGACGAATCGTAAATTTTTCTTACTTTTCTTTCATTTACTTCTCGTCTGTTTTTTAAGCTGTTCCCACCCCAAATCTTTTCGACAACAGAAGATCTAAAAAATGTCCCTCTTTCTCTATCATAGTTTCCAGCTTTTGCTATGCTGCGTGGGACCAGGTATAACCAGAAACGATTCATATCATGTAGGGAAGGTAAATTCTTGACAGGAAATGCCCACCACTGATAATGCCGCAATTTCGATAGCTGTGACAACGGAATATTTTAAAACCAATTTGCATCGATGTAAATGATACCGAAATAAATAACTGGTTCAATTAAATAAGGTAGCACCAAAATGGATGAGTTTTTTTTTCGCGAATTCTTTTTACTATCATATAAACGAGGCACTGTGGAGTAATGGATATCGACTCGGATTGAGTAATCGGAGAGCCGAGTTCGAATTCCAGCCGCATCCATTAAATTCACTTACGTGCTAGTACGAGGTATGAATCCTCTTCTTCTTCCTACCCCAGCTTATGGGTAAATAGCAGGACAGACCACGCCTTAGATGGCAATTGGTCTACTGCAGAAAGAAATTTCTACTGCTGGAAAAATCTGCCTCGTCAGTCATGTATCGAAAGATACATGATCGCCTAAGCGTGTATCACGAATGGCCCATAATTGACTGATCATATAAAGGGAAATCATTGAAAGCAGTAAGCTTTCGATAATTTGGGTATACAGTTACTGACTTATCCACATATATTTGTTAAACACCTACCTCAAGGTGTTTAGATAAGCGAGGAAGTACTGTATTTAATTAGATTCATTGGTTGGTGATAAAAGTGATGTGGGAAAAGGAAATAAAATAAATAAATAAAATAATAATAATAAAGAAAAGAAAAGAAACCAGGAAATGGTTTTGCTCATCTTTTCATTTTTCTTACCCCACTTGGCTTTGCCAAACGTCCATTAGGTGGCGCTGTTTGAGTTCTTTAAAAAGTACCAAATCACAATAAATTGTGTGCGTTTATGTATGTAGGTATCAGGAATAGCATTCAAATCTCTTTCCCTGTTATTTCATAACAATCTGGGCTTACGTTTGCTTCATCTTTCTCTTTCTTCAAACCAGGACGTAGATTTAAACGTCTCCACTGGGAGCGTCTTTTTTTTGTCAGCTGCCCTCATGAAGTAAGTACAACTTTTACTTTGGTCGTTCCAACTCAGTGCATGGTTGACTTGAGCTCGTCTGTTATAAACATGCTCATCATTTCTTATCCTAACTTACTTCTGATCCAGAAAAATAAAACGTATATACCCAAGAAACAGGACTTTGTTTCCTTAGAGTTTCTGTACAAAAAGCAATAAACGGTCCGTAGTAGAAACCGAAGTTGTTTTTTTCATTAATTGTTGATATGTTAACACGCACATACATACAAGACACTAACACACACAACCTTAAATTCTATAGTGAATTGCAATCAAATTTCTATTCCCGATTATAACTAATAAATAAATATAACGTTGTAGAACATCTATTGTAGCGGACCGTGGGTTTACGTGTTGTTAAATTAGGAACACGTGTGTAACTCCTGACAGAATATTAAAAGGTCCACTACAAAAATATGGCGGACTCAAGTTGAGTCCAACCGAAGTTGAAAAGAAAACAAACAAGACCGATTTGTAACAGGACGAGAAAGACTCCAAACTTGACGAAAACAAAACTTTATCATCTAAATGTTTATATTATTATTAAGAGGAAAGATCAAAGTATTTGGGGGGTATTTTTTTCATTTTTAATCGTTCTTAGAACGTTCAAAATTTTCGTTAAAAATCTTGTTTTTTTAATCAGCAAAATTGACAGATAATCGATCATGTCAAACATTTTATTCCAATTCATAAAAAAAAAATGAAAATCTCAGTTTGACATTCTTTTAAAAATCAATTATCAATTTTTTCGAAACTTATTTTAAGAAAATCAGAAATTATGTTCATTTAAAATATTTTGAACCAAGCTTAACTTAGTTTCTGCGCCGAAAAAACGTACTTTGAAAATATAAAAAAGTAGGTCATAACTTTTCACGTCACTTGACAGGTGACGAAAGACATTCATGACGTTTTGAAAGCTTACGTGAGGATAATTCCTTCTACGGAAGGAGAGAAGTGAAGTTATTTAGATTTAAGTGAACAAATTATTTACCGCTCTATTTTTTTATTTTTTTTTTTTTTTTTGTACTTTGTACACATTTATGTTTATGATGCTTTATGGAAAATATATTATAAAGAAATTAAAATAAGACTGTTGAGAGTAAGATTAAATTTCATAAGAAAGGTATCTAATTAATTTATAGGTACATTTCTTATTACATTTTATCAGAAGTGTACATAAAATACAAATTTTAATTTTATAAGATGATACTAATACTTGTAGGTACCCTTCTCAGTTGAAATTGAAAAATCAAATTAACTTCTCCACACGTGTTTCGCAAAAATAAATCTCAAAAGCACATTTACGAAACTGAATGTCGCTTTTAACTAATTTTATAATATTTTAACAACTTAAATGTAAAAATCTATTATAATTAAAGAAATAACAAATAATTGTATTAAAAATTCAGTATTTAAGTTAAATACAAGACAGAAACTCAGTCCACGTGACTTTTTTTTATTGCAGGCATGATACTTCCGGTGTTCCGTAGATTTGATTTACAGTGTTATTATTGACACAAATTATATTTTTTATATACTGTTGTTCGTTAGTTTGTAAGAGGCATTGGAAATTATAATCTGTAAATATATATCTATTTAATAACAACATTCGTTAAATTTTATAAACTTTTCCCTAATTTTAAAAGAATTAACAACATAATGTTAAAGTAATAAAATATTTCAGAAATAACAAATAATTGTTTTAAAAATTCATTTTTCATCGAAATATCTTTTTGCTTTCAGACAATGTTGTCCAGGTTCATTAAAATAAATAAAAGCAATTAAAAGCTTTTGAAATTAAATAATATTTTTGTTTTATTGAGTTTTGTATGTTACAATTCAGAGATGATTTTCAGGTAGAGGTGGTCCAACTAAAAAAACAAAAAAAAAAAAAAAAAAAAAAACAAAACAGGATTTGGTTTCCTCAAAGCCTTGTGCTTTTAATTAACATAATCACTAAGCTTACCAAAATTGAAATTATAGAGTTTTCGTACAATTATTTAGGGGGTGGTGGGTAATACATATGAAAAAAAAATTTTTGCCATGATTTTAAAAAAAGAAAAACATATTTATAATAAGTTCCATCATTTGTGAATAGTTTCTGAAAGTTTCATTAAAATCCGACAATTATTTTGATTTTTGCAAGATTTTCAAAATTAATGTCTGTCATACAGAAAAAAAAGCGCTAAAATTGTATATGCTATTTTACTAGTTCCGGTGATGCAAAGAGAAACAAGTTTTTAATCAAAATTTAGAATGTTCTAAAAAGAAGGAAATTTTTTTTTAAATAATTAAAAATACTTTGATCTTTCCTCTTAATAATAATATAAACATTTAGACGCTAAAAGTTTGTTTTCGTCAAGTTTGGCGTCTTTTTCATCAAGCTATAATCTGTTTTTAGCAATCTCATGAAGGTACATACCACAAATATATGTATTAAACAGCAAAATTTATAATGGACAAAGACATCAACATTTGTGTTTGTGCATGAACGTAAAGAGATCGTATTTTGATGAATGTTCGTACGGACGTATATGTATGCGTGTATGTTTTTTTTAATGTGTCCGCTGAAATGCAAAGTAAAAAAAAAGAACGAGGCAAGAAATCGCCCAGTATTTATAGTGTAGGGACAGCGTGCTTTAGTGAACAATTAGGAAATTAAGTAGGAGTTAACTCTGACACTGTCGATATTTCTGAGATGATGTAACTATTTACATTATTTACAATATTTGGTTCGAAATTCTAACGTATATCACCTGAAGAAGGCCAGAGCATATTACAGCCGAAACATCGTGAATATGACAATAAAGATGAGGACAACAGTCCGGACAATGTAAATAGTGTAAACGTGTTTGAAGAATAAAATTGTAGAAAAGCAAAAGACAAACATAACAAATTTAAGTACCCACTCACCAATAAATAAATAAATAAATAAAAATAAAAATAGCGAAGACTAAGATTTAAAATGCATTTGAAAATATGTATAATCTTTCTTTTGTGAAGGTACCTGTACAAATTTAACAAATTCATTTTATTTTTAATTTTGAAATGTTCACCAACAGATTGATATAATTACTAACATCGGAATGAGACAAAGATATCATTTCTTTGACGATTCAAATGTTAAATATTTTTGTCGGTATCTGTGTGTGTGCTGTTAAATTTTTCTTCTTTTAAATGTGTGTTTTAAATACTCGAGGTGATGCTTACGTTAAGGGGTCTATGAGTTTGTCAGTTTATTTCTTCCTAATTTTCGGAACTGTTTCTAAGGGGCGTTCTCCAACACTAGAAAAATACTCTGCCATAATTCTTTTTTTTATCACTCTCTTCTTACTTTTCAACTTATACGACAACAATGTAAATCTCTCGCGGAAGATCGCGTTCCCTCTTTTTTTATTTTTTTGGAAACGAATGATCAATACACGCACGCACTTACGTAATCACATGCACTCACTACTCATACTTTGGACCAAAAATTTCCACATTCATTTGTTACGCACATTGTTACGTCTTTGCCGCTTGTAAACCTTTGCTGTTAATGTATTAATATTTGTTTGTACATATATATCGGTGCTTGTTGTTTCTTTACATTTCTTTAGGTGGACTCACAGCCTGAGTCCGCCATGTTTATTGTGGGTATTTCAGGAGGCACACATTTTTATCTCACAACGCGTACACAGGCCCCAACAAGTTTTATAATCTTTTATTTGAGTGGACATTATAGATAACTTCTGAGAAAAGAAAGAGAACAGCAAAAACATATACTAAACTTAACATTCATTCTATTGAGAAACATACAAATCTTTACTTTTTGGGATTTTCTTTTTTTTTTTTAAAGAACGATAAAAGTTTTGTTTTCGAAAAAATCCGACATGTGGTGTCAGAAGGAAGTGCAAGGTTATTATTATTGTTACAATTAAATAAAATAATGAAAATTATAAATAAAATAATTTTTATATTATTTTATTTATAATTTTCATTATTTTTATTATTGTTTTATTATTTAAATTTTAATATTTTTATTATTGTTTTATTATTTTAATATTTTAATATTTTTATTATTGTTTCATTATTTTTATTATTGTTTAATTATTTAAATATTTTTATTATTGTTTTATTATTTTTATTATTGTTTTATTATTTAAATATTTAAATATTTTTATTATTGTTTTATTATTTTTTATTATTGTTTTATTATTTAAAACCTTTAAATTTTGACGACCATAATTAACATGGAAGCAGCAAGCTGGAAAAGACTTCTACAAGTGAAAGAAGGCACCATTACCATAGAATATTGTTACATCTAGCAATTCCAACAGTGGAATTATGAGACCTAGAGGCCAATCCAGTGCCGCGCTTAAATTCAAGAAGTCGAGGTACTAAAGAGAAAAGAACAAATACCATAAAAATACTTTATAAAAATGGTATAGAGAAGATACGTTACGGCAGTGAGAAAGAGACTGATACAAAGATGCCAGATTAGGATCGATAACATTGCAGATTACTTGTGTTGTGGAGTATTTTATTGATATTGAAACGTTAAAAGTTGACTTTGTTGTGCCATATTTTAGAACATTGTCTTCTGGTGCTATTATATCATATCTTATTATTTATTCATTACACCACCCGCACACCCAAGCTTACAGCACTTGTTATTCCCAAGCGGCCATCCATCAAGGTACTAACTAGGGCTGGCGTTGCTTAACGTCGGTGATGGTAGGAAAACCGGTGTTTCAACGTGATATTGCTGTAAACCTATCTTCTTGTTGAAGCAATATAATGTTATTAACTTGTATTTTTGAACACCCAAGTATACTTTGTTAAAGACACTGGAACAAGAAATGCAATATTTATGTTCCAAATGATATCAGAAAGAGCAATGCAGAATCATGTGTACATGTGTTTTATAGACTATCCAAGCATTTGATAAAATACATCACAAAGAAATGTTTGAACTGTTAGTTAATCTTGACATATATCAGAAGGATATTAAAATAATTCAGAACAATATTTTTGTAGCATACCTACGGACGATAGTGGGTATATCCCCATTCACATAAATACAGTAGTAAATACTGTATGTTGGTCTGTAGTTGGAGATTCATTGTGGAATTCACTTGACTGAATTTTAGCAGTTGACTACTTCTACGCGCCGCTGGCGAATCTCTTATGTGTTTTGTTCTTGTCCAAAGTATTTAGGTGCATTACCACCCTTCGTTTGATTATTTTATTCAGTAACCTTCCTTAGGTTTCAACAAATATACTGGGAGGAAAAGCGCCTGCATACGGACAGAAAATGAATGTAAATATACAAAAAGAGAAAGGAATTAAAAGCAATTATGTATCTTCTAACCGGACGTATTAAACCGATACAGTGAGTCGATTCTAATAGGATTCATTATTTACGACCACAACCTTAATATAAGATATGCAGATGACACAATGTTGATAGCCGACATGGAAAGGAAACTACAAGAACTCCTACAGAAGCTACTGAAGGAAAAGGAGAAGAAAGGACTACACATCAAATAGAAAAAGACAGAATGCATTGTTGTTAGTAAAAGAAACAGCCTAACATGCAAATTACACACTGTAGATGACAAAATCAAACTAGTACAAGTTAAATATCTGGGAAGGGTTTTAACAGAGGACTGAAAATGCTACACTGATATCCAAATGTGCATTGGGATAGCGAAAGATGCCTTCCCAAAGTTAATCAAAATATTAAGAAACATAAAAAATTCGTTAAACCAAAGAAATGAGAACTGAACAATGCTGGACAATCCACTCGCCGATGAAGAAGAGACATGAAGCAGCAGAAATGTACTACAGAAAGATGCTTAGAATGCCATAGACACAACATGTGAGCAACGACGAAGCTTTGGAGATAATGAAAACAAAAAAGAACACTTATACCCAACATCAGAAAATAACAGTTGAAATATCTAGGCTATATAATGAAGAAAGGGTGCTTGGAAAATGTGGTACTGACATGGCAAAGGAAGATAATGCATAACCTATCTAGAGAGCTTGGGTAAATGGATCTCGGAGCAAGGTTTAGGATAGATAACATTAAGAGCTACAAAATACAGGGAATTCTAGAGAGCTATGATCGCCTACGACCTGAAAGGGGCACGGCACTTTTAAAAAGAAGTCTATTTTCCTCTTTGTCGGGGTGTCAGACTTGGGCGCTATTTTAGTACTCGAGCATGGCCATTACTTTCCATAAGTACGATGCAGGTTAGACTGATTGTCGAGTAGCGTCTTTCAAAGGATACGCGTATTGTCTTGTGTGTGGTTGCTAATGGAAGTTTGATTTTGTATAAAGATAAACCCTTCTATCTTTCTAACTTGAGATAAACTTTCCTGAGTTTTATCGACCTCAGAGATAGCGAGCGAAAATTCTCGCGGTTAGACTAATTACCCTTGGGGAAGCGGCGTCAGAAATATCGATATAAATAATGTATCAAGCATAAGCTGGTCGATAAATAATCTTCTTTCGCCAATTAGTCTCGCCAATTAATGTTGCTTCAAGGACAGAGAATCTGTCCGCACACCTGTTCTTTTTCTATATAATGTGTCTTTTTAAAATGTTGAGGATTATAATCTCTCCACAACTTTTTAGCTCTTAGCACGGTATTTTTGATATTCCCTCCTAATCACTGTTCTAACAATTGCGCAAGTTCGTTCGGAACGTTATTCGTTGTTTTCCTATTTCACCTCTTGGCTTAAATGTCTTGTGAGTGTCAAATTCTCCAAGATCTCTTTTCCGTGGCCAGACATTTGGCCGAGAGATATTTGACCGGATAGTCATTTGGCCGAGAGACATTTGGCCGAACGGACATTTGGCCGAGAGACATTTAACCGACTGGACATTTGGCCGACGGACATTTGGCCGACGGACATTTGGCCGACGGACATTTGGCCGAACGGACATTAGGCCGACTAACATTTGACCGAGAGACATTTGGCCGAGAGACATTTGGCCGAACGGACATTAGGCCGACTAACATTTGACCGAGAGACATTTGGCCGAGAGACATTTGGCCGAACGGACATTAGGCCGACTAACATTTGACCGAGAGACATTTGGCCGAGAGACATTTGGCCGAACGGACATTAGGCCGACTAACATTTGACCGAGAGACATTTGGCCGAGAGACATTTGAACGGACATTAGGCCGACTAACATTTGACCGAGAGACATTTGGCCGAGAGACATTTGGCCGAACGGACATTAGGCCGACTAACATTTGACCGAGAGACATTTGGCCGAACGGACATTAGGCCGACTAACATTTGACCGAGAGACATTTGGCCGAGAGACATTTGGCCGAACGGACATTAGGCCGACTAACATTTGACCGAGAGACATTTGGCCGAGAGACATTTGGTCGAATGGATATTTGGCTATGAGAGATTTAACCGACTGGATATTTGACCAACGGCCATTTGGCCGAGAGACATTCGGCCGAGAGACATTTGGCCGAGAGATATTTGGCTGAGAGATATTTGGTCGAACAGATATTTGGCCGAGATACATTTGGCCGGCAGACATTTGACCGAACGGACATTTGGCCGAGAGACATTGGAACGAGAGACATTTTGCCGAAGGGACATTTGGCCTACAGATATTTCACTGAAAAATTACAAGTAAAAATAATAACAAGTAATACTTTAAGTATTTTAATTACAGGTATTATATTGTACAATAGGACTAATAATTACCATTGAATTTCAAGTGATTAAATTACTAAATTTGAATTTAAAGTTGTGACAGAGAGAGTTTGGGAAACACACAAACATCCACACACATATATATCATATTTTTTTATTGAATTTGGAGTAGATTTGAACAGCTAAAATAGATCTGAACAATTTTGTTGAGGGAAACCTGATTTCGCTCATTTGGAATTGGGTCATTAGTAAAGACAATGAAAAATGATCGAAATAACTTTTGTCGGTTAAAATTGAAATAGAGCTTACTGAAGCTATGAGAACTTTGAAACTCACATGGCTTAGGGTTGACAGCGGCACTCATGATAATCGCGTGCGGACCAAGGATCGATTTGTGATCAGCCAGGCTTATCTATATATGCGCGCACATATTATTACTACCACTGGAAACGGAAACGTCGAACAAGCTACAATAATCAAGAGATGCATATCGATCTGAGACGATTATACAACAAGCTAATCACAACCCACTCTCTTTCTCTGCGTCTAGAATCCATTTTATGAGTTTTTACGTCAGTTATTTTCTTTTCTGTAACCCGTTTCTTTTCTATACTATTCTTTCTTCGATATAAAAGACATTAACAATTCAACTATTGAATCGTTGTTTGTCCGGTTTATTGCAGATATATATATATATATTGGTGCATTCTAAATCTCTTTGCACAGACTCTCCAGCCGTGTCTACATCTCCAGTCGACCGTGAATGGATGAACATCACTTCTACTTTCTGGATCAAACAAAACACAACTTGGGCAGGAAGCAGAATTAAACCAGTGGACCGGTCGAATGATCTACGGATGCTCAGTGAACCTACGGCAACTCCCTTAAGTTCGGTTAAGACCGATTAGACACCTCAACCCAGAAAGTAAGACGTCCGATGTTGAGGGGCTGGGATGAAAGTGGTTAAAAAAGTTAAAGTTTTTTCATTTCAATATTTCTGTATTGAAATTTTTATTTTAAAAATATTTGAGTGTATTTGGGTAAAAAGTAGCACCTAATTATTTAAATTCGTATTTAACAGTAATAATTCACCCCTTTAAGATAATGATCATTAAAAGCGAAATTGAAAGATATTTCATATCGTAAATGCTTAAGATTTTTGCTGTAGTAAAATGTGCTGTTTCTCAAAATACTTATCTTACAATAACATTTGAAATAAAATATAATATATACAGAATAGATTAAAAAAAAAGCCTGTCAAAAAAATTATAAATTAATACAGTAAATAAATATATGTAGCACAATACGATAAAGAGTGTGACATAAATGTAAGTACACCACTACATTTTCGGCTAAATGTCCATTCGGTTAAATATCCATCGATTAAATGTCCATCGGCCAAATGTCCGTCGGCCAAATATCCGTCGGCTAAATGTCGAGTACCCTCTTTTCTCATTATGTGACTTGGAAATTTCAAATTACATTCTGATTCTAAGTAGAAGAATAGTTTGTTTCCATTTTAATTAAAAATTTGTCGTGACTCACGTGTTCCATCAAATTTTATTCTCAGCATCCTGGAGAAACAATTTTCTGTTTCTTCAAGTTTCTTCTTCATCTGTAATGAGATTGTTCTGTATTCAATTTTAGGTGGACAACAATTCAGCAATAAAACACTAAATGTATCTATAAACCCTGAAACAGAAAGATGTCTATTGGTTTTTGGCTGCAAAGCACTCTGAGCTCGT
The DNA here is from genome assembly GCA_903632075.3 of Acanthosepion pharaonis. Taxonomy (NCBI): domain Eukaryota; kingdom Metazoa; phylum Mollusca; class Cephalopoda; order Sepiida; family Sepiidae; genus Acanthosepion; species Acanthosepion pharaonis. The sequence goes on along the minus strand of CAHIKZ030000333.1, from coordinate 2,908,159 downwards.
CAGTAGAAAAAAACGGTTTCCATGCCGACGCAAATCTGCATAACGGGACTATTTCTTTTCTAATCATTTCCCTCTAAGCAAGGCGGGAATGCCGCTTGCTGGAACTCTCCGGTTTTTTATAAGACTACTGGTCTCTGAGCAATAAGAATGTATGAATACCCTCCAAGCTTTTCAGAAGAATCGTGATGAAATCGATCATAAACGAAAATGAGATGTTCATCATTAATTAATCATAGTTAAAGATCGGAAGCTGATGAAGGATTGAAATAAAGTTCATATATATATATATATATATATATATATATATATATTATTCAGGATCATTTTCCAAACTTATTCAAGATGGTCTTTGCCCCCTCTAACCTTTCACCTACGATTTCATTTTCAAGTCATTTTTTCACTGCTTTTTGGAATGTTATAGCTGAAACTCCTTTCATTTGCCAAAAGAATTATGGACAGAGTTAGATATTTTCTAATTGATCTCTTTAACTCTAAGTTGGAATGATGATCCCTCTTGGTGTTGTTACCACCTGATCCATTTTTTCTCTCTACTTTTTCCTCTTTTTAAAATTTATTCACCGTTCTCTTGATGTTTCTTGAATGGACTTTGAAGATGGAACCCAGAGTATGAATGTTGGTACCATTACTGAAGGCCTGAATGATTTTCCTCTTACCATTGCTCAGTTAAGAAGACAGTGGAGCTAACACAAAACGATTTTAAGCTATTTCATTTCTAGTTGAATAAAAAAAAGTATTTTTTCAGTGATTCTTACGACAAATGGTGTCAAGATGGCTAAACATCTTATCTGAAAACCTGCAAAAAAGAAATTCAATTAGTTTTGTGTTTTTTTAATATATTAAACATTTTGTGGGATGCTGTAACACGATTTCGATAATTTTATATATTATATATATATATATATATATATATATATATATATATATATACATCTCAAACCAGACCTAAAAAACTGCTTAAGGAACCCGGCCTTCTTGCATATCGTAGACCTAAGAACCTAAAAGAAATCATAGGTAGTAATCACATTTCAGGGGACAAGGTAATCCGTAATGAACTAAGAACAAAAAAAAAACAGGATTTTCCCAACCATGTAACAAAAAAAGAAGTTTATGTTGCAACCATATTAAAAACACGAATTCATTCACGAGCTCAATCACTAAATTCTAACTGTAGAAGTCATAACATAATTTACCTCCTAGAATGCACACTATGCCAGAAACAATATGTAGGAAAATCTGAATGGCCCTTACACTACAGAATTAATAATTATCGTAAGCGAATTAAGTCGACACCCCATGAAAAATTATTACCTGTAGAACAACATTTCCGCCTGGAAAAACATGATTTCAAAACCCATGCCAAATTCACTATAATTGAGAGAATAGGAAAGTTCAGAGCAGATAACATTAGAAAGATTTTAGAGTCGCATGAAAATAAGTGGATACAACGTCTAAAAACAAAATACCTAGCCGGGCTAAATCATAAATTTAACAATATATAATAGTAACAATATATAACTCAACAAATCAAAACCTACCCACATTTCTCACCCACACAAGACAGACATGCTTACGGAGGAATGGAGGCCTCACACTTATACACTCACCCACACGATTATACACACGTACACACACCATACTCACTCACTCCCTAATGAGCCAAATGATAACACACACCTACAGCAATACACACGCTTACACATATCATACTCATTCACTCCCTAAGAACCAAATAACACACACACAAACACTAAACAGAGACACATTCCCTCACCAGGTCCAATAAAACTGTCAAAATGACCAGAGAATTCAGAATAAAATATATCTCTCCAGTTCTTATCTCAAATAACAACTTAAAAGAGACTGTTTGACCAACACAAGGAATGTTAAAAGATTCATGTGAAAAAGATAAAAAAATTAAAAAACAAATGAAAACTACAGACAAAAGTTCATTTTTTCCATCAAGACATTCATTTCTGTAGTTCACTGCTACCAGCAAGCAGAAATATTTCTCCTCCCGATGATGGCCATTTCGGTCGAAACTAGTCGAGGAATCTAAATGGAATAATAATAATAAAAAAACGAAAGAATATTAATCTACAACCCAGTGTGTCTAATGATTTTAATTTTTTATTTTCTTATTGTTCAATATATATATATATATATATATATATATATATATATATATATATATATAATGCGATGGATAAAATGGCGTCTAAAACAGCGGAAAAATGAAAATAATACTGACATCTCATTTTAACAGATATATTGGTTTCAACCACGGCCTCCTGACGACTTCGGAATCTCTTACAACTCTTCAAAACGGTCTCCTTATTTAAGATGGTGAATTCTGGCATAATCCTTGTCTTCAGTTCATCTTTGCTGCTACAAGAAGTGTAGTCAGTCTCTCGTTCCTCTGCGCCCCACGTGTAATAATGAAGGGGTTGAAAGTGGGGAGTTATGTGGCCGGATGTAAGGGGTGATGTGGCCGCAGAAATTCTCTGACAGCCATGACTGGGTTCTCCTGCTTGTGTGGCAGGTTGCAAAGTCATGTTGCCATAGATAGAGTCTTCCAGGAGACACACTCTTGACTCAGGGCAGTACAGCCTCCTCAAGGCACTTGATGTAAAATTTTGCGTTGAGTCTGAGGTTCTTACCAAAAATTTCGGGAGTTCTTTTCTTATCAGAATGATCAGTGTGTTTACCGAGCTGCCGTGCCTTCGTAATCACTATTAGACTCATCCAACTCTTTCCGTAAACTCTGCACTATCTTGACACAGCCACCCTCTTGACCCAGGACAGTACTATCTCCTCAAGGCACTTGATGTAGTTCTTCGTGTTAGACGTATGAGTCCCTGTAGGAAGATGAATGAAGGCATAACGTTGCCATCACCAGTGATCACTACAGAAACCATGATGTTGACTGAATATATCATCCAACTTTCTCTGAACCCTCTGCACTGTCCTCAGATTGACATCCAAACACACTGAAATGTTCGTATTGGAGTTTCCGGTGCGAATGCCAAGCAGTACAGCATACCATTTCCAAATTTTTGTAGGAATGAATTGTGTCATGGTGCACTTTTTCTCATAGATGGTGGCTAACTGACCCTACTACACTGTGCAATTGAGAAAATAAAAACAAACAACACGTATGCATGAAATTAAAAATATAAAATGGCGATAATTTACCCATCACACTCTTTATATATCCTGACGAATGGACAGTATGAATGCTGGAGGGTCGAAACTAGTCAAAATGCTGAAAATAATATCAGTCAAATAAGTGGCACATTTTATATTTGTATTAATCATATATATATATATATATATATATATATATATAATAAATGTTTGTCACTTAGCTGATTGAGATTACCTTCAGCATCCCGACTCCAGAGTTTTGTAGACGGACCGTCCGGCAATTACTCCGTTCACTCGTCAGTGGATATCAACAATTGATTGCTTATGCGTCTCGATATTTATTATTTGTATGCGCTTTTCATTGGTGCATTTTTTCATAGTGTATGTTTGCATGTGTGCGTGCGCGTGTGTGCGCATTCTCCCCATGCACCCGTCTGCGCGTATGAATTTTGTTCAATCTCTTAATTGTTTGGGGCGGGGGCGGGGTCCAATTGCAATAAATGACTTCTAAAATTACTCCCTCGACAAATCCTATAGATGCATACTGGAAGTATTTTCCTCGTCAATAAAAATGGACAATTATCGCTCTTATCCATACATTGCCTTGAATTCATAAAGATAGAACCACTTGACTGTATATAATACAGGGTGATTCATAAGTTTCTATACATAGGAAAATGCAAATGCATCGGTATTTAGATCATCAGTTTCTGGATGTATGGATTGGTCGGCATGGTCCTGTGGAGTGGCTTCCAAGAATCCCAGATCTCTCTTCCTAGATTTCTATCTTTGGGGGCACTTGAAGGCCATGGTGTATCAGGTGAAGATAAGAGACATAAATCACCCCAAGTATCACCAACGCCATTACAAGCATGACTTCAACTGTACTAACGCCTGTTCATCAGTAGTAGGAAATACGTATTAATATGTGTTTTCGAAACAATGGTAATCATATAGAGCAGATTATATATAAATAAAAACGTTTGTCCAATATAAAAATGTTTATTTTTTTCTATGTGTGGAAACTTATGACCCACGCTGTATAATATAAGAATCATTAAGAATGAACATTTTTGAAAAAATTACCAGAAGAAGAATATCTATGAGGAAAAGTTCAGTTTAAAAGTTAGTCAGGATAATCGATTGTTGAATATGAAGCTAATAGGGAAAGGTTAATGAAAAACTCACTTGTCCAAAATAAAATGTTTATTTTTTTCTATGTATGGAAACTAATGTATAACACTATTTCTATTTTGTGAACTCTCCTTTGTCTTATTGTTGCTTTGATTTGCCTTGCCTTATATTGTATTGTCTCGTTTTTCTTCTGCCTCTTCTACTATTTACAATTTGTCAATTCCGCTGCACTATACCCACTTCTACATTTTCCTTTCCTCAAATTGTGTGTATCCAGAATACGTGCTGCAAAGTATTTTCGCTCACTGTTGACAGTGCAGCGACAGACCACGTTTTTAATGACGAACAGGGAAATCGTCTCATCCTTCTCCTACACCCTTGTGCAAATTAATTGAAACAAAACGAATAATTCCGTTATTTACTTTTTTTTCGTATTTTTCCAATGAAACATGACCCAGTTCACATGTTAGTACTTCCTATGTCCATTCCCCGAAGTCGTTCTTTGCAGATTGACCACAGATTCTCCATTGGATTTAAATCAGGAGAGTTTCCTGATTAGATTTAAATCAGGAGAGTTAGTACTTTGATTTGCTCACCGATAAGGTTTGTCAGTGTGTCCGTGCAGCGTTACAATTTTCGTACGGAGTAACGTTCATCTCAGACAATAGGCGTAGGACAACTAATCGACGGTCGAGACAATAGTATCTGGGCGTGATAAAAATTTGATGCAATCACGGATGACGCAATATTTTTCAAGGCCAAACAAATTTCATCATACACAACGAAAATAGATTCATATTACTGCACACCACTGCAAATGACCTAATCTAAAGAAAAATAGAAATCTATTAAACCCTGTCACATCAGTGGGTCTAAAATGGGTTGTATGTTGAATCACAGGATACTAAAGCGGTTGTTTCAATTAATTGGCACAAGCGTGTATGTCATCCTCCTGATAGTGTTTTCATACGAAACTTGATTTTCTCAGACACGATAACTGGGAACTCATGGTTGGGTATTGGAGATGTGGGGACAGCAATACAGGATCGAATAGTGTGGAAATGGATTGTTTATAGTGTTCGGACTAATCATGGGGTGATCGAAGGATGATTATGACGAATGACCTTGAAAAGAAGTATCTGGCAAGAAATGACCGGTAACAGACAAGCGTGATTAGTTGTAATTCCATCACGACACCGGAAACAGTTTCTTACACGGACTCTCGACGTTGATTTACGCTGCCAAAAAAATGGAAAAGATTATATTGAATCAATTGCTAGGTCTGCTGCTAGGAAGTTTGGTTCAATGTGTCATACTAGAAAGTTTTCTTGCCAGAATCTATCTTACATCTATACATTGAATATTGCTACTTTGAAGATGTGGAGAGCACATTGTGAAACCACTTCACTATATTCCCCAAGAATGTTTGGTGTTTCACAGATAAGAAAGAAAATTATGCGAGGTGTCATAATTGATTCCTCCCCGAAATGAAACAGCATTAAAAATCAATCGAAACAAATGAGTGACCGGCATTTACTTTAGTGTTAAATAATAGTTTAACAGACTTTTAGGGGAAGTATATCTCAGCTCCGACTTATGGAGGTTGACCTTCGGGGTCATATGTAAGAATATGATAAGGAAGTCGATTTTGATTGGCTGAGCTGCCGTGGGAATGAGAGATCGGAGAAATGTTTCAGCGAGTTGTTTTTTGACTGTCAATCGATGTAGGCGTGTTCTCTTTTGTGATCGAAACGGCTCCCCAGTAAAGGTGGGGACCTCCAATGGACGGTTAGTACATGTCGACATTAATACAAATAGTTAAGTTAGAATTCTCTGTGTTGAAGTCTTTCATTGACGAACCGAAACGATTAGCAATCACCGGCCAGAGGTAAAGCCGAGCTGATTAGTGATAGTAGTGATTATGAGAAAAAAAATTCAAAAAATCTATGTTAATTAATATTATTAAAATAAATACATTAAACAGAATCAGATTATAGCGTACATATAATTAAAACATTTTCTATTGAAAATTATTAAGAAGATAGGATAAATCTACTGAGTGATAACAAACTTAAAATTTAATTTATAATTTACGGAAAAAATTAAAATTACACAACATTTAAAACATATATGAAATTATTAATCTACAAAGTTTCAGTTTTGAAACATGTATAATAATCGCGTTATTAGAAATAGTCCTCAATATCACTCTTTCAAATAGAGTCGAGTATTTTATATAAACGTATTCGCTTGCTCTTTGTGTCTATTATTACGTCCGCGCGTGAAGTGAAAATAAAAGGATAACGTATCAAGTAGTCAGTCATTCCAAGTCAGATTCCAAGAAATCTACGTGATAATACGAGTAGCAGCCGGGTGTAAGAGTCTGAGTAGAAGTCATTAAAAAATTTCCCTGTATCTCAGCCATACCCTATCGTACAAAAAATATCTTCAAACTCTTCATGGCTTGGCTTCGCAAAACGAAGATCAAGAGGGAGTCTGCATACGTCGTTTGCAGGCAAGTTTGTGACTGATAAGTTTGTGACGGTCGCAGTAGTTGAATGTGAAAGTCCGGTCTGGGCTGGATGGAATAGCATTGTTGTATTTCCTCCTCTGTCTATTGTCCCTAAGAGCGGTCCTGCAGGTATTTTCAAGGAAGGAGACAGTATAGTTGGTGGTGAGACGTCACGGTTCTCAGCTAGTTTAACCATTGGCAATGATTGATGAGACAGGCACCAAAGGATTTTTCAGGCAATCTTTGAATCGCTTCCTTGGTGGCCCTCTGCCACGATAACCATTGGAGTGCTCGCCGTACAGTAAAATTTTAGGCAGGCGATGATTCTCCATCCTGGAAAAAAATGTCCAACCCTGCGTAACTGGGACTTTAGCGGCATGCCCTCAATGTTGGTGATCTTCGCCTTTACGAGAACTTCAATACTGGAGACGAAGTCACTCCAGTGTATATTAAGGACCGTGCAGACGGAGCGCTGATGAAACCATTCTAAGAGCCTATGAGACTAAAACAATAGGAAAATAATAATTAATTCTAGACCATCGTCTCAACATTTTCTGGAATATGAAAATTTGGGGTTTACATTTTATCTTCTTTTATTTCCCCCTTTTTTTGTGATGAGTTGAATATTTTTTTACAGCGGAAAATTTTCACCCACTTACACGGAAAAAGTTAAAATTATTTAAAACATGAAGATATTACGAATGACTTTAAATGATCTTTTCACATGTCGTTTTTGTAACGATGTCCTGGCGATTTGGGATTGAGACACTATTTTCATTTCATCAGTTGATTTTTGTATTGTTTTCTTCAACATCTTTGGCCATTAGATTTGGTTACGTTTTTCTTGTCTTCGTTTTCGCGTGCTTCGTTGTCATTAAATTTTAATCTACTCAGGAATGCCGTGTCAATAGCGTTTATTTGTTTCATTGGCTTTTTGAAAATTCTTCCTAGTGAGTTTCTACCCCCTCTCGTTTCCGACTTAATTCGCCATTGTTTCCCCATCCCCAGTTTGACTAATTGCCGAGGGAAGAAAATAAAAATTGAAGAACAGTCAACACTATTTGTTTTTTTAATCATTTCACTCCAAGTAAGGTAATAAAATCTTTTTTCGATTTTGTGATCAGTTCGCATTTTGATCTTATCGAAATGAACAGACATTTTTCTTTTTTTTTTTTTTTAATCGATTCACCCCAAGTAAGGCGGCAATGTTACTAAAACGCACTGGGTTAGATTGAGTGAAACAACATGAGAAAACTTTAGTAAAGAGAAATGAGGAAAGAACAATAAACGAACATAATTCAGAAATATCTTTTAGAGCAACAGATACCATTTGTAACCATTCGATGTAGGGCTATATTTTCTCTTTTATTATTAATGCATTGGAAGGAAGAGAGTCGTTTATTTTGATAAAGGAATTTCGCAGGAGAATTTTCATCCCCTCAAATTTTATTCTCTTCATTGTGTTTCGACATTAACTTAACAGGTACAAATGAAAAGGATTCTATTTTTACGCTACTGATTTCTTTTATAATATTTCTCCACAAGCAAGGAGACAATGCCATTAAGACGCAATGGGGGGTTACTGAAAGTTATACAGAATGAGAAGACATTAGTGAAGAGGAAGGAGAATAAAAGAACTAGTTTTAGGAAAACAGATGATGGCGATTGAGGTTGCATTTTAGTTTTCGAAGATTGTAGGTGACAGGGAAGCAAGAGATCGAAAGGGAGTTCCACAGGCAAGAAGTGCGAGAAAAGAAACTTTTAGAATAGATGTGGCGGTTGATTCTAGCTAATTCAATAATGAAACGGTGAGACGTAACTGCCAATCTAGTAGTACGCTTAAATCCTTCTAGTTGAGGCATCTGGTATAAAAAACTCATCAGAACAGTTGCCATTTAAATACTTGTAGAAAAGACAGAGGGAAGCCACTTGTCGTCGAGATGTTACGTCAAGATGCTAGGTCTGGGCTTTCTTTGAATATTATCAAGAATCTCGAGATATAACGACCAGGTATAGCAAGAAGATGCAATGCATAAACGAACGGTAGATTTGTAAATGTGCTAAATGAACCTAGAGAGCCAATTTTCCTTACTATACTTACCATTGAGACAGGAGTAAATAGTTTGGGTCATCCGCATAGATATCTAATTGAGAACTGATGAGAGAATTCTTCTCATTTATTAATACATGGTGGACTCTCCCATCGTATACGACGTATGAGGGTCAAGCAGATCAGTAGCTAAGAACCGACAGCCCAGACACCAGCACATATGATTTGATTATAGTGGAGAAGGCTTTGTGCAGAACCAACCACACCAACAAATGACCATCCGTAGGTTTGAAATTCAGAATTGTCCATCTCCTAGACCAGTTGCCATCCAGGGATATAGAACTCAGTGTCTCTTGCTATTTACACATAAATAAAGGTAGAAGAAGAGGATTCATACCTTTCCCAAAAGTATTAGCTTGTTAAGTGAATGTAATGGATTCGACAGGAATTCGAACTCGGCTCTCCGATTCTCGATTCCACAATCTGAGCCGCTATCCACTACTCCACCGTGCCCGTGCCCGTGCCCCTTTCTCTTTCTCTTTCTCTTTCTCTTTCTCTCTCTCTATATATATAGTGAACTCTCCAGTCGTATTTGACGTATGAAGGTGAAGCAGCTCAGTTCCTAGGAACCGACAGCCCAGACACCAGCACATATGATCTGATTATAGTGGTGAAGGTTTTGTGCAGAACCAACCAACTTTTTGAAGGGTTGAATACAGAAACCTGGTGCACTACGTGCCACAAGGTCCCCAAATAACCCTCCTCAGGTTTTGAATTCAGAGCTGTCCTTCTCCTAGACCACTTGCCATCCAAGGCTATAGAATCTAATCCTTCCTACTATTTACCCATAGCTGGAGGGAGAAGATGATTAATACCTTTCCCAAGTGTATTAGGACGTAGGACATACAGTACAACAAATGCAATTAACAGTTTTCATATTAGGTAAATGATTTCTAGGAGGCTTCACAGCATTTTTTTTAAGCTTCTTCATGATGAGGCATGAAAAACAAACATTGTACCGAATAGTGTTAATGATTTAGATTTAAAAATGTATTTTAATTTTAACGATAATTTTAAAGATATACAGTTTTTGCCCTGAAGACAGGTAGCACGAATTTGATATTATCTGGTGACCCGGCTGTTCATCTCGAGATCTGCAACAAAATCCAGAGACGAATATGCAATGTGATAGGTCCTGATCTGGCATCTCTTCTACAGTCACTTTCTCACAGACGTGATGTGGGTTCCCTATGTCTTTTTGACAAATATTTTCATGGTAACTGGTCTGACGAGCTATTTTTGTTGGTACCCGAACTGCTTGAATTTAAGCGTGATACTAGGTTGGCATTTCGGTCCCACCCTTTCACTTTCGAAATGATTAAATGTAAACACCTCTTCTTCAGCTTCTTCTTTCGCACGTCTCTCGCACTTCATATATATATATATATATATACACAATAAATTAACTGATTTAAAAATATGGTTTCATCGCTACACAGGAATTACCATGTTTCAAAAACAGAAACCAAAACCTTCAAATTCAAATATATTATATTAAAAGTATTAGTTCTGTGTCATCTTCAAGCGAATTTTGTAATAATTTAATAAAAAAATTACTGAGTTTTAAAAGCATATACATTGATAAATTTTGTTTCCAAGGATACAGAGAAATCCAATCATTTAGACTGGGTCGGTAGCAGGTTCTTGTTTATTAACTGTTATTGTATCAATTATGAGTTACGTTCGAAAATGGTTTAAGTCTAGGTAGGGGGAGGGGTGCCTTTTTTCAACGAATTATAACATCCGTTCAACGCATGTCATCTGGGTTTTCAACGGCAAAAAGTTTTATATATATATATATATATATATATATATATATATATATATATATATATATATATGACCTCTTCAACTCCAACAGATTCTTAACGCTCAAATGACCTCTTCCACACCAGCAGTTTCTTCACGCTCAAATGACCTCTTCCACTCCAACAGCTTCTTAACGCTCTAAATTACCTCTTCCACTCCAATAGATTTTTTCACGCTCAATGATTTTCCAACAGCTTCAACGCTCAAATGACCTCTTCCACTCCAACAGTTTCTTCACGCTCAAATGACCTCTTCCACTCCAACAGCTTCTTCAGGCTGAAATGACCTCTTCCACTCAAACAGCATCTAAACGCTGAAATGACCTCTTTCACTCGAACAGATTCTTCAGGCTTAAATGACCTTTTCCACTCAAACAGCATCTTCACGCTTAAATGACCTGAAACAGCTTCTGAACGCTGAAATGACCTTTTCACTGAACAGATTCTTCACGCTCAAATGACCATTTCCACTCCGACAGCTTCTTCACGCTTAAATGACCTCTTCCACTCCAACAGCTTCTTAACGCTCTAAATTTCCTCTTCCACTCCAATAGATTTTTCACGCTCAAATGAACTCTTCAACTCCAACAGCTTCTTAACGCTCAAATGATCTCTTCCACTACAACAGTTTCTTCACGCTCAAATGACCTCTTCAACTCCAATAGCTTCTTCACGCTCAAATGACTTCTTCAACTCCAACAGCTTCTTAACGCTCAAATGAACGCTTCCACTCCAACAGTTTCTTCACGCTCAAATGACCTCTTCCACCCCAACAGTTTCTTCACGCTCAAATGACCTCTTCCAATCCAACAGCTTCTTCACGCTTAAATGACCTCTTGCACTCCAACAGCTTCTAAACGCTGAAATGACCTCTTTCACTCGAACAGATTCTTCACGCTCAAATGACTTTTTCCACTGAGACAGCTTCTTCACGCTTAAATGACCTCTTCCACTCCAACAGCTTCTTAACGCTCTAAATTACCTTTTCCACTCCAACAGCTTCTACACGCTCAAATGACCTCTTCCACTCCAACAGCTTCTTCACTCTTAAATGACCTATTCAACTCCAACAGTTTCTTAACGCTCAAATGACCTCTTCCACTCCGACAGCTTCTTAAAGCTCTAAATGACCTCTTCCACTCCAACAGCTTCTGAACGCTGAAATGACCTCTTTCACTCGAACAGATTCTTCACGCTCAAATGACCATTTCCACTCCGACAGCTTCTTCACGCTTAAATGACCTCTTCCACTTCAACAGCTTCTTAACGCTTTAAATTTCCTCTTCCACTCCAATAGATTTTTCACGCTCAAATGAACTCTTCAACTCCAACAGCTTCTTAACGCTCAAATGACCTCTTCCACTACAACAGTTTCTTCACGCTCAAATGACCTCTTCAACTCCAACAGCTTAATCACGCTCAAATGACCTCCAACGCCAAACAGTTTCTTCACGCTCAAATGACCTCTTCCACCCCAACAGTTTCTTCACGCTCAAATGACCTCTTCCAATCCAACAGCTTCTTCACGCTTAAATGACCTCTTGCACTCCAACAGCTTCTAAACGCTGAAATGACCTCTTGCACTCCAACAGCTTCTAAACGCTGAAATGACCTCTTTCACTCGAACAGCTTCTTAACGCTCTAAATTACCTTTTCCACTCCAACAGCTTCTTCACGCTCAAATGACCTCTTCCACTCCAACAGCTTCTTAAAGCTCTAAATTACCTCTTCCACTCCAATAGATTTTTCACGCTCAAATGACCTCTTCAACTCCAACAGCTTCTCAACGCTCAAATGAACTCTTCCACTCCAACAATTTCTTCACGCTCAAATGACCTCTTCCACCCCAACAGTTTCTTCACGCTCAAATGATCTCTTCCACTCCAACAGCTTCTTCACGCTTAAATGACCTCTTCCACTCCAACAGCTTCTAAACGCTGAAATGACCTCTTTCACTCGAACAGATTCTTCACGCTCAAATGACCTTTTCCACTCAGACAGCTTATCACGCTTAAATGATCTCTTCCACTTCAACAGCTTCTTAACGCTCTAAATTTCCTCTTCCACTCCAATAGATTTTTCACGCACAAATGACCTCTTCAAGTCCAACAGCTTCTTAACGCTCAAATGACCTCTTCCACTCCAACAGATTCGTCACGCTCAAATGAACGCTTCCACTCCAACAGCTTCTTAACGCTCAAATGAACGCTTCCACTCCAACAGTTTCTTCCCGCTCAAATGTCCTCTTCCACCCCAACAGTTTCTTCACGCTCAAATGACCTCTTCCACTCCAACAGCTTCTTCACGCTTAAATGACCTCTTCCACTCCAACAGCTTCAAAACGCTGAAATGACCTCTTTCACTCGAACAGCTTCTTCACGCTTAAATGACCTCTTCCACTCCAACAGCTTCAAAACGCTGAAATGACCTCTTTCACTCGAACAGATTCTTCACGCTCAAATGACCTTTTCCACTGCGACAGCTTCTTCACGCTTAAATGACCTCTTCCACTCCAACAGCTTCTAAACGCTGAAATGACCTCTTTCACTCGAACAGATTCTTCACGCTCAAATGACCTCTCCCACTCCAACAGCTTCTTCACTCTTAAATGACCTATTCAACTCCAACAGTTTCTTAACGCTCAAATGACCTCTTCCACTCCAACAGCTTCTTAAAGCTCTAAATTACCTCTTCCACTCCAATAGATTTTTCACGCTCAAATGACCTCTTCAACTCCAACAGCTTCTAAACGCTGAAATGACCTCTTTCACTCGAACAGATTCTTCACGCTCAAATGACCTTTTCCACTCAGACAGCTTCTTCACGCTTAAATGATCTCTTCCACTTCAACAGCTTCTTAACGCTCTACAGCACAAATTCTTCAACAGCTTCTTAACGCTGAAATTACCTCTTCCAAATAGATTTTTCACGCTCAAATGACCTTTCAACTCCAACAGCTTCTCAACGCTCAAATGAACTCTTCCACTTTTCTTCACGCTCAAATGACCTCTTCCACTCCAACAGTTTCTTCACGCTTAAATGACCTCTTCCACTCCAACAGCTTCAAAACACTGAAATGACCTTTTCACTGAACAGATTCTTCACGCTCAAATGACCTTTTCCCACTGCGACAGCTTCTTCACGCAAATGACCTCATCCACTCAACAGCTTCTAAACGCTGAAATGACCTCTTTCACTCGAACAGATACTTCACGCTCAAATGACCTTTCCACTGAGACAGCTTCTTCACGCTTAAATGACCTCTTCCACTCCAACAGCTTCTCCACCCCAACACTTCACGCTCAAATGACCTCTTCCCACTCCAACAGCTAAATGACCTATTCAAATGAAATGACCTCTTCCACTCCAACAGCTTCCAACTCCAACAGCTTCTTCTTCCATTCCAACAATTTCTTCACGCTCAAATGACCTCTTCCACGCTCAAATGATCTTTCCACCAACAACCTCTTCCACTCCAACAGCTTCTACGCTCAAATGACCTTTCTTCCACCCCAACAAATTCTTCACGCTCAAATGACCTCTTCCACTTCCGCTCAAATGACCTCTTCCACAACAACTTCTTTTCTCCCAAATGACCTCCCACTCCACAGTGGATCTTCTTTCTCCGTTTTTTTCTGCCCAATTCATGATAGCTTCTAATTGCTTTCAAATATTCATCTTTTGATGCCTTCATCCTGATCCCTGCCATTCTCTATATCCTTTCGTTAAACATCCCCTTTTTACTCTTGATCTCACTCTATGTAAGTCATTGCGTGCTAGTGGTACTCACGCCTTGCTTGGGGTGAAATGCTTTAAAAACGAAAAGAAAAAGAAAATCATATATAGTAAAATATAGTTATAAACGTGTGATTTAAAATTCTGAAGGCTTCTAAAAATTAAACTGTGATGTTAGTAAAAACCAACGGGAAATATGACAGAATTCGGAACACACCTAAGAATAGCAGGAAACGTTTTCCAGAAGCCAAGAGAAGTAGTTAGATATCGAAAAATGTCGTTGGAAACAAAGGAAAAACTAAATAGAAATACACAATCTTCTATATATGACAGTGAATGCTAGACAGTCTCTTTACAGATGAAGCGAGATTTGAACCGAAAGAGATATGGTTCTATTGAATGATGCTGACAATATCTTGGACAGAACACGTGAACAACGAAAAAGTTTTAAAGAAAAGAGGAATTAAAAATATGCATTCTTAAAATCATAAAGAGGCAATTGAAATTTCTTGGACACTTAATGGGTACCATAGCCTTGAGTATCCGACACCCAGAGAATCATATTGAAAGTAACGTAAATAAGGGGAAACAGCGAGTGACATACATAACGTGTTTAGAGGGAAGAATAAAGCAAAAGAATTAAAAAAAAAACAACAGCAAAAAAATACAGAAGTTACTTAGAGAAACAAAAGACAAGAAGTTGTGAAGAACCAGACTTCATGAATTCAAGCGCCCTACGAGGCTGGCATCCCGCTCTCACCCTTTCACTGTAGAAACTTTTAAATGTAGCCGTCTCATCTACTCCAATAGCTTCATACCTCGCATCTCTCGCCTGTGGAACACCCTTCCCTATTACTGTTTCCCTGAGAGCTATAATCTCCAATTATCCAAATGTAATGTCAATCGACATCTCCAGTTACCTTGATCTATCCACTATCCTTCTCCTCCTCATCTGCTCTCGCTCCAAATCTTCTGCAACCCCCTGCATCCTAGTGGCTTCCCGCCTTGCTCGGGGCGTAATGCTTAAAAAAAAAAACAAAATAAAAAAAACAAAAAAAAAACAAAACAAAAAACACATACACCCTGAAGATTAAGTAAGGGAAATTTGTTAATTTAATTATCTCACGTACGTAACGTGTTTAGTGGCAGGATAAAGCAAAAAGATTAAAAAAACAGAAGTTACTTAGAGAAAGAAAAGACAATATGTTGTGGAGAGCCATAAACACATACATCCTGAAGAGAACGTAAGGGGAATTTGATAATTTAATTATCTCACACCGGATCTCCACGGTAATTTCTTTTTTTTAGTTTTTTTAAATCGCTGTCACCCCATGTGTTGGGGCATTCTTAAGGCCAGAAATAAAGCCACAAGAGAAGAATTGAGCGAGATAATATATTAACAGAAATATGAAACAATATATTAACAGAAATATATTAACAGAAAAAATATATTAACAGAAACAATAATACAAACGAGAGTGTTACAGCAAGAATGTTCAGTCCGACTGTCAGAGCTGACTGATGGAATCTTCCCTCTCCAAAAGGCAGTACCTGCTCCTATTTATAGCCGGGAGAGTCTATGCGTGAGTGGGTAAATTACCATAACACCATGAAAGGTAGTAAAGCCACTAAGATACGAGGAGTTAGTTGGTGGGGAAGAATTAGGAACAGAAACATTAATAATGAAGGAGAACAAAAGAAGAGTAACTAGAGGACAGTAGATAGTAATTGACATTGCATTTAAATTTTTGAATTTGGCCGGAAAGCATGGAATCGGAAGGGCTCCACAAGCAAGAAGTGCGAAAAAAGAAACTGTTCGCATAGAATTTACGGTTATACCTAGCCAGGCATCCCAACTGTAAATTGATGAGATCTCGATGGCAGTCTAGTAATGCGCTTAATTTAAAAAACTCTAGGTACCATATCGAATAGCTCATCCGAACAATTACCATGAAAATATTTTTAAAAAAAGACGCAGAGTGGCAACCTTGCGGCGGTGGAAAAGTGCCGAGCTTCCAGGACCAAGAATATTGGCATGATATATAATAATATGAATGTAGTTCACTGAGTGCTTTCCTTGGAAATATAGGTACAGCATTAAGTGTCTTGCAACATTTTGTCAGTGAGAATTCTTTCGTGATTCCAATGCGTGTTCAGATTTCGTTTTCGCCATTCTTGTCCTCTGTTAAAAAACTTCTTAAACTAGTAGAACTAAAAAATGAAGATCCCTTGAACATTATCTCCGGATGCACTGAAATTTACACTTCAGTTAACAAGAGTATCTCTCTATAATTTCTGAGATGAGGCATTATGTACATTATTTACATTATTCGGACTATTGTCATCATCTTTGTCGCCCTATTTAGTACAACGTTTCGGCCGTTGTACGATCCGGCCTCCTTCAGGTGGTTGGAATGTCGAACTGAACCCTTTATTTCGCTCACTGGGGTAGACTGTTCTATTTCTACGTGCCATGTTTAATAGATCTCCACTGTCTTAACCGGGTATTGAACTCACACTCTTTGGGTCCTGTCACTGGATTTAACTAACACATTTATCCACTGTGCCATGTGTCCTTGTACGAAACGTTGTAATAAATATGGTGACAAAGATGAGGAAAATAGTCCGAATAATGTAAATAATATAGTTAACAAGAGCTTCCTCACTATTTGCAATGATTGAAAACAAGGTTTTAAATCAGGGAAAGGTAAAATGTCGCAGATCTTTGGGCTGATGCCGGTTCGCTTGATGATACAGCCCATAACTGAATATGAAGTTGCCAGAAAAAGTTTTTTTTGAGTTGTGTGTAGAACTTTAAGTCTCTGTGGAGATTTCGGTCAAATATCGAGTAGCTTAATCATATTTTCCTACACTACCCGTAAAACTTCCAAACAAAATTGTCACTTAACATCTACAGTATATTTTTCCTTTCCTGAATCATATTACAACCTTTGATTTTTTATCGTAAATAATTCCGTTACTAAATGACTCATGTAAGAGTTGATATACTGATAAAGCAAAAAAACAAAAAAAAACAAAAACAAAAACAAAAACAAAAAAAACAACAAAAAAACAAATAACAAACTAATGTGTAATAACGAATTCATCTACAGAAACTGTGGATATGTGACTTGACAAATATATCCATCACTTCTGTCTTACAGTGTGTCGCTGATAGTGCATTTCAGCGTTTCATTGGAGGAACTTGCAAATAGAAATTTATCTTGAGAACCGAATTGTTACGAGTGATGATAAATTGGTCTTCCATGCCAATAGAAAGAGAAAAAGACAAAATAATGAGAAACCAGTGCCAACCCCCAAATTAAAGACTTCATCTACAGAAGCCATAGCTTGTGTCTGGGGAAATATGAAAGGTGCCTTTCGTGATCTGGAATTCGAATGAAAGCGGCGTTGGCAATAAAATGAATCTCTCATAAAATTCAGCATATAGAATTACTAAAAAACTAAACACTTAAAATACCCCAGTGTATAAATCAGTTATAACAAGTTTAGTATGTAATATTTGGGAAGTGTTCTGACAGTGTACGGTAAGTGCGATGCTGAGATCCGAAGACGTCATGGGATGGCCAAAGACGCATTCCAAAGGCTAGGCAGAGTATTACAAGACAGGAGGATTTCGTAGGTAACAAAGAAAAGAATAGTGAGCTTTTACGTGATATCTGTCCTCTTTTACGGCAGCGAATGTTGGCCGGTCTCCTCAAAGATGAAGAAGAGACTCGAGGCAATGGAGGTATGGTTCTACAGAAGGATGCTAAGGATATCATGGACTGAGCGTGTGAGCAACGATGAGGTTTTGGAGAGGATGCAAACAAGATTATACTTAACATGAGGAAGAGGCAGACGGAATTTCTGGGACACGTAATGAGAAAGGATGGCTTGGAGAATCTGATACTCACAGTTCGAATAGAGAGAATAAGTGACAAGAAAAAGCAACGAATGACATACCTGGAGGGCTTGACCAAGTGGATGTTGGAACGCGGTCTGGGGGAGTTGGCAGAGGCACGAAACTTACTGAGAGCTACAAGGGATAAGAAGAAGTGGAGAGCCATGATCGTCTACGTCCTGAAGGAACGAATGCTAGACGGTCTCCTAAAAGACAAAGAAGCGACTCGAGGCAATGGAGGTATGGTTCTACAGAAAGATGCTAAGGATATCATGGACGGAACGTGTGTGCAACGATGAGGTTTTGGAGAGGATGCAAACAAGAAGGAAGGTTATAATTAACATCAGGAAGAGGTAGATGATGTTTCTGAGAAACGATGGCTTGGAGAATCTGATAATCACAGTTCGAACAGAGACAAAAGAAAGCAACATATCTAGCGGACTTAAGCAAGTGGGTGACGGAACAGAGTTTGGGAGAATTATCAAAAGGATAAAACTTATTGAGAGATACAAGGATAAACTAAGCGGAGAGCCATGATCGCCTACAGGGACACACCACATAAAAGTAGATAAGAGATAAGGAAACTGAAGATAGAATAGGCTGCGATAGGGATAGTTTCACCCGACCTTACAAGGTGCTACCAAGCCAAAACCTTATGTTCTTAAAGTCTCGCGAGAATGAGATTTTCATATGAATGTCATGCACTGAGGAGAGTGATGGAATATGGAGCAGACCTGCTGTCTCTAGTTTTATAATATAATCCATTAGTTATGTCCATTAGTTTTCATTCATTGCAAATAGTGAAGATGCTCTTTTAACTAAAGGATAAATTCCAGTACACCCGAAGATAATGTTGAGATGATTTCCATTCTTTAGTTCCACTAATTTAGGATGTGTCTTAATAGAGGACGAAAAATAGGAAACCAAAATCTGAAAGTGCATTGGTATCATGAAAGATGCCTTTCAAAATCTAAGCAAAATATTAAGAAACAGGAAAATGTCGTTAGAAAAAAGAAAAAGTACTGAACTAGAGTCTGTCTATATTTCTGAGATGAGGTATTATGTACATTATTTATTTCAAGGTAAGGCTTCAAGAACACCAGAAAGCTGTAACACGAGGGGAAGTAGAAAAATCAGGCGTGGCTGACCACATATGGAGAGAGAAGAGAGATCACTGCCCTAGACAAGGAACACCATTGGAAAATTCGTAAACTTAAGGAATCAGCACATATGCTAGGCCACAAAAATCTCCTGAGCCGACCAAGCATAAAGATAAATACAATATGGGAACCAGTAATAAGGAGTGCCAGTGAAAAGCAATGATAACAACAAACTTGCAATATGAGCTCTGGTAAAAACATGCATGATATCAGTAAAAATTGTAACATGAGCACTAGTAAAAATGGTTGCTGAAGACATTAGATTTATAATACCCAGAAATTCATACCCATGGCACAGTGGATAAAGGCGTTGGTTAGATCCAGTGACAGGACCCAAAGAGTGTGAGTTCAATACCCGGTTAAGGCAGTGGAGAACTTTCAGAGGGAAATTAGCAGGAGATAACTGATAACTGACATCCATCAAACATGGCACGTGGAACTAGAACAGTCTACGCCAGTGATCGAAATAAAGGGTTCAGTTCGAAATTCCAACCACCTGAAGAAGGCTGGAGCGTACAACGGCCGAAACGTTGTAATAAATATGGCGACAAAGATGACGACAATAGTCCGAATAATGTAAATAAAGTACTGATCTATTATGCAATATCGGTCATTTTATTTGACAGTGAATGCCAGACTGTCTCTTGACAGACGTAGAAGTTAGAGTGATAAAATTGAGATGATAATTTGTGATGATAGTGTTATAAACAGAGAGAGAAAGAAAATGAAAACAGTGTAATAAGAGTAACGTATTTCACTATATCAAAATGAAAGAAAGGATTCAAAATTATAAAAACATAATTTGAGAAAATTAGAGAACATCTCTCTGGAGCATTCCTCGTTTTCCCCAATCACCAAGATGTCCGTGACTTTGCAAGTGTGTAGAAGAAGTAAGATTTAACGAAAAAAAAGCACAACAAATAAATAAATCATCAATTTACATTTAATTTTAAAAGCGTCTAAAATCGCGCCATGAACGTGGACAGCAGTAATTTCATTCCCAGAACAAATATTTTATTTTAGAACTTTGACGGGAAGAAAACAAAAAAGTCTTCTCGAATCAAAATAGAATGCAAGTCTGCAAAATGGATTCAAATCATTGTTTTATCTAATTTTATTTTTTGTATCTCTTATTGAAGAATAATTTTAATTTAGACGAGTTTGTCAGTTCGATCTCAATAAGCTAATCTTTTCGTATAAAACTCTCAAATCTTGCAAGGTCTACTTAATGGGTAAAGGGAAAGTTTTAGCAGAAAAAAAAACATTTTCGTTCAACATGAGTAATGGAGGGGTCAAGAGATTTTTTTTTGTTATGTGGAAATATATTTTACAATAATAAATACCATTTGTAACCGTTCTGTATAGGGCTATATTTTCTCTTTTATTATTAATACATGGGAAGAATGATATTAGTACACTTTGATAAAGTAATCACGCAAAGGAATTACAAACATACCAAATTTTATAGTATTCATTATGTTTCTACAGTTTCTCATGTTTCTACAATTAAGAGAAAAGACAATACAAGAACAGATTTCAGGAAGACAGAAGATGGCGATAATGCCACTAAGATGCAAGGGGTTACTGGGTATGAGAGAGAATAAAAAGATTTTAGTGAGGAGAAACGACAATACAGTATTCAGGAAGACTGAAGATGGCGATAATGCCATTAAGACGCAAGGGGTTACTGGGTATAAAAGAGAATGAGAAGACTAGTGAACTGAAAAGACAATAAAAAACATTTTAGGAAGACAGAAGATGGCGATTGGCGTTGAAGATTGTATTTGATAGAGTTGCAAGAAGTCTGAAGGGTGTTCCACCGACGAGTGCGAGAAAAGAAACTATTAGAATAGAACATAAGGTTACACCTAGCTAGTTGAACAGCAAAACGGTGGGACCTAGTTGTCAATCTAGTAAAACGAGGCACCAAGAAGGGAATCTCATCAGAAGAGTCGCCATGAAAATATTTGTAGAAACATCAGAGGGAAGCCACGTCACAATGGTGAGAAAATAACTGATGTCGAGCGGCAATGTATCCACTACATTTATCGCTACAGGTTTTCATTTGTTTTGATCATCCAGCATTTCACAAACGGCGGGGCATTCTCTCTTTCAAACAGTTGTTTCGTGGTTAGGGGAGAAAACAGTTGTTTCGTGGGCAGGGGAGAAAACTGTTCTTTCCGGGGTAGAGGAGAAACTCAGTTTTTTCTTTAACACTGGTCAAAAAAATATTTTGAAATGGTGTCGATAAACGAAACATCGTTTTTAGCTAATCTGATGGCACAGAATCTGAAAATATCTTTACTTTTCTTGATTAGCTACTGTTTTTGCTGCACAGAAATGCCAAATTTTTGGTAAAAAGCATTTTCTTCATTTTTTTCTGTACATACGATATTGATTATATTTATTAACAATATATTATATTGGCAATATTTCTCAAAATAAAATGATTTTGTTAGTGGGTGCCTGCCATAAGATGAAAATTGTGCCTTTATTCTCCACATATACCAATACATAATGAATAGTTATAGCAAGTCTGAGTTCAAAATATGACACATTTACACAAAGAACACCTCAAGATACAAATACCTCAAACTGCCAATGATAAACCCGCTTATTACACCAAACAGACATGAGATTACACTGGTCTACAAAAAAATTGAAATGGTGTCGAGACACCAAACATTTTTAGCTTATTTGAGGGCGCTGAATCTGAAAATGACTTTTTCTTGGTTAGCTACCGTTTTTGCTCTACAGAAATACCTCATTTTCGAAGAAAGCATATTTCTCAATTGTTCTCTGTATCTAAGATATTGACTGATAGCAATATTTCTCAAAATAAAATATTGGTCTGTTTATTGAGAAATATTATTTTTTTGCAATAACAACCAGTCTTTAAAAATAACGCGACTGTATATACCAAGACCAACAAGTATTTTCATCAAATCATTTAATAAAGCTAATAGCAGAAATAAAACCTGTCTAAAAATGTAATTCATTAAGAACTCTGGTTCTGGTTTCACTCAATGACCTTCTTTGTCAGGATCATTTGACCTTGTTCTTGGGAGGCCTACTCCATTAAGCTGACCTTGGCCAAGACAATAATTGTTGAAATAATTTCTGTAACATCGTGTAGATGTTTTCCTTTAACAAGATATCGGCTGATACTGATATTACTACATTCTCATTTTCAGTTAGGTAACAGATTATTTTCTAAGTGCATTGATAAAGTAGTGGTCTATTAAGACGTTGCCTAAATAAGGCGAAACTATGAATCCGAAAAAAAACAATTGTAATTACATATTTTGCGGAAAATAAGAAAAGGAAAATAAAGAATAGAATTATAATTGTGAAATATAATGAATCAGTAAACTAGCTAAATGCGTATAAAAAGCCAATAAAGAATAAAGAAAGTGAAAAATTAATTATGAGACTTTACTGATGTAATTAGATATCATATTAATTAAATTGAAAGATTCAAACATAGGAGCAGTAACTGAAGGGTATAAGATAGATCATTTAAATGGAATGGTTCAAAATTATAGCCATTTAGTGAAGAAGAAAAGACTTCAGATCATTTAAACTGAATTGTTCAAAATTATTACCTTTTACTGAAGAGGATAAGACTTCAGAAAATTTAAACTGAATTGTTCAAAATAATTGCCCTTTACAGAAGAGGATAAGATTTCAGATCATTTAAATTGAATTGTTCAAAATTATTACTCCCTACTGAAGAGGATAAGACTTCAGATCATTTAAATTGAATTGTTCAAAATTATTACTCCTTACTGAAGAGAATAAGACTTCAGATCATTTAAATTGAAAGGTTAAAAATAATCACCATTTATTGAAGTGTATAAGACATCTGATCACTTACATTGAAATGTTCAAAATCATGAAACTTTATTAATGCTGTTAGGATATCTGAACATTGAAAATCAACTGTTCAAAATTATTACCTATTATGGAGAGGATATGACCTCAGATCATTTAAATTGGAAGGATTAAAATTACTGATGTGGATAAGACACATGATTTACATGGAAAAGGTTAAAATACGGACCATTTACTGAAGTCGATAACATCTCTGATCATTTAAGTTGAAAATTTCAAAATGATACACATTCAATGAAGTGGTTAAGACATCTGATCGTTTAAATTGAAAGGATCACAATCATGACCCTTTATTGAAGTGTATAAGACATCTGTTCACTTAAATTGAAAGGTTCAAAATCATGACCCTTTATTGAAGTGTATAAGGCACCAGATCATTTAAATGTAAAGGTTCAAAATTAAGACCCTTTATTGAAGTGTATGACATCTGATTACTTGAATGGGAACTTTCAAAATGAAGACACTTTATTGAAGACATCTGATCATTTAAATTGAAACATACAAAATCATGACCCTTTATTGAATTGTACAAAACATCTGATCATTGAAAGTTTCAAAATTATGATCATTTATTGAAGTGTATAAGATCTGGTCATTTAAATTGAAATGTTCAAAACCATGACATTTTATTGAAGTGTATAAGACATGTGATCACTTCAATTGAAAGGTTCAATATCGTGACCCATTATTAATGTATATAAAACATCTGATCACTTAAATTTCAAGGTTCAAAATCATGACCCTTCATTAAAGTTCATAAGACATCTGATCATTTAAATTGAAAGATTGAAAATCATGACCTTTTATTGAAGTGTATAAGACATCTGATCATTTAAATTGAAAGATTCACAGTCATGACCCTTTATTGAAGTGTATAAGACATCTGATCACTTAAATTGAAAGGTTCAAAATCATGACACTTTACTGAAGAGGTTAGGACATCTGATCATTTAAACTGAATTGTTCAAAATTATTACTTTTTAATGAAGAGGATAAGACTTCAGATCATTTACATGGAAATGTTTGAAATACGCACCATTTACTGAAGTAGATAACATCTCTGATGCTTTAACTTAAAAATTTGAAAATGACAACCATTCATTGAAGTGACTAAGACATCTGATCATTGAAATCGAAAGTTTCAAAATACTGACCCATTATTAAAGTGTATACGACACCAGATCATTTAAATTGAAAGGTTCAAAATCATGACCCTTTATTGAAGTGTATAAGACATCTGTTCCTTTAAATTGAAAGGTTCGATATCATGACCCTTTATTGAAGTGGTTAAGACATCTGATCATTTAAATTGAAAGGTTCAAAATCATGACCCTATATTGAAGTGGCTAAGACATCTGATCATTGAAATCGAAAGTTTCAAAATCATGACCCATTATTGAAGTGTATAAGACATCTGGTCATTTAAATTGAAAGGTTCAAAATCATGACCCTTTATCGAAATGTATAAGTCATCTGATAACTTAAATTGAAATTTAAGACCCTTTATTGAAGTGTATGACATCTGATTTATTGAAGTGTATGACATCTGATTACTTAAAGACCTTTTATTGAAGTGTATAACATTTGATGACTTGAACTGGAACTTTCAAAATGAAGACACTTTATTGAAGTGTATAAGACATCTGATCATTTAAATTGAAAAGTTCACTATCATGACCCTTTATTGAAGTGTATAAGACATGTGATCATTTAAATTGAAACATACAAAATCATGACCCTTTATTGAATTGTACAAAACATCTGATCATTGAAAGTTTCAAAATTATGATCATTTATTGAAGTGTATAAGATCTGGTCATTTAAATTGAAATGTTCAAAACCATGACATTTTATTGAAGTGTATAAGACATGTGATCATTTAAATTGAAAGGTTGAGAATCATGACCCTTTATTGTAGTGTATAAGACATCTGATCACTTAAATTGAAAGTTTCAAAATCATGACCCTTTATTGAAGTGTAGAAAACATTCTGTTCATTTAAATTGAGAATTTTAAAATTAGAACAATTTCCTGAAGTGGGTAATACATTTGATCATTTGAAATGAAAGCCTCAAAATTGGGACCATTTTCTGAAATCGGTAGTACATCTGATCATTTGAATTGAAAGGCTCAAAATTAAGACAATTTACTGTCATGGATTTGACATCTAATCATTTAAATTTAATGGTTTCAAAATTATGACAAGTTACTGGAATAAATGAGGCATTTTATTAATTAAATTGAAAGCTTTAAAATGATGACAATTGGTTAAGTCATCTGATCATTTAAATTGAAATGTTAGAGACAGTAACAAAAGAGCGTGCTGAGCTGCTTGGTAATATCTAATCTCCTATACGGCAGGGAATTCTGGACAATCTGCTCATTAATAAAGTAGTGTATTTACGCGACCGATTTGTGATCATCTACTGCCAAAATGTGAAAATAATAAAGAGAGAACATGTTAGGCAACAAGGAAGTCTCAAGGAAAGTTGAAACTACAAAGAAATTTTCAATCAGAAAGTCTAAGTTGATTTTTCTGGAACACATAATGAGAAACGTAGGCTTGGAGAATTTAACACCTACAGGACACATTGAAAGAACGAACGGCAACAGGAATCAACGACTAACCTACTTAACGAATTCGTGTAAATGGATGGCAGAAAATGGACAAAGAGGAATAGGAAAAATCAAAAGTTACTTAGAAGAACAAAGTGCAAAATCGTCAAGAACGCTCGTAGCCTTAAGATTAAATCTTAATAGAGTAAAATCAATTCTCGACTTTTGCGGGCCGTATGCTGAACAGGTCTTAGGTCATTGCAAATGCCCTGAGTTCAGTAATTACCTACAGTCGGTTTTATACACTATTTACATTATTCGGACTATTGCTCTAATCTTTGTCGCCATATTTATTACAACGTTTCATTAGGTGATTGGGATGTCGAACTGGACCCTTTATTTCGTTCACTGGTGTAGACTGTTCTAGTTCCATGTACCATGTTTAATGAATTTCAGTTAACTCCTGTTAATTCCGCTCTCCAAGTTCTCCACTGCCTTAACTGGGTATTGAACTCACACTCTTTGGGTCCTGTCACTGGATCTAACTAACGCCTTTATCCACTGTGCCATGTGTCCTTGTGAGTTCAATACCCGGTTAAGGCAGTGGAGAACTTGGAGAGGGGAATTAACAGGAGATAACTAATAACTGACTTCCATTAGACATGGCACGTGGAACTAGAACAGTCTACTCCAGTGAGTGAAATAAAGGGTTCAGTTCGACATTTCAACCATCTGATGAAGACCGGAGCGTACAACGGCCGAAACATTGTAATAAATATACCGACAAAGATGACGACAATAGTCCGAATAATGTAAATAGTGTACATAATACCTCATCTCAGAAATATAGAAAGCTAGTGAAGAAGGCCGGAGCGTACAACGGCATTAGTCCGAATAATGTAAATAGTGTACATAATACCTCATCTCAGAAATATAGACAGATACAGTCGGTTTTGTGTCAGATTAATTTAAGGTTCGTAAATATTGAAGTGCTTCGATGTAAATCAATGTTTACAAAGCGATAATTTTTCTCTCATTTCTCTGAGTTTTTCCTTTCTACACATTTGTTTATGTCTTCTTCTTTTTAATGTGCTCTGTCCCTTCAAACCCTGTGAAATTATGACTTTCCATAATGTTCTTAGTAGCTCTTAGTAAAATCTTGTCTTTTCGTTGTCTCTCCTAATCTCTGTTCCGTCAAATCTTGTTTAACACTGCTTTTTAGGCAGGTTATGTGCTGATTTCCTCTGTCCCTTGCCAAGAATATCTTCCGTGAGCATCAAATCAGTCCTCATTATATGTCCTAGAAATTTCAAATGTTTCTTTCTGATGTTAAGTGTCCTTTTTGTTTCCATTGTCTCTAAAGCGTCATCATTGCTCACATGTTCAGCCCATGGTATTCTTAACATCACATTTTTATTGCCTCATTTATCGTCTTCATCTGTGAGGTGATTGTCCAGCATTCACTGTCATATAGGAGGGGAAAAAATTAAATATTTATATGTTTTAATTCCAGTTTCTTTTTTAGATCGTCCATAAAATTTTTTCAGTTTTCGGAATTGAGATTAAGTTTTTGTTTATTTAGTCTTCTTTATTTTTTCTTCGATTTGCATCTGCAGTCCATTTTAGTTATTACTACTATTAAAAGTCTTCAAGTGAAGTGGTTTCTGTTATTTGAATATGTTCTTTGTTTGCGATTATGTAGCCCCAGTATATAAGATCTACTGAATTGTAGTCGTTTTTAAAAACATCAGAAGTCATTCGTCGGAAGTTATTTTAAGTCATTTATATGAGAAAACGGTTGTATACAACTGATAGTTTACATATTTCTGAACAATGTGGACGCCATTCATGGCATCCATATAAGAAGCTCTTCAACCATAGCTTCTTTAAGCACATGGCTTTAGGTTTTGTTCTGTTTTTGTAGCATCGTGCAGCATTGTACAAAAGTACACCTACTGCAAGCAATTCTGTTTGCAGTTCCTTTAAATACTTGCATATTGAGAGTTACAGTGATGATTTGTTCATACTGAGTTGAACAGCATTGCTAAATCCTAACCGTTTGCAAAATTTCCAGATGATTCCCGTTCCTACTCAATCATGTTTATATATGTTTTTTTTCTGGGTAAGTATTCTACATTAATTAATTAAAATAATTTTAGACCAGTGCTCGTTCAGTAAGTTCGATCTTTGTGTCCCACTACTGGGAAGCGTTTTAACACGGGAAGGAAAATGCGACACGGAAACCAAAAGGCGCATTGGAATAGCTAAAGATGCTTTTCAAAAGCTAAGCAAAGTATTAACAAACCGAAAGATTTCGAGTAATGAACTGTTATGTAACATCAGTTATCCTAAAGGGCAGTGAATGCTGGACAATCTCCTCACAAATGAAGTCGACACTTGAAATAAAAGAATCTCGTTGTACAGAAGGATGTTAAGAATATTATGGACGAAACATATGAGCAACGACGAAGATCCACAAAAAATGGAAACATAAAGGACACTAATACTTAACACCAGGAAGAGACAGTTGAAATTTCTAATCGTCATAATGAGGAAAGGGGGTTTGGAAAATTGAATACACACAGGGCAGATTGAAGGCAATAGGGGCAGAGAAAAACAACGTATAGCCCACTTAAATGGATGGCAGAAAAGGTGTAAGAGAGATAACAAAAAGACAACATTTATTAAGAGATACGCAGGATAGGAGATTGTGGAGAGCCATGATCGTCAACGTCTTGAAGGTACGCTGTACATAGAAGAAGTTTATCTTTGTGGTATATTCATCTGATTAGTGTTAATATTCGATCATCACGCGATAACTCACTTAATAACAGTTAATTGGTTCGCTGAGCAATGGACGTCCCACATTTTCCGTATTATACCTGACTAAAATGATAGTAAATGTCATGGTTAGCAAACTAACATTTTATACTATTACTAATTATATTTAATGTTTCCCTGATACGTGTGTTAGGCTAAGTGAAATTCGATCAACTTTCTAGGCATTTTTATGCTTGGGCCTATCTGCAAGCGCATGCGCAGTAATACTCTGAAGCAAATAAATCGTCCACAAAACAATGGCAATTGTAACTACCTAAAATAAGAGGAATATAATAATGATATGTCAGGATTTGCCTGAAACTGTTTTAGTTTGCAATTCAGAATTCAAATTCAAATTATATTTTTGGAGAAAATCCATGGAATTAGAAAATAAACAGGATAGGTACCTGGGTTTCTTTTTCGTACAAATCCTCAAAAGCGTATAATAATATAGGCATTTA
This sequence comes from Acanthosepion pharaonis, assembly GCA_903632075.3. Taxonomy (NCBI): domain Eukaryota; kingdom Metazoa; phylum Mollusca; class Cephalopoda; order Sepiida; family Sepiidae; genus Acanthosepion; species Acanthosepion pharaonis. The sequence goes on along the minus strand of CAHIKZ030000333.1, from coordinate 2,878,900 downwards.
TAATGCTTCTTCTTCTTCTTCTTCTTCTTCTTCTTCTTCTTCTTCTTCTTCAGGATCATCATCATCCATTTACACAGATTCAAGATTTGCGTTGTTTTCCTCTGTCTCTCCTTTTCAATATATATATATATATATATATATATATATATATATATATATATATATATTGGTTTGGCTTGGTTTGGTTTGGTTTGTTGTGTTTTACGGCATATCAACCTAAATGGGTTATTTACTTTTTTTTCCTGGTAATATTTTGTTTTGTCAAAAATCTATTTCTGGTAATATTTTTTTCCTCAAAAAATGTATAGCTTGTAATATTATTTTAAAACATGTATTGCTGGTAATATTTTTTTAAAAAAACGTATTGCTGGTAATATTTTTTTTTCCAAAATATATTGCTGGTAAATAGTTCTTTTTCTTCAAAAATTTATTTCTGGTAATATTTTTTACAAAGTATTTCTGGTATTAAAACCTATTTTTACACTTTTATAATGCTTTTTACCTCAGTTTCGGGGTTAACTATTTGCCCATAGCTGGGACCCTAACAGTTGCTACCACCCTGGGTCAGGGTGGACCTGGGAACACCAGCAATTAAGAGGTGGTTCCATGCTCCTTAAATCCTCCTGATCAGAGGCCTTGCTGTTGGACTTTGTTTATCGTCTTACCCAGGACGCGGATGTAGTTTATTGTCATACCCAGGATGATATATATATATTGAAAAAAGAGAGAAAATTATTAAACATTTATTGCAAATAAATGTGTTCCTCAAAGCGAACAAATCATAATCGAACACATTGACATGTGTCATTTCGACGTTACCTCGCTGGCTTGTCTCACGAGGGCAATCACGAGGGCAATCATGATAGAGTAATGTTTTTGATCTTTACTTGGTGCCCCGTAATTATGACCTTGTGCCACGACACAGCCATACTTATTAAATTACCATAATTAGTAACGCCTATCTGGGAATTATAAAAACAAATTAAAAGAAGCTACTGTTAAAGCATTGGTTGAAAATGTAGCTCAATTGTTTGGATAATTACAATTTACTGCAATGTTTAGACATAATGAGCCCTTGCGTAAATGATTGATTTTTTTTTTTGATTTTTTTTTTTTTGAAAATATGAGATTAAAAAGTGTCTGAACATTTCCTTTGCTGGAGCAAAATGCTCGTCATATGCTTAGAACAATCAAAATTCTGACGATATTCTGATTATTTGCTTCACTGTATCAAGATACTGACTATTTGCTTAAAACGTGCAAAATTCTGGGAATCTATTTAAAGAGATCAAGATGCTGATTCCATACTTAAAACAGCCAATATTCTATTTGCTTCACGTTATTAAGATGCTGTTCATTATATTAAAACAATCAAGATTCTTACCATTTGCTTCAAAGGATCAAGTGGCTGATCATATGCTTAAAACTGTACCAAGTGGGTGATAACATTCCTCAAGGACACATGACAGAGTGGATAAAGCCGTTGGTTAGATCCAGTGACAGGACCCAAAGAGTATGAGTTCAATACCAGGTTAAGGCAGTGGAGAACTTTCCGAGGGAAAATTAACAGGAGATTAAATGATAACTGACGTCCATTAAACATGGCACGTGGAACTAGAACAGTCTGCCCCAGTGAGCGAAATAAAGGGTTCAGTTCGACATTCCAACCACCTGAAGAAGGTCGGAGAGTACAACGGCCGAATCGTTGTAATAAATATGGCGACAGAGATGAGGACAATAGTCCGAATAATGTAAATAATGTACATAATACCTCATCTCAGAAATATAGAGAGATATATTGAACATTCTGAAAATGTTCAACATTTTGACTGCTTTCTTTACGGTTCCAAGATGATCATTTCCTTAAATCTTTAAGAATTCTGACTATTTCTTTCATGCATCAAATCCTGAGTTTTTGCTTAAAACATTCAATATTCTAACCATTTGCTTCACACAATCAGATTTAAATTCAGACTTTTGTTTCACGGTGTCAAGATATGGATTTTTTGCTTCAGAAGTTCAAAATCATGACATTTGCTTCATGACATGAAGTTGCTTATGTATGCTTAAAATCGTTCAAACTTATGACTGATTGCTTCACGGGATCAAGTTGGTAATATGTTTAAGATGCATAAAGTTCTGACCACTTATTTCACGAGATCTAGAGTCAATCATTCTGTTTACTTGTTTAAAATTAAATTAAATTAAATTAAAATTCTGTTCATTTCTTTCAACAGATCAGGTGCTGACAATATACTTAAAACGCTTTGAATTACGATTAATTGATTCACGGAATAAAGATGCTGTTCATCATTCAACATTCTGACCATTTAAATCCACGGTATCAAAATGCTGATCATTGGCTTAAAATGTTCAAAATGTTGACAATATACTTTACTGTATCACAAGCTGATAATTTGCTTCAAACATTTAATATTCGGATCATATGCTTCACTTAATCAGGATGCTGATAATTTGTTTAAACGTTTAAAATTCTGATTATTTGCGTTACGGGAGAGAAATACATAAAAAGTTCGAAATTCTGTTTGCTTCGCGGAATGAAGATTCTTATTGTGCATTTAAAACCTTTAACATTATGAGCATTTGTTTCATGGAATCAAGAACGTAATCAGGGCTTCAAGGGATCAAAATGTCTTTCTTCACGGTATCAGGATGCTGATGATATACTTAAAACGTTGACAATACTGATCATTTGTTTCACGGAATCAATGTAGTAACAATTTACTGACGAGGATAAGATATCTGATCATTTAAATTGAAAGGTTCAAAATTATAACTCTTGACTGAAGTTGGTAAATCATCTGAATATTTGAAAGGCTTTACTGAAGTGGATAGGACATCTGATAATTTAAATTGAATGGTCAAAATTGTTAACAATTGACTGAAATAAATAACACATGTGGGCATTTAAGTTGAAAGGTTCAAAATTATGACCATTTTCTAGACTGGATAAGACATCTGATCATTTAAATTTAAAGATTCAAAATAGAATCCCTTACAGAAGTGGATAAAACATCTGACCATTTTAGTTGAAGGATTCAAAATTATGGTTGTTTATTTAAATTCATTTAAAATTTAAAATTATTCAAAATTCTGGCTGCTTATTTAAATTCATTTAAATTGATTGGTTCAAAATAAGCCTCTTCACTAAATTGGATACGGAATCATTCATTAATTTAAATTAAAAGTTTCAAAATTATGGAAATTTATTGAATTGGATCAGAGATCCGATCATATAAATTTTAAATGGTTAAGATTATGAGCCTTGTCTTCAATGGATAATACACCTGATCATTTAAAGTGAAAGGTTTAAAATTAAGACAATTTACTGAAATGGATGAGACATCTGATCAATTAAAGTGAATAGTTCAAACTTATGACTCTTTATTTAATTGGATACGACATCTGATTATTTAAATTCAATTGTTCAAAATTATGACCATTTACTTGATTTGTTAAACATCTGATCCTTTAGATTGAAAGCTTCAATATTATGACAATTCATTGATATGGATAAGGCATCTGATTATTTAAATGGAAAGGTTCGAAATTATGATTCTTGACTGATGCGGAGTAATTTTAGATGAGTATGTTCAGTTAAGGACAGTAAAAAGGCTCTTAATTAAGCCTCCGCGTGCAAAATGTTCAGCACTCAATGTAGTTAAACAAGGCCAGTAATGGCCGACAGCTGAAAGCGACTGAGTTTGAATTTTTCTTGTCGATAACAACAAAACGGTAGGTTTCTTCATAATTTAATTGTTAATTCGAGTTCAGCATGTACCTTTATACGGAATTCGTCATAATTCCGTATAAATGTACATGCTGAACAAAATTTTAAGAGATATTTAGCGCGGGTGTTAAAAAGCAAATTTACCATATACTCATGGTCAGAAACTCACGGGTTTTTGAATTTACTAGTTTAAGTGTGTTTATCGGATAATCTTACTGGATGATCTTACTTGCATTGTAATACTGGATGGACGAATAGATGTTTTACTTGATCCCTTTTTTCTTTTTTTTTTCAGATCATTTTCTTTGATTTTCTCTTCTCGTCTTTCATATTTCGTTGCCAAACTGCACTCCCCACCCCGGCTTAGCACAACATCATGCGAACATAGTACCTGGTAGTATGTGGTTTGGTCATTTCTAGCTAAACAACTCATCTGTGCTCTTCCTGGAGACTATATCCGTCACTGCTTCGAAAAAAACTTACTTTTCTTCTACGAAACAGAAAAAAAATAGTTGGCAGTTTTATTAGGCAGAGACTTAGTGTGCCAACAATATTGCAACAGTAACACAGATGATGCACAATAATTTACAAGCTTTTTCTCACAGATTCCACACTTGCAAGCCAATCCCCCCCCCTTTATCGCTATTTCCACAGGAAATGTTCTGACGAGCTACATTCCCTAGTTCCACCAGTTCAGACCTTTACAACTACAATCAACCATATAAAATTACAGTGAAATTTACTTACATTTGCGTACATTCTTTCTGGAAAATGCGACGGTTTCCAAAGTTTCATGGCAAATTACGATGAAAATATAAATAAACGACGTTTGGTTTCTACTGTCTCCTTCGAAGAATGCTGTGTTTCGAATTTGCCTAACGACGTCCGAAAGGCTCAAGCAAAATGTTCATATTGCTTTTGGTTCAAATCTTCTGAACTTCATAGACAAAATACCGTGGAAATAATAAGAGTTTCGAAAAAGTATTTTTTTTTAAATTTTTATTTATCAACTACAAAATTTATGTAAGAAGCAGAGCGAGCATATAACTGGCTAACATTATGTTAAATTATCTTCCTATCTCTTTCGCTTTTGCGTCTTGGTAAGTTTTAGCGTCTGATTTCGATACATATTATGAAATAATGTCACAATTTGTATCTACACATGAGGAAGTTGTCTAGGTTTTATATATAGACAAATTCGTGTTATGACCTATGTTAAATTTTTTCCTGTGAATTTGAATTTAGCGTAGGTCACATTCGATTGGGTAATCCCAGTAAACCGCACAAGTCTACGCTTTTAAAAGTATTCTGCTTTTTGAAATCAAATTAATCTTTCACTCGCCAACAGTTTAACATCTACACACGACTACATGAATTTAAGCGTGCTACTAGATTGGCATCTAGGTCCCACCAGTTTCCTGTCGAAATAGTTAGATGCAACCGCCACTTCTAGTCCAACAGTTTCTTTTCTCGTACTCCCCGCCTGTGGAACTCCCACCCGTTTACTTGCTGCCCTGATAAATACAACATTCAAAAGTTAAATGCAACATCAATCGCCATCTTCATTTTTTGTTTTTGATTCCGTCCATTTTTTTCTCCTTTCCTCAGTCTTTCCAATACTCACTCTTTTCTCTCATTTCCACTTTCTGTAATCCCCTGCGTACTAGTGCCGTTCCTGTCTTGTTTGGAGTGAAATGATCTATCTATCTATATATATATATGAGCTTTCCTTAAAATATCGAAACGATTCTTTCTGGTCAGTGTAGTTAATTTAGTTTAATTCAATCTTATTAAGAAAATAATATATATATATATAGTTTGTGATGGGTAAATTTTGCGCATGCGCGTTGTTTATTTTTTTTATTTTGTCGACTACACAGTATAGTAGGGTCAGTTGGGCACCGTCTGTGAGAAAAAGAGCGCGATGACGCAATTCACTCCGCCAGAAATTTGGAAACAGCATGCTGTAATACTTAGCATTCGCGCTGGAAGTTCCACTACGAACATTTCATAGTATTTGGGCGTCCATCTGACGACAGTGCAGAGGATTCAGAAAGAGTTGGATGAGTCTAATGTACAGCAGTTCAGAAAACCTCACTCTGATCGTTCTGATTAGAAAAGAACTCCCGAATTTCTTGTTGAGGGTCTCAGACTCAACACGCAGGCCTACATCAAGTGCCTTGCCGGGGTAATGCTGCCCTGGGTCAAGATGGTGGTTGCTGGCAACAGGACACGACACTATGTCACATAAACAGGAAGACCCTGTCATGGCTGTCAGACAATTTCTGCAATCACATCACTCATTACATCTGGCCAATCTACTTGATTATCATGCGTGGGGTGCAGTCAAGCGAGACACCAACAAAACTCGTAACACCAAAGATGAACTGAAGGCAAGGATTATGGCAGCATTCATCAACTTAAACAAGAGAGGACGCCCAGAAGAGTTGCAGGAGATTCCGATGTCGGCTGGAGGACGTGGTAGAAACAAATGACAATTTTATTGAATAAATTTACTCTTTAGTATTTCAAGATATTTTTGTGTAATTTTGGTAAAATATATTAAAATGTTATGTCAGTGTCATTTTCATTTTTGCGTAAAGTAGACAAATTATCAATCGCACTCTGCATATATATATATGTATGCAT
>CAHIKZ030000333.1:2800000-2870000 GCA_903632075.3 Acanthosepion pharaonis | reverse complement strand
CCCCCCCGTAAATGGATGCAACGAACTCGACTGCAATTTGAACCCGGTCCAACAATTTCTCATCCTGAGCTGATATTACATCATCCGCACATCCATTGGTTTAGTTTGTTTTGTTTTATGGCATATCAACACCTAATGGGTTATTTAATGCTGACAAAATTTTTATTGCTGGTAATATTTTTTCAAAAATGTATTGCTGCTAATAGCCTTTTCCTCAAAAATGTATTACTGGTAATACTTTTTTTCTTCAAAAATGTATTGCTGGTAATATTTTCCTCAAAAATCTATTGCTGGTAATATTTTTCCATGAAAAATGTATTGCTGGTAATATTTTTCTTCAAAAATGTATTGCTGGCAATAATGTATTGGTGGTAATAGTTTTTCTTTCTAAAATATTGTTGCTGGCATTAAAACCTATTTTTGCAATTTCATAGTGTTTTAACCCCAGTTTGAGCGTTACCTATTTGCCCGCAGTTAGGACCCGGATCAATGTAGACCTGGGAACACCAGAAATTAAGAGGTGGTTTGAGCGCTACTCAAAACCTCCTGATCAGCGGTCTTGCTATTGGATGTAGTTTATCGTCATACATAGGAGGCGGATGTAGCTTATCGTCTTACCCAAGAGGCGGATGTACTTTATTGTATAAACCAAGAGCCGGATATAGCTTATCGTCTTACCCAGGATGCGGATGTTGCTTATCGAATAACCAAGTGGCGGATGTAGCTTATCGTCTTACCCAAGAGGCGGATGTAGTTTATTGTATAAACCAAGAGCCTGATATAGCTTATCGTCTTACCCAGGAGGCGGATGTAGCTTATCGAATAACCCAAGAGGCGGATGTAGCTTATCGTCTTACCCAGGAGGCGGATGTAGCTTATCGAATAACCCAAGTGGCGGATGTAGCTTATCGTCTTACCCAGGAGGCGGATGTAGTTTATCGTATAACCCAGGAGGCGGATGTAACTTATCGTCTTACCCAGGAGGTGGATGTAGTTTATCGTATAACCCAAGAGGCGGATGTAGCTTATCGAATAACCCAAGAGGCGGATGTAGCTTATCGTCTTACCCAGGAGGCGGATGTAGCTTATCGAATAACCCAAGTGGCAGATGTAGCTTATCGTCTTACCCAGGAGGCGGATGTAGTTTATCGTATAACCCAGGAGGCGGATGTAACTTATCGTCTTACCCAGGAGGTGGATGTAGTTTATCGTATAACCCAAGAGGCGGATGTAGCTTATCGTCTTACCCAGGAGGCGGATGTAGCTTATCGAATAACCCAAGAGGCGGATGTAGCTTATCGTCTTACCCAGGAGGCGGATGTAGCTTATCGAATAACCCAAGTGGCGGATGTAGCTTATCGTCTTACCCAGGAGGTGGATGTAGTTTATCGTATAACCCAGGGAGGCGGATGTAGCTTATCGTCTTACCCAGGAGGCGGATGTAGCTATCGAATAACCCAAGAGGCGGATGTAGCTTATCGTCTTACCCAGGAGGCGAATGTAGCTTATCGAATAACCCAAGTGGCGGATGTAGCTTATCGTCTTACCCAGGAGGTGGATGTAGTTCATTGTATAACCCAGGAGGCGGATGTAGCTTATCGTCTTACCCAGGAGGCGGATGTAGCTTATCGAATAACCCAAGAGGCGGATGTAGCTTATCGTCTTACCCAGGAGGCGGATGTAGCTTATCGAATAACCCAAGTGGCGGATGTAGCTTATCGTCTTACCCAGGAGGTGGATGTAGTTTATCGAATAACCCAAGAGGCGGATGTAGCTTATCGTCTTACCCAGGAGGCGGATGTAGCTTATCGAATAACCCAAGAGGCGGATGTAGCTTATCGTCTTACCCAGGAGGCGGATGTAGCTTATCGAATAACCCAAGTGGCGGATGTAGCTTATCGTCTTACCCAGGAGGTGGATGTAGTTTATCGTATAACCCAGGAGGCGGATGTAGCTTATCGTTTTACCCAGGAGGCGGATGTAGTTTATTGTATAACCCAGGAGGCGGATGTAGTTTATCCTCATGGCCAGCAGAACCAAAAGGTATTTCCTAAACATGCATCAGAAGAAGGCAAATATATGTTCCCATGGCTTACCGACTTCCTTCTATCAGTGGCAACTATAGAGTTCATTAATCTTTCATTAATTTCCGTTAGTGTTCAAAAATATTCTAGATAATCTCTCTTCAGAGGGATTATCCAATAGGGCAGGTTAATTTTTAACCTTTTGGAGAAAAATCAAATTGGTACTCGGTATGTTTGATGTGGTAAGTCCTGACACCAAATATTAGAGATATTTCCGCCGCAGAAACTGATTTCAAAATTTTCCTATTTCGAGAATAGATTCAAATAAAATTGATATTTTTTGCATTAAATACATTGAAGGGGAAAATATATTCAAACCAGAATTCTAATTATATAAATCACCATAAGCAAAATATGCAATTTATACTGTATTCGAAATGTAAAAAAAACTAAAAATATTGTAAAAGATTAAAAAAATAGTTCCTCAATGAATAAGATCTTATAACATTGCTAAATCATAATTAATAAAAACAAAAATAGTGTATATAACATCATAATATTGCTGGGTACAAATTCTAAGTCAAAATTATTTTAAATTTGCAGTTTATTGAAAATCACACTAAAACTAATACACTGTATAACGTCATATAGCTCGATTGTTCAGTATAATTTCCCTTTGAAGTAAATGAGTGTCTTTTTAGATGGCGTAAAGATTTATTAATAATGTGCGTGTGCCTTACATCTCGTCCATATACAGTTTGTAAAGCTTCAAATTATAAGATTTATAATGTTGTGCTATAAGGCTTTCGCTGATCAATTTGAAATCCATTGTCCTAAGTGGTTGCGGCCACTTTAGCCATTTTCAAGGGGTTTTGTCTTTGGTAGCTGTTAATTTCTCTTCATGTTTGACTGTATGTTTTTTGCGTTATTTTAAATACTAGTAGGAGCGTTTATTCCGAGGTTCGTGTATTGAGCGAGGCTGTAATACAAGTGGGACTTTCTGTTGCTCTTAAAAAATATTCAACATCCCATTACCACTGCTGAAGAAGGTGAGGTTGACAGTAAGAGCGATATGTTTTATATACAGAATCTCTCTCACAGCGAAATTTTCCACTAATTTGATTTATATAGAGATTGTTTTCGACTAGGATTTTCCTTAAATAACCATGTAAATCGTGGGTGGCTAGTAGTTTTCTTGTGCTTTGATATAAGTAACATGTTAGGTGTTTACACACACACACACACACAAACACACACACACACACACACACACACACATATATATATATATATATGTATAAATGGAATTATTGAAACTTTTAAAATAACAAAAAGCAAAAAAGCAAAAAAAAACAAACAAACAAACAAACAATGCCACGGCCGTTAGAAAAAAGGAAGAAGAAAAAGACAAAAATAAGTTCTATTTAGGAACCTGCATCAAATGAATGACATACAATATATATATATATATATATATATATATATATATATATATATATATACTGTAGACGCAGAAAATATGTAATTCTCGAAAAGTGGTATATATAAGTTAATGCATGTGATGCTGAGAGGCGAAGGTTCTTGACATTTGTCTTTACGAAAGCTACAATTACCTACTTTCAGGAAAGAAGGCAACTTTCCTATACATGGGACTTTCATTAAAACTATTTTCCTGTCTGACAGAGAAAATTCCTCAAGAAACCCGGTTAAATATGTGTCTTGTTACGTCCGAGAAAGGGACGGTTTATTGTGATGGCATTGCGGGCATACGGATTTGTTTGTTTTTCTCTCTTTTACTTCCAAAGTTTTCCAAGAATCAACCGATTTCACTTCTGTTACGTTCTGTTCAATCTATCTATCTATCTATCTATCTATCTATCTATCTATCTATCTATCTATCTCATTCTCTTCATATCTATCTATCCACACACACACACACATATATATATATATATTTATCATCTTGTTCATTATCTCTCTATCTAGATACGTCAGTTTTTCATTCTTGGACTTAAAAATTCAATTTATTTTTATTATATTTTGGCGTTTCATCTTTGCCTTCTCTTAAATTTCGACAGTCGTCTAATAGAATTGGTACTGCTTTCACTGGCGAAATTCTCCCTGACAGTAATATGACATCCAAAGTTTAAGAAAATCGATATAACAAACACTTTCTTCCTTGAACCGGAGGAGTGATAATTTCTTCAGTAACAAATTACATTTGCCAAACACCAGAGCATGCGCATACATGTACATCCTCTCGTAAGAGACATATATATCTACATATTTATGTATGGGTAGTCGAAAGCGAATACGGTTAAATTTGATGCGTAAACTATAAGAATAGTTTTATATATTTTTATATAAATTGTGCCTCGAAGCCCGCTACTAGATTGGCAACTAGGTCTCACCGTTTTACTGTTGAACTAGTTGGATGCAACCGTATGTTAAATTCTAATAGTTTATTTTCTCACACTTCTTGTTGTGGCACTCTGTTCCGATAAACTGCATCAAAAATGTAACGTCAGTCGCCCACTTTTGTCTTTCTAAATAATGATTCTTTGTCATTTCTCTTAAATAAAGTTTACTTATTCTCTTCCGTTCCCACTAACCCATTGTGTCCGAGTGGCATTATCGCCTTGCTTAGAGTGAAATGGTTAAAAAAAAATCAATTTACAATCCGTACCTGATAATTGCCTCGTGCACGAAACACAGATTTGTACTAAACGATGAGGAACAAAATGTATATTTATCATCAGTATATATGTTAGGTCTGTTATTATATAGCACAGCTTCAATGTTCTCTATTATATATATATATATATATATATATATATATATATATATATATATATATATATATATATATACCTGGACAATCGTATTCGAGGATACCCGTTTAATAGTGAGGCTAGCCAATCCTTATTGCAGACGCTTGTTCAGATCCATTTGTGTTTCCTCAACACCCTCAGAATCGACCTGTGGTTTATACTGCAACTATACTGTGACCAGAAACTGTAACTAAGGTCTGCTGAGTGAGATCGACTCCTCCTGTCAGATAACATCAGGAAGTCTCCTTCCTTACAAATAAACAATGGTGAGATTCGAACCCGGGTCTCATGGTCAGAATGCAAACGTTCTAAACACTCGGCGAACGTTCTAAACCCTTTATATATATATATATATATATATATATATATATATATATATATATATATATATATATATATATATATATATATATATATATATATATATATATATATATATATATATATATAGAGAGAGAGAGAGAGAGAGAGAGAGAGAGAGAGAAAACGAACATTCAGATTAAGAAAAAAAGTTCTTTAGCATTTATTTTTTAAAAGTGTTGATAAAAGTTTTATGTTTTATATATATATATATATATATATATATATATATATATATATATATATATATATATATAAAATATATATATAAGCTTATAAAACTTATTACAACTATATATATATATATATATATATATATAAGCTTAAAACTTATTATATATATATATATATATATATATATATATATATATATATAATAAATGGAGAAAGGAAAAAATTACACACATGACCGAAGAATTCGGTAATAAATTTATTTCGACAGATAAGTGTTTAATATCTGCCTCATAAAACGAGTTTTTCCTTCATGATTTATATCATATTGCTCTGTATATATATATACATTAAGCTCTCCTCATGGATCTATCTTTTCAATATTTTATATTATCCTCACCACTTACGGATTTCATATCTATCTATCTACATATTCGGCCAGCATACTTTGTTTTAAACATCTTTCGCTAAATGTGGAAGACAAAGAAGATCTAATTACTTTTTTTACGTAGCTTTCCCTCGACCTTACTTTTTTAATTTGGTAGGAGAAAGGGAGTACAAAATATTTACATAATTTTCATTGTCCCAAGCGTTTTCGGCTAATCCTTTAGCCATTTTCAAGGGGGTGGTGGTTTTGGTGTTAGTTTTTCTTCATGTTTTTGACTGTTTAAGTTGTATTTTATTTTTGTGTTGTTTTGAATAGGAGCGTTTATTCCGAGCCTTGGGATGTTCAATGCTGCTGGAATTCGCGTGGGCGTCTTTCCATTTTTAACAAACTTTCAAGGCACCATTCCCACTGTCAGTTAAGATGATAGTAGGAGAAAAGCAGGTTTGAATGCGTAGTGTTAAAACAGGCTGCTCTTTACATGCGGGAGTCATGCCCCCTCCTAGTTAAAGGCAATAAAATAACTCTCACCTGTGCAGACTGTGCACGTATATGCCATACAAAAACGTCGCCACCAGAACAACTGAGTCTATTACAATGGTGTCCTGCCTGATTTCACTTGCAATCTATGCAAAAATGTGTGCTGGCCATTGAGTAAACCTACCCGACACAGGAGCATGATACTAATGAAATAAGTGGTAAGCTGGCTTGTAAAACGCGTGGCTTAGAATGTAGATCAGACACTAGACTAATGGATCACCAGAGACATCATCAGCGGCAAGTAAATCAACTAATAAACCATGAAAGTAGTTGTATTCATTGATTTCCCAATATATATATATATATATATATATAGGAAAGGTATGAATTCACTTCTCCCTCCACCTATGGGTAAATAGCAGGACAGACTGGGTTCTATAGCCTTGGGTGGCAACCGGCCTAGAAGAAGGAAAAACTCTGAATTCTGAACCGTCCTGTAGAGGATTGGGATCCATCAGGAGATCTTGTCCCAGAAACATTACTTCCACTATCTGGATGGGTCACGGGATGCATCGCTCTTCAGTTCTGAATTGAGCGCTCTTAACTACTGATTTGGCATATATCACATATATAATGCGTTAAAAGATTTCCTTTCTCTGCCGTACACCGATAGCTTAGAGGTAGAATCTGTGATTGATGCCAGATCGGTCGAGTTTCGATCTCGGCTTGAAGCAATCGATGTCTAGCCACACTAATGAGCTGTGATACAGCGAAACAGGCTTGTATTTGAATGACTCCCACCCTACCCCTCTCTCTCTCTCTATATATATATATATATATATATATATATATATATATATTACAGTAAGGTACACCCTGTACAAGGCCCGAATGACACTCGAGGTAGAGGGTTACGTTAGGAGGCAATCTGTACGGATAGTAGGGGAAGATAACGGTTAAGATTGTAGTGATTGGGAAAATATTCTCTACCATAAACTGCTAGTGGGGTTCGTTTCCCCATTTCATTGGTTCGGGGAAAGAAGCTGTTCGAGTGGAACTTAAGTCTCTCAGATGGAATACGGAATTTGGGAGGTTTACTATAATGTAATTGACATAGCGGGTACTTGGCATGGAGGTGAGATCTGACAAAATCAAGGAATGAAGTTCATCCGAGCACTTTCCGTGAAAGTAGCGATAGAGCAGGGAGAGACTTGCCGCCTGTGAGGGAGAGGTTAGAGGGATATATATATATATATATATATATATATATATATATACCTCTAACGTGGTAATACCCTTGGGAAAGGTGTGAATCCTCTTCTTCTCCCTCCAGCTATGGGTAAATAGCAGGACAGGTTCTATAGCCTTGGATGGTAACTGGTCTAGGAGAAGGACAACTCTGAATTCAAAACCTGAGGGGGGGGGTCGTTCGGGAACCTTGTGGCACGTAGTGCACCAGGACTCTGTATTCGGCCCTTCAAAAAGTGTGGATGGTCCTGCACGGAACCTATAATCAAATCTTATGAGCTGTTGTCGGGCTATCGGTTTCCTAGGAACTGATCTGCTTGACCCTCATACGTCGAATCGATGGGAGAGTCGATATATGTGTGTGTGTGTGTGTGTGTGTGTGTGTGTGTGTGTGTGCCTGTTCTAGGAAACAAATATATCTCAAAGACGATCGCAATAGATATTTCAAAGGCCTTTTTTGGGATTATTGCAGAAGCTCTCTGGATATGGATTCACTGGAATAATTTTCTCAGTTACCAAGTCATTCCTAACGGATATGTCTGTTTTTGTATTTCTTAACGGTCATTCTTCCGAGGCTCAAGAGATCAACGTAGACGTTCCCCAATGCTTGTGTCTCGGTGTAATCTTCTTTCTAATTTATATAAATGATCTGCCTAAAAGTATACAATGATTATCTGTGAATATACCGGGTGTAACAGCAAGATTGTCCAATTGGACGCGGATGTAGTTTATCGTCATACCCAGGACGGAAGTACCTATTTGGATTACCTCTTCCGAAAAACCAAGTGGAATTCGTACACATCATCCATAAAGATTTTGAAAAAAATTTAATCGGTCCCTTGTACCACCCCAGTAAGTACCTGACTTTCCTGTTATCCTCCACTTTTACAAGAGCAAGTCGAAAATGAAATATTGCTGCCATATATTAACAGGATGTGCCTAGTTTTTACCTTCCAGTCTCGATTGACTACAAAAGCACCGATGTGTCCTTGTAGGTGATAAATTATTTCCCATCTTACAACGCCTTTCCCGCAGACGAAATGTCGCAAGCCGCTTGCTGCTCGATCGCTATTTCCATGGAAAACATTCAAATGAACTCCATTTCTTAGTTGCACTAGTTCTAACCTTCACGTGTGAGACCCAGAATGTCACGATCATTGTAACAAATCATCCTAACTCCCTTCCTATTCCACTGGTGATATGAAACTTCCACTCAAGCAGTTACTTTCCACGAACCGTTGCTTCGTGGAACCAACTCTCAAGAGGATGCTTCCCCGATCATGACAATCTTAATTTGTTAAAGTATAGACCTAAAAGTTATCTTCCCCACATATCCCAATACTCCGTGTCTCTTACTCTGTAACCCTCTACCTCGAGTGGCTCTTAGACTTGTATAGGATCAAGATCATTGTAAAAATAAAATAAAAGAAACAGAAAATTATCCGAACTGTAATAAAGTTAATTAAAACAATGTAAACACCCACCACAAAAAAAAAATCCTCTATTTTTGGGTGATCCATTTATACATTATCTGTCAATTATTTTTATCAGAGCTCATATTACAATTTGTTGTTATTATTATTTTTTTTTCTCTGGCACTCTATATTACTGGTTTCTATATTGTATTCATGTCTATGCTTGGCAAGCTTAGGAACTTTTTGTGGCGTAGCATATGCGCTGATTCCTTAAGTTTTCGTATTTTCCAGTGATGTTCTCTGTCTATTATTTCAACTTCAACCCTTTCTCTTTTACGTCCTTTACGTGCTAACTCTGAATTTTCTATTTTCCTTCTTTCTTCCGGCTTTATGATGTTCTGCAGCCTTATCTTAAGGGAAGGTCCGTTTCTCCTTGACGCGTTAAGTTTATGTCTCAAAAGTTCATAAACTCATGGAGACATGGCCTAGTGGATAAAAGCATTGGTTGAAGAAATCCAGTGACTTGATCTAAAGAGTTGTGAGTTCAATACCTGGCAGCGCAGGGAAAATCAGAAACTTGGAAAGTTGCGTTACTAAAGGGAAATAACTGAAACTGAATTATCCGGAAAAGGCATGGCACGTGGAACTAGAATAATCTACCCTGGTGGTTCGTTTCAAAATTCCAATCACCTGAAGAAAGTCGAACAGTCAAATCGTCGTGAATATGACAATATAAATAGTGTAAGCCATATATATATATATATATATATATATATATATATATATATATATATATATTATATTTAGGCAGAATTTTTGATTAATGCAGGGTTCATTAAATAATATAGACAAGTTTTGTCTATTTATTTTAAGTAAGTTCCTTTCATATTGTCTGATAAACTTAATCACATTATCGTTGAAAGACGAAAGGAAAACACCATATTGATACATGTTTAAATACAATCTAAGCTTTCGGCTTACACAAGCCGGTATCGAAGATGACAATTTCAATAAATCAAACAATACACGGACAAAACAACAATGATAGAACAAGATGAAGATATCCTTCCTGACATGCCAAGCGTCATGTTTACTTGGACGATCATATCTCTTCTGTATTCAATAACGCAGTAGGTTGCCGTTACATTCTGCAGTAGATTGTTTGCCAACCAAGGCTATAAAACCCCAGTTCTTCCTGCTATTTAACCCATAGCTGGGTGTTTGAGTGTAAGTGTATGTAAGTAACTAAACTGAAATTCGAACTCGACTCTCCGATTTCTTATTCTGAGTCGTTATACATTACACCACCCGCACGTCTAAGCTTACAGCACATTGTATTCCTCAGCAGCGCCCCCCCATCTAGGTACTAACCAGACCCGTTGCTTAACTTGTATTTCGACTTAATATGGCCGTAATCTAGATGAAATCTAGAGGCTCATAAAGTCCACGTTGTGGCAAATCTTTTGAAAATAAAAAGGACAGGGCGTATATTGATATGAAATGTAAGTATAGGTATCAATACTGCTTGCTGACTACATATATTTGTATGTACGTACGTATGTATTCGCGTGCGTGTGTATTTGTGTGTTTGTGCTTGTATTTGGTTTTGCTTGTGCGTATCTGTGACTGTTCAAGTTTACACTTAGGTGATTATTCACGCAGATCTTAGAAGAGTCTTTATTTACTCGGCTGAAACCGGACCCTTCCAGAATCCATTTCGCAGTCTACTTTGCCATAATATACATTATAATAAAAAAATATTCGGAAATATTCAACTGCCGCCATCAGGAAAATTTGTAGAATTCTGTGAATTAGTCTTAAAAATGTAACTAAAGAATGTTTAAAAGATAGCGTTCTATACTACAAGACTACTCATAGTGCAAATATGACCCATAAGTGGAAACCAATTTCAAAAGCTCCTAATTCCTCTGGAATTCGCTGCTTAAGAAATTCAAATAAATCTTTGGTTTCATACTTGGATGCAGTTTAGCCTTTTTAACTGAAGTAAATATCAGATTCATCTCTTTCCCCCGGACTTATTTTATTTTTCAAACTTTTCGTGTAAAATTCACTAACAAACGTAATTTATGACTCTTGATCCTTTTCACTTGAAAGTTTATTTAAATTTTTCACTTAAATTTAATTTAATTTAATATTCTTATCTAATAAATGTTTATTCATAAAATCAAGCACCCACAGGATAATTTTTATTCTTGTGGATAATCTATATTTCTCTCTCTAACATTTTGTTTTTATTTCATCCCAAGAAAGGCGGACGGGGTTGCAAGGAGTTAAACTGAATGAAAAGATTAAAAAATGAAATAGGTCCCAAGTTCTGGCTCTTACTTGCCCAAGGAACAAGCCTGTATTGTTGTAAAATATGTTTTCAAATATAAAGGCAGACAACTGGGTGATATTTTAACAAAATTTAATCATTTACAATTTCTGCAATATTCGTTAAGACAAGATGAACAGTCGTCTTTCCGTAACAGTTATGAAACACGTCTCGCAGATTGTGGAGACTGGTGTAAACAACAACAACAACAGCAACAACAACAGCAACAACAACAACAGCAACTTCTTCTTCTTCTTCTTCTTCTTCTTCTTCTTCTTCTTCTTCTTCTTCTTCTTCTTCTTCTCTCAAGACGTGGGCGGTCATGGCACTCCACAAATTTCTATCCTTTAAAGCTCTTAGTAAGGTTTCTCTTTTTACCATCATTCCGTCTCCACCTTTGCAAAGGACTAAGATCCCATTCCAAATGACTAGTCTTGGGTATGACGATAAACCACATCCAGTAGGGAAACCTCTTATCAGGAGATTTTGGGGGACGTGTAGCCACCTCTTAATTGCTGGTGTCCCCTGTTCCACCCTGACTCGGGGTGGTAGTACCTGTTAGAGTCCCAGGTATGGGCAAATAGTTAACCCCCAAACTGGGGTCAAAACACTATGAAAGTGTAAAAATAGGTTTTAATACCAGCAATGTATTTTTGAAGAAAAAATTATTACCAGCAATACATTTTTGAAAAAGAAAATATTACCAGCAATAAAAATCTTGTCGACATGAAATAACAAATTAAAGTTGATATGACATAAAACAAAACAAACAAAAACCTATATTCATCATCATTCCCACTACCTTTTTTTGGTATCACTTTACACAAGCTTGTTAGGTAAGTTAGTAGCTGTTTTCCTTTGTGCTTTTTGACTTTAATAATTCTTGTGACTGTCCAATTCTCTAAGCCCGCTTTTCTTATTTTGTCTTCGAAATTTAAATGGTCCCTTCATGATTCTAAGTATAAACGCGTTGTTTGTTTCCATCTTCATTAAAATTTCTTCCTTATTCACATGTTCAGTTCATGGTATTCGCAGAACTGTTACGTAATATCAGTCCTCCTATATATTAGTGAATGCAAGACAATCTCCTCACAGATGAAGAAGAGACTTGAAGCAACAGAAATATATTTCTACATAAGAATATGTAGTAACATATTTCTGTTGCTTCCAGTCTCTTTATCTGTGAGGAGATTATCCAGCAGTCACTACGTAACAGTCCAGTTCTATTTTCTTTGTGTTTAAGGAATTTTCCCTTAATCTTAATGTTTTGGTATTTGACTGTCATATTTTCCGTCCCCTATTTAAACATTTTCAAGACGTCAATTTAATTCGCGGCTGACGTAAAAAAATGAAGTTTAATTTAATAAAGTGTTTCGTTTTAAAGTACACCGAAATAATTTCATTTACGTGATCCTTAATTCCGAAGCGCGATGGATCTTCACTAAGAATCCTTAATCATCTTCACGTGCCGCTTTCTTCTTCTTCTTCTCTTATGTGCCGTGTATCTTCGAGACGTGGGCGATCATGGCTCTACACAATTTCTTATCCTTTGTAGCGCTTAGTAAAGTTTGTCTTTTTACTCTTTCTCCTAATCCTTTTTTAGATTTACACAAGGTTTTTAGGTAGATTATCCGTTGCTTTTCTATGTATGTCTTGAATTCATGTGAGTATCTAATATTCTAAAGCCCTCTTTCCTCATGACTTGATTTAGAAATTCAAACTGTCTTTTTCTGATTATAAATATGGATGTGCATTTTGTTTCCATTTTCCCTAAAACTTCGTTGTTGCTAATGTGTTCAGTCCATGCTATTTTCCATATTCCTCTTTAGAACCAATTTCTATAAGGCGAACCATCTATAAGGCGAACCATCTATAAGGCGAGTAGTCACTGTCATATAGGAAGGCCGGGATAGCATAATCGTATTAAATAGTAAATAATTTAACTTACACTCCTTTTTCTATGACGGTTAGCAAGTTACATTGTATTGTTTAATTTACTAAATATAGACCTATAGACATTTCGACGTAGTGTAATGGTTAACAAGCTTGTTTCGCGAGATCAGTTCCGACTGAGTAGTGAGTTACATCTTGACTGAGTGCTCCATACTTTCGGCCTTGTGTCACAATTAAGCTATACTTAGTAAATCACATGTGGTTGGCCTTAATACCTACTTTAGGTGTTGATTTTTACTCAAACATTAAAATATACAAGTTTAGTAATATAAGCTCTGACGAATGATGATTTGAACTCGTGTGGATTTCTCTTTCCTGGTACAATGTAAAAAAATATGGTGACCATGAGGTGGGCGTATAAATTGTTTTCTCTTTTCCCCTGGCGACCCGACTACTAAATTGGTATCTAAGTCCTAACCTTTTACTCTTTAAATAGCTAATTGCAACCGCCACTTCTACTAAAGCAATTTCTTTTCTCGCACTACGGTCCTGTTGAACTAACTTCCGTTTACTTGCTTCCTTGAGAACTATAATTTTAACCCCAGAACACTAACCATCAATTAAAGTTACACCACTACTAACCATGGGTATATCATACCCGATTTTGAAAATATCAAAAAAAAAAAAAATTGAATATACATCTTAATTTGAAATATTTTACATACAGGCACTTCAAATTTTGTACTTTGGGTTAACATAAATAAGAACTAAAAAACATATTATTTAGGTAAGAAAATCAAGTACTGAAAATTGTAATTAAAAATAGGAAAATTTGTGCTGGGTACTAGATACCTAGGGTTAAAAAATTTAAATGCAACGTCAATCACCATTTTCTGTTTTTGAATCCTGTTCATCATTTGTCTTTTCTTCTCTCCTCCCTATAATCAGACTTCTCTTTTACTTTTACTCCCTTTAACACCCTGCGTACTAGTGGCATACAAAACTTGATTGGGGTGAGATTGTTCGTTATTTTTTTTCTTAGTGGCATATGAACATCCTTATGGGTCATTTAATGCTGACATTTAATTTTCTTGGGAGCATTAGTAATTTCTTTTGTATTGTTGGTAATTTTTTTTTCTTATTCTTTTACACAAATATATTGCAGGTAATTTTTTTACTATAAAAATGTGTGGCTGGTAATTTTACTATAAAAATGTATTTTTATACTCGAGTCGAGTTTGGTGTGGTTAACTATTTGCCTATAGTATATTTCTTTAATCTCCATTTTAGGAAATAGTAAATAATTTACATTTGTGCTTTAGAATATGTAGTGTTGTCGTGTAATTATGCCGCGAGAGTTGAAGATGAATTTCTGGAAAATTAGATAAGAAAGAAAGAAAGAAAGAAAGAAAGAAAGAAAGAAAGAAAGAAACATTTGTTTATGTGGTCGGTCGTGTTTTTTATGAGATCTCTCACTGAAGTAAACATGAGGTATAGAAAAAGATGAAATTCTTTCTTGTCTCCCCGCCACCTCATTGTGTGTGGTGATCGATTTCCTGAAAGGAATCTGTGACAAAATTGCTTAAAGGTGCTGATGTCTCCAGAAACAGAATTGTTTATGATGGAATCAATAAACGAACTTGTTTTTCAACAATGAATAATATGAAAAATATCGCAAAACAAAAGAAGAATTAATTTTCTCGGCAAGTTTACTTCATCAGTAGAATGGGTGTTGGCAAATTCTGGCCTCCTGGCGTCGAGTCAGACATCTTGTCTATTGTTGGCAAATGTTACGAGGAAGTGCTCAAAAATCCCCACCCATTACTAAATTCCCCTAACCAAATGACCAAACATCAGATTTTTTTTTGTAAAGGCTTCTTGGTCGGAAGGGAACTTATTACCATCTCCACATATATGGCTTTTGTATCTTGTTTTATGTGACCTGTCACTTCAGGGTGTAGGCGATCATGTTTCTCGATAAATTCTTGTCATTTGATTTTGTTCTAAGTAGGATTTGTTATGCATTAATTTATCTGTAGGTAATCGTGGCGCACTGAGGGATTTATGAATATACTAGCGTATCTGTGCCATATGTGTCTCAACGGCTGTTGTGATGCGTCTAGTGTGGTAGTCTGTAGTGGTAGTGCCTGTCGCTTCTCACTTTCAGTTCCCGCCGCTGGCTAGCAGCAATACGAAAAGGGGAGACGAGTGCGTAAGTCTTCACCTGCCAGTATATAGCCTCTCCATCAGCAAGCCCTATGGAGACACATAGCAACCGAGCACCTAAACTACATGGGACGGGCGAGGAGTTTGGCCTCCTTAACATGTGGCATGCAGGCCCACCGGTGTGTGGACACGCTCTGGTGCTCATGAACCAAATCCCAGCTATGGGTTACATAGCTCCACTGCCTTGTGGAAATCTTCGGGAGAAGAAAAGGTTAAGGAGTAAACCCTATACAAATCCGGAGTGGAGCCCCTAAGGCGGATGGACGTCACTCTGTGCTACCTTCCGGCAACTCCTGCAGCCGCGCTGGTACCAAACTGTATTGGTTCATCCTTTCCTTTGGAATGTACTTGCCAGACCGAGAGGGGCATCTAGACGTCCGGGCAGCCCTAGTTCTCCATACATCCCGCCCAGGCTCGTGACGCACTGAAGAGGACCCTCCAGCGTGCGCTACTCCATCGTCTCCCGAGACGGACGGAAGCCGAAACGATCTGTGACATGAAAAAGGACGGCAATTGTTACAATGTTTTAATAGTGAGATACAATGAAACAAATTCTTGAAACAATGTATTCAAATTCAGTAAAGCGAAGATAACGAATTCACAATTAAAATAAAAGCCAATGAACTTTCTAATTAATCCGTTTCCTTTATATTTTTAGACATTTAATGGTATCTAAGTTTCATTAATTATTCCTGTTATTAGTTAAATAGCTTTTTGATTCGGTGGTTAAGATAACAGTGAAATGGAAATTCAATAGAAAAAGATTAACAACAGAACGACGAAGATGGCGACGACAAATTCTATTTCAAGACAAAGTTGAAGCAAAGAAATAACTTAATAGACAAAGGGTATCTGACTGCCTCACAAGAAAGGCATGAACAAATATAACTGCAATCTAAAAAACGTAGAATTAAAGGGACTGATTAAACAAACGGTTAATTTTTCTCGGGAACTAATTTTATCTAAATGCAGATAAATATTTAATTGTATTGAATATTAAAACGTAAATTTAAGCTTAAGTTGATTTTCTTCTCTTCTCATAACTGATGTGACAGGAAATATATAAATAAATACACCGGGAATATAGAAATAAATACACATTGACAATTATTATATGATTTGAATGTATTTGTTTGTTTCTAAAATTGGTCTATGATAGTCGGAGCACTGAATGTAATTGATACTGTACTGACAATTACATTCGTACAGTTACTTAATTACAGTTTTAGTGTTGTCTATGGCAGAGCTACTCAAAGTGGTGGTCAGCAGATTGGTACCGATATGCGAGCCATCAGCTACCAGTAGTACGCGGCCAGTGTCCAGTTCATGCTAAGGAATCATTTATAAAGATTAAAGTTATAAGATTTTTTTGAATAAACTGCTTAATTTTTTATTATTTTTATATGTTTTGATATTGAATTATTTTTTGCAAAATAAATGGAAGATAAAAATAGTCAACTTTTATTATATTCATTATATATATTGTTTCTGGTATAGATTAATTGTTTTATTCCGTGCTAATAGGAAAATATACTTGAAAAATAAGGTGGATAAAATAAGTAAAGGTTTATTGTACAAAACCAGTACAATAAGAATAAATGTAACAGTTATGCACAAGGCCGATGCAAGTCAATCCAGGAGTGAGTGCTACTATTGGAAGGTCGGCAGTTCTCGCGTAAGTTTGGGTTGTACTCAACAGATCCCAGCTAGACAATATTTACCCGCCTCCCCACGAGGTAGGATGTGGCACAAGGCCGAGTTTAATATGGGGTAATCCGGACCCGTAGGCTCGGCTAAAGATTCCCCGTAGACTCAGTATAAAACGGGGTTGGGTAGCTGTTTCCCGAGACGAGATTCTGCCCTTCGACATAGCCTCATCTGGGGATCCTCTCTGCTCTGAGACAGAAAGTTTGACCAGCACAGCTGGAACAGATCCCAGCTAGTCGATATTTACCCGCCTCCCAACGAGGTAGGATGTGGTACAAAGCCGAGTTTAATATGGAGGCAGAGAGTTTGGCCAGTACAGCTGGAAAAGATTCCAGTTTGTCTCTGTAGTTCGTTGACTTATAGTTACTACCTATAGTATAGTCACTTATGGGGATGACAGGTTATTCTATTACATCATTAATATTACCACGATATATTATTGGTACGTAATGACGTTAAATACTTATGTGTTGCACAAGTTCTACCGCATTTGATACGCCACGAGCAGATATGAATGTATGTGAGAGATTCATGGAAGATTGAAGTTTAAATACAGTAAATTCAACCTTGCTAACCGAACGCGCCTCTGTGGCCAAATCGGTAAAGGCACGTCAAGCTAAATGACGGTTCCATATAGGATACAGGTTCGAATCCTGTCGGGGAACACATATTTTCTGTGAAAATTTCTCGGACATTCAGGCCGGTAAATATTGTTTAATACTGTTTATTATAAACAGAACATTTGCTTAAATGTTTTTATCTATGAAAAGAATGTATCAGCTTAAAAATGTCTTAAAATAATTGTCGGACTTTGTCCATTTCATAATGATAGACTCATTTATTTATGTGGTGTGAGTAGCCATATGGTCAAATGCAAAATAAATAACAGAACTGTCCAACGAACAGAATTAATAAAGTTTGTAATAAATAGAAAAAAAGGAACAAGGCAAAATAAAATGCAAACAAATCGTTCATAACACGTACTAATAGGGGGAGGAATGGGCCATTAATGCCGATTATCCGTAGATGGGGAGGGGTTATTTTTGAGTTATAAAACCACTATAGTAAATACCAGTAGTTATGATCACAATGTAAACACACACACACACACACACACACACACATATATATATATATAGCACAAATAAATATATAATTAATGTAGATATATTAATCAAAATAACGAAAATAATAAATTTCTTACAGTTACTTTTTCAAGGACGCGCTAATCTATCGTACTTTCCGTCATTGTTCACAAGTGAGAGAGCCGGCACCGCCGCCAAGCGGTCACTCTGAGAACTAATACGACTCCTTCCGTTATGCCCACAAATTTTGAAATACATCTTTGATGATTTGGAAGTTTTTGTTACTGCAGATTTTTTTGTTTTGTCTGCAGATTTTGGCTGTCGCACCCGAAGTCCGTTGATACGGAGTCTGTAGATGAGAGGTTTGTCTGTAATATAAAGCAAGCAAACAATATATGCAAGGCAAATTAACAGTAATAAGGCAAAAAGTTCACAAACTAAGAATTGGCATCGGGACACAAAATCAGTTTCGGACAAGCGAATGTAGCGTTCTGATTTCAAGACAAGACAGATCGGGACTGAGTCAAGTCAAACTGCAAACTGGTCTATTTTATCTGCTACGAAAAAAATACTAGCATGCGTTTGTGCGCTTTGTCTATAAAAGGGGAGGGTAAGTGTTTTGCAGTCATTGCCATGCTGATTATTGCTTTTGAATTCATCCCCCTTCATTTGATGGACGTTATATTTTTATATATATAAAAAAACAACAGGTCGAAGAAAAAGACTAAGAGGATTAAGGTTCCCTACAGCAGAAATATACTCCCGACACTAAAGGAAATATGTTACTCACAAACTCCGAGGCCCTGGAGGCCGTTACCACAAGAACAATATCTCTGATGACGACCTACGTGAACACACGGCAGCTCATTCCTGTGAGCAGGAACACCATAGAGGAAGCTCTCAAAAACCTTCAAAATCCCGCCGAACGTCTTTACAAAGAGGTGCAATGTCACGTGGGACCTCCTGCTGGCGCGTGAAGATGAAACCAAGAAATTGGTAGGCAGCGTACAGAAAACCAAGTACGATTGTAAACGAAATATATGGGAACCCGGAGGACAAGGGTTACATTACATCGGGTATGTCACGGTCAGGGATAGCAACGAGAGACTATACTCTGTAGATAACCATGACTTGTTCTGGCAGCAGCATCCTGACGATCGTGGAAGATCGTCGTCCCCTCTGCTGATCTGCTGGTGCCTCGAGGCACTTATCAAAGGCGTGCCCCAGAAAGAAAACGGCACCGACACTGGCAAAACCAGCAGAAGAACCAGAAAAATTTTACCAGGCCGCTTAAAAAAGGGCGTATCACTGAAGAAGACTGCAAAACAAAGGGGTAACTGCAGTAGCAGAAGTCGGCACCTAAAGAGCAGCAGCAGGAAAAGTGCAGCAGCAGCAATAAAAACAGCAGCAGCTGCAGGATTCACAGCAACCAGAGCAATAGCAGCTCGAATAGCAACAACAGTAGCCACTGAATTTGTCGCAATTGGACTTGTTTATGGAGGTGTAGGAAATGTCTCTACGTCAATCGTCCTCGCTGAGGACAGTAGAAAGTGCAGGGAAGACGAAGAAAAAGTTACCAAGAAGGAGAATAAATCTGGTCGAAGTAGGGTAGAGAAGGCCGTGTTGATCTCCCGGGGCGAGAGATGTGGACGAAGTGGCTGACTACCCAGGTGGCTAGCAATCTGGATAGAATGCTAGTGAAGGTACGATCTAGATTTGCCAGATTGCTCTACGTTTCACTTGTTAGGCTATTCAGATCATAGCCATCGGTGCCCGGATAACGTTAGGCGCTAGATAGATGCCAAGACCCAATCCGCACTTGCTTCGCCAGTAAGAAAGGAAAACCAGTAGTTCCCATGTAAGGCAACGAGCCTCCTCTCTGCCCTTTTAAGGATCCGTTTTCTCCATCCCCCGACACAGAAAAAAAAATCTTTCCCAAAGTTGAAGTAAATTTCTCAGTTTGATAGGCAGGCCCTTTAGAGGTATCTTTCCTCTCAGATGAAGGCCCACTTGAGGCCTCTCTGTAAGTGTACCTCCGATGACGGGAATCAAGACCTAAGCGACTTTCCTAAAGCCCTCGTTGAGATCACTCTAATACGGAACACTGTGGGTAACAAAAAGTTTGAAATCGTTTGGCGGGGGCGAAGGACTCATTCTCGAATCACAGGATGGTCAAGATATAATCTCCTGAGCGCAAGAAATTGTCACATTTATGTGCAGGGTGGGTCCCGGTGTTTCTCCATACTTCCATGTACAGGGCCTTAAAACATGGTGGTATTGTCTCGGACGGACGACTTACGCCCGATATTGATACTGGTAGTCTGGGACAATCCGTCGGTGTACTGACTCCCACAAATTTCCTTCCAGTCTGCATATAAGGGGTAAACTTTTAAAATAGCTAACAAGCTAACCAGTTCGAATGTGATGGGCTGGAGGGATCTGATTAAGTCTGCTTCGTGATCTCTTTTCCATCGGCGTAGATGTGACCGCGATCCAGGAGACACACTTTGTTTTCTAGGTTGATTCTCATGTACTGTCTAGCGATTTTTTTGTCTATTCAGCATACGGGGACCAGTTGGCTAGAGGTGTTTCCTTACAGATTAAATTCAACCTAGAAGGCGAGGGGCCGATTGATATTGCCGTGAACAGTAGTTAGTTTATCAGCTCAACGACCAGACGGAGCATGTTTTCATTTTTCTGTTGGTTGCTGTTCCTGATGAATTGGTCGTGCTTAGTCTTAATGGGGGACAGGAATACCATCCTGGACACCAAAATAGACAGGAACTGGGAAGCTAGCGAGAGGTCGGGTGATCATAGCTTGATTGATCTGATCGTCGAGTTTAGTCTCAGGGCGACGTGGGCTCTTAAATGGTCGTCTACCCGAGTGGTTAGCTATCTGGATAGAATGTTAGTGAGAAGGGTCGATCTAGATTTGCCACATTGTCCCACGTTCCACTGGTTAGGCTATTCAGACCATGTTATCTGTGCCCGAACAGCATTAGATGTTAGGTATAAAATGGCTGAACATTGGAAGTTCAATCTGTCTTTACTGGACAGGCGGGACTTCTGGTAACAGGTTACAAGATTAGTACAGCGGGAACTAGTGGGGGGGCGGCTATCGAGAATAAGTGGTAAGGGAGGCTTTAGGATAGTATTAAGTCTTTTACCACTGAATACAGCCAATGATTCGCTCTTGATAAGGCTAAAAAGGTGAAGACTTTCAAGGATAGTCTGTCCTGGGTGGAGGCTGGAGGATTACCTCGAGATAGATTTAACTAAGCAGGGTCTGGAGCGAGCGGCTACCGAGAGCTACCAGGGTCAAGTAGTTAGATATAGGTTAAAGATGTCTAACGAAGCTGCAAACATGGGCACAGAATTCCGCAAGGAAGAGCTTCGTAGAGGTTTCGATCATTACATTTGGGAGGGCGGTACTCCGGGGGTGTATTCTGAGGTAGGCCGAAGACATGTGCGAGACGTTTTGTGGGTTGGACTGGTCCTACTAACAACTGCTTTTTTTAGTTTGAATGTTTTGTTATAGTTTAGATTCGTTGTCTGGGGTCATCCTCTCCCTCATCATTTTATGATTATATATGTTTACAAGAAAGCAGAAAAAAATGAAAAAAGATATTTGGACTTTTTAACAGAATGAAAATTTTATGTCATGGGGCTTTTTTTTTAGATTCCTTGTGAATATCTGGTATTGTGGTATATGCAAGATTGAATAATGATGGATGAGTTCTTGTAGTGAATGAGCAAATTGTAATGAATGAAAGGGTCGTGAATTTGATTAGTTAAGTCTAGCATAGAAAGTATTGACTATCACTAACCAACTTCCCCCTTCGGCTTTGTGGCAATATTGTTCATATTTAGAAGAATAAATCCTCATTTCTAGCAGATTGAAATCAACAATTTAACTATATAATAACAACTGTTCATATTTAGAAGAATAACTACTCATTCCTAGCAGATTGAAATCAATAGTTTAACTATATAATAAAAATAGCGGATAAGTGCTAGTGGGAGTTTGTCGTGACATTCTGCCACTTTATTCACATCGATATTCACCATATTTATGTGGTGTCTAAATACAAGTAGCATATAGTTTATGGTATTTTTCAGAAGTCAGCATATGGACAATACATCGTATTTAATAGTTTTAAAGGAGAAAGTGGACACACATTCAGATGCGCTTTTAAATATTCATTTTATTCCTATTCCAAAGAGTCTGTGTGTCGCCATTTCGTGTCGGTTATGATTAAGAATAATCCACATGACTTCATTTAAAAGCCAGAAACCGAACCAATGTGATTTATTAATGAGATATTCTATCTGATTATTTTATTGTCGAAAATCACGGATGATTTTTCTTTTGTACTTCCATATTAGAAATGAAGTTACTTTCACGCAGGTCTTCGATGATTAAAAACGATCGATCCAGCTTTTTTTATTCCTTTTATTTTCCTCTTAAATATTACATTTTAAAAACAAACATTCCGCCTGGAATTTTGTTTTACATAAATTTAAAAAACGTGCTGATCTGGATAAAAGTACCAGGAGATATTCTGAAAAATATGCCGCACAAAATAATCATGGTGTCGTGGTTAAGAAAATGGTAATCATTTAGACATATCGGCACTTAAATTAACTTACATTCACACCATTTGTCGTTTTTCTCCAGTAAATTGAATCTGGTTCTTTATCGTTAGCATATTAAGAAGACATGTGGGCAAGTGACCGAACTGTTACAGCATTAGCTTTGCAGTCATGATAAATGGATTCGAATATCAGCATGCCCTATTTGTCAATGTGTTGCCTTCTTCGTAATATCGGCCTGGGGATGTTTTGCCCGCGGGCGGCACTGTTGAGAAGTGACTGAAAAAAAAACATATGATGGATTGAACCAAACCTTGTAAGCGAAATAGGTTAAATGAATCTGTTCATCGATGATTTTTACGCAGATGTTCATTCTGTAAAGTTCCCAAGAGCCACTCAAAGTAGAGTGTTACAGAGTAAGAGGCAGCGCCTTAAGAAAGGTGATAATGCCACCAAGACGGAAGAATAAAAAGCAATAAAAGAAACCGGAAACCCAATCCTAAGCAGGAAACAACGGGATGAACTCTTGTTCAGAAAACCGGAGAGGAGTGTGAACCGGACGATAGGTGAAACTATCTACTCTTATTAGTAGCAGGAGAGAAGATTAAGTAAAATAAAATAAATAATTAGTGAATAAAATTTCCAAGTTTAGGCGCAGGCAATAGGCGTACAGGGCTGAAGCAGAATTTAGAAGGAACCGGAAACGCAATCTTCAATAGCAAACAAATCATGTTCAAAAAATCAGGGAAGAGCGTGAACCGGACGATAGGGGAAACCTATCTACTCTTATAGAGATGATAAATAGATAAGTTAATAAACAGTGAATAAAATTGCAAAGTTCATGTGCAAGTACAGAGCTGATGGGGCTGGGAATCCAATCCTAAACAGGAAACATGGGATAAAACTCGATTCCTCAAAAAACAACAACAAAAAAACAAAACAAAAAAAACAAAACCGGGTAGCATTGTGAAAAAACGACAGGGAAATGCGTTAGCACGAAATTACGAAAGTAATCGTAACAGATTTTTGAGTGTATGTGTCACGTTCAAATTATTGATCATGCCAGATCTTTCTAAGGAACTGTAACTACGGCAGACTTTAAATAGTTTCAGTACAAACCACTCTGCACGTACCTGGAACAGGAATTAGCTAAACATCCAAACAGACGGGTATACTCGGAAGCGAGTGGCTAGCCATTGTATATGAACCATCATTGTTAACATAGCGTATACAGTTAATGGTAAATCATTTTTTCATCGAATTAAAATGAATTCGTTAATAAATTAATAAGGTACAAATTTAATAAAACCAAATAAACTAAACAGTAAAAAAATGGAATCGGATATTGCTCGTGGTTATAAGTAAGTCTGGCCTGTATAAAAACAAGAAATAGGACGGTAACTGCGTACATCACTTCCGGTATGGAGTGTATGATGATAAAACCTAACTAATACCCAACTTTCGTATTCAGATGCCTAATGCTTCAGAGGGCTGTCTTGAAATAAAAATTGGAACCAGATATCATTCGTGGGTATAACTAAGTCTATCCTGCATAACCCCCCACCCCCAAAAAAAGCCCCAAAAAACAAAAAAAGAAACATGAAATATGACTTCACTTGCGGTACGGAGTGAATGATGAAAAAACTTGATTTAAGTCTATTTTTGCCTTCATAGTCGGTCTATGCACAGCTTTCGTATTCAGAAGCAAAATATTTCAGAGCGTTCGTTTTCATTAGTTTTCATATTCTACTGTTATATCAATGGTTTTAAAGAAATATTTATGACAGACTCTTTTCCCACTCTAATTTTAGCTCCCTTTGACACGTCAGATCATTCCAATGTCAGTGTCCAGATTGACTCCAAACCAATGACCCCCTGATTTACCGTTCCATAGAACGGTTTTTCGTTATGTGGAGGCAGACTGGGACAGCTTCCGGTTCTATATAACGGTATGTTCTCTCCCAAACTTCTTCAAATATGCTGCTCCCAAAACTGCTGCCCTTATCTCCGAATTGATTCTTTCTGAAATGGAGTGTTTATACTCCCCCACCCCCAAAAATATTCCAGCAAAAACCAAAGTCAGCCCTGGTTCACGCCTGAATGCGCTGAAGCTATAGCTCAATGGAAACACTATTTCAAAATCTATCACACGGAACTGTGTAGTCTGGCATTTACTTATTTTAGAACCGCCCGCAATCGTTGTTAGCGTCCTGAAAAAGGCAAAGTGCGGCCACGCGTGGTCTGTCCAAGCCAAGGTTGAAAATAAACAAATTGGATCACCAACCAAATTATGAACAGAGGCAAAGCGGCTGTGCTCACTATTATAAATTATCCCCAGGTCCTATCATCCTCGACAGACAAGGCGATTCTCTTCACCTCGATCTTTGTCTCAAACTCAACGTTGGGTGACAAAGACAATCCCCTCCCCAACTTCGTAGTATCACTGAGCACAAGCTGAGTAATATACTAATTCCAACAAGAGAATATGTAGACTTAAAAAAGTCTCGACCATCAAAAGCTACTGGGCCTGACAAAATTCCAGTCAAATTCAATGCCTCTAAAAACAAACTCCTTAAGAGTATAAACCCCAAATTATCCCCGATTCTAGCAAAGTTATTTTTCTGCTTGAAGAAGAAACCTTTCCCAAGGATGTGGAAGGTGGTAAGCGTATGTCATGTCGTCAAAACGCGGTCAACCGATACTCACCCTCCCAGTATAAACCCATTACGCTCCTTATTATCATCAGTATGCTCTTTGAAGCATTGATCAATAAGAAGGCTGTCGAGCACCTGGGTAGGAACAACCTCTTTTGCGACGAGCAGCCCGATCCCCTCCTGACGTCCTAACTACCCTTACACACAGAATTAGTGAGGCCCTTAATGACGCACATACCGCAAGGGACATGTTATCTCGAATTTCCTTAGACAAGATGTGGCACAAAGTTTTGCTGCACAAGCTCTCCACTGGAAGCGTTTTCTCTATTCTAAAATGCTTCCCAGCAGGTAGATCGTTGAAGGTAATTATTAACGACCAGTCTTCTGAGGCCCTGAAGGTCAACACGTGTCCACCAAGGGTCACTTCTCGGACTAACCCTCTTTTTTTGATTTACATAAATGATCTACCTAAGAATATACTCCTATCATTTGTAAACATCTATGCCGATGAGACGATGATATACGGACGCTCTTCGAAGGCTCTTGACATTCAGAGTTTGGCAGCTGATATCTTATCCGATCTAGCACTAACTTCTCAGTTGGGAAAAAAACTGGCAATGCCCTTAAAACCAAAGGTTACATTCCATCACCGCCGATCTAACCCTGAACTATCGCCCATCACGATGAACGGATGTGCCCTCGAGGAGTGTCTTGAGAGGATACTGGGCCTCAAACTCACACCCAACTTTAAGTGGAATTTCTATATACGATCCATCGCCAAAGATGCAGGTAAAATGATCGGATCCCTGTACTGTAAGTACCTGAATACTCATGCCATCCTGTAGCTTTATAAGAACTAGATCAGGCCGAAAATTGAGTACTGTTGCTATATTTGGGCAGGAGATGCTCAGATCTCACTTTCCAGTTTGACACAGTTCAAAAGTGTCCCTGAGTTCTTATGAGAAATTAATTATTTTCCACATTCCAACCTCTCACCGGCGAAATGTGGCGAGTCTCTCACTGCTCTATCACTACAATCATAGAAAATGCTCAGACGAATTCCATCTCCTGGTTCCATCAGATCTGACCTTCACGGCTCGGACCCGCCATGCCACTTAAATAGTAGCAAACCATTCCCACTCCCCTTGTATTCCGTCAGTGAGAAGTAAGTTCAACACAAACAGCTTCTTCCCACAAATCCTTACCCTGTGGAACAGACTCCCTAGAGGATGTTTCCCTGATCACTATCATCATAATCTGTTTAAGTCTAGAGCCAATCGTTAACTCTCTAACACGAGTGGTCTCCAGCCTTTGTACAGGGTGAATCCTACAGTAAAAAAAAAATATATAGTCGAAAAGATATATAGAGTGCTTCATAAATAACACACATAATGGTAAGTCATTAATGGCAATGATGTCTTCATTTAGCTAATGTCTTAGCGGTAAATTTGTAGTAAATTCCGTGAGGTATCTGTTGGAGTTATTTCTAACGCACTCTGAATATTTCTATAACGTTCTTGCCACAAGCAATATCCTATTAGTAATATTTCGTGTCATCTCTAACTGAAGTTCTTCAGACCCCCAACGCTGCATCACCGACTGAATCAACGACAGACAATTTTATTTAGATTTCTTTTTGCTCGCTTTATACGATGAAAGACAGTATTTGCTGCATCGTTTCTTGAAGAAAGCGATATGGGGTGGGGAGTGAGATAGGGTGGATCTCAACAGGTCGGCCAGCAATTTTCATAATCACTTGGTGTCACTAAGAAATATAGGAGGGCCGAGGTATATTCACTGTCTTATTCTTTCATCCGGATTACTGTCTTTTTGGATTAATATTTTAGACAAAAAACAATATATCGCTGATTTCCACGCCTGCGGGTGTCAAACAACCCCCACACATTATCGGTTGTCAGAAGAAGAATGCAAAAAAAAAAAAAAATCCCAATGAGAAAATCAGAAACTTGGCCCATTCAATGTCACATCTCACCAAAGCAGCAACAGTAAGTAACTAGATCTACACTCTGAGGTTTTGTACGTTCGGTAATAATAAATATAACTATCTTCCTATATTTCTGAGATGAAGTATTGTTATTATTTAAACTATTTACAATGTTTGAACTGTTGTCCTCATCTTCGTTGTCATATTCACAACGTTTCTTTCGTTTCTTTCTCCGGGTGATTAGAATTACGAAATGATCTCTTTATTTAGTCCAACGGGGTAGATTGTTCCAGTTCAACGTGCCATGCCTCCTCCAGATGTCTCATCATCAGTTATTCCCCTTTAATTCAACTCTCCAAGTTTTTGTTCGGCTCTGTTGTAGCCAGATTTTGAACTCACAAGTCTTTGGGACAAGTCACTGGATTCTAAACTGAGGACACATGGCGTTGCAGATAAAAGCTTTGGGTTGAATTCATCAACGTGCTTAAGTAAAGAAAAAAAAGTATATATATATATATATATATATATATATATATATATATATATATATATATATATGTATACACACACACACACACACACACATATATTCCAGTTCATTGTAACAAAATGGACAAAAATATACTTATATAAATATATATTTATATAATCAAATACAGAGGTTAATATGCAAATCGTTATTTTTAAACCTTGGGAAAAGACTTGTGAAAAACCAACTGAGGGAAGAACAGAGATAAAAATATTTGGGCGGGAAATAAAAATATACAATCTCTGGAAAAGAAAAAAAGAGAAAACAAAATGGAAAGAGAATCTAGCAAGCAGTTGAAAATAAAACCCGTTACCCTGATGCGCCGTTCCCTCATAAAGCCAATTGCAACAAGCTTAACCTGGGGTTAGTACCGAAGCGAATGTTTCTCCTTCAATAATACTTCATTGCTCAGAAAAACCGCTGAAGTCTCAACAAAACTCTCTCCATTTACACATCTTTCAAGAAAACATATCTTCTAAGTGGTGCTACATCCGACCTCTTTAATTCGTGTTCGGGCAAATACCATGGCCCGGCACTTTTTTTTTTTTTATCAGTGGTCATTAGTTCGTGGAGCGGCTATGATGTCATCACCACACGTTGGATTTTAATCACTTCACCCCAAGCCAGGCAAGTAAAGCCACTAACACACAAGGGATTACTGAGTGTGAAACGACAAGAAAAAAAAAAAAGAAACATTAGTAAAAAGCGAGAATGATAAAAGATGAAACAAGAAGACAGTAGATAATGATTTGACACTGCGTTTAAATTTTTGGAGATCAAAATTGGCTGGAAATCATGGAGCTGGAAGAGATTTGCACAAACGAGAATTGCGCAAGAAGAAAGTGTTAATGTAGAGCTTACGGTTGCATCTAGCCCATTCAGCTGTAACTTGATGAGATCTTGTTTCCGATCTAGTATTGTACCTAAATTCATAAAGTGTTGTTTATATCTTTTTCCGTAGCAGACAACGGCAGTTGTGTCCATGGTGACGTAACCTTATTTATTATCTGTATCAGCGTATTTATCCATTCAGTTTGCTACGCAAGAGAGCAAATGGTGCAGATGCTGTTGCTAGACGTTAGAAGCATAAACATAAATCTCTATCTATGCTTGAAATGCAGAAGTTACTGAAGAAATTAGAGTAACGGAGTTCTGTAAAGATTTTCTGTAAGTATTACGGGATCGAATCATTCACCGTGTATGACTTAAAGAACAAAAAGGAAGCAGATTTTTAAGTTTTTTTTTTTTTTTTTAATTGAAAACAAAAATCAGAAATGTTTATATCTGGTGTGACCAAGTAATTGTTAAGAAATAATAAAACAAGAGGCTGCAGATAAATAGTTTTTTTTTCAGCCTCAATTACTTTGTGGAGCGGTTATGATAGCAGCGCCACACATCGTTTTTTTTTTTAATCATTTCACCCCAAGCCAGGCAGGTAAAGCTACTAAAACACAAGGGATTACTGTGTGAAAAAAATAAGAAAAAAAGAAAAACATTATTGAGAAGCGAGAACAATAAAGGAAGAGGAATCAAGAAAACAGTAGACAACGATTTGACATTGCGTTTAAATTTTTAAAGATGAAAATTGGCTGGAAAGCATAGAGCTGGAATGGAGTTTCACAAACGAAAAGTGCGTGAGAAGAAAGTGCTAATGTAGAACTTACGGTTGCATTTAGCCAATTCATCTGTAACTTGATGAGATCTTGTTTCCAATCTAGTATTGTACCTAAATTCATAAAGTGTTGTTTACATCTTTTTCCCTAGCAGACAACGGCAGTTGTTTGTAGGGTAACGTTACCTTGTTCATTTATAAATATCAGCATAGTTATCCATTCAGGGTGCCACGCAAGAGAGCAGATGGTGCAGATGCTGCTGCTAGACGTTAGAAGCGTAAACATCAATCCTGTTACTGAAGAAATTAGATAAAGTAATGGAGTTCTGTACAGATATTCTGTAAGTATTATGGCATCGGATCATCCACCGTGTATGACTTAAAGAACGAAAGGGAAGCAGATTTTTAAGGTTTTTACTGAAAACGAAAGTTAGAAACGTTTCAAGTATATATCATGCTTTGTTTTTAGGCTTTTGCTAGCCTTTGTATTACATGAAAATTAAAACAAACTATTCAATCGTAATTGTTCTAGCGAGACAACCTTGCTAACCATTACACCATGTCGAGGAGCCCCAATGATTTTCTAATTTTAGCTTAGATGTTACACAAGGCCGGAAGTATATGGCACCCAGTTAGGAACGAACTCACTATTCAAACGCAATTGATCTAGCGAGACAAGATTGTTAACCATTACATTACGCCAAGATGCCTAAATGATTTTCTAAGCGTAGTTTAGATATGGCACGAGGCCGAAATATGAGTCACCCAGTGAGATCAACTCGCTATTTAGCCGTAATTGATATAGCGAGACAAGCTTGTTAACCAATACACCACGTCGAGGTGCCCCAATGGGTTTCTAAGTGTAGTTTAAATGTCGCACAGGGTCGAAAGTATATGACACTCAGTCAGGATCGAACACACAATTCAATCGTAACTGATCTAGCCAAGCTTGTTAACCATTACGCCACGTCGAGTTGCCCTAATGATTTTGTAAGCGTAGGTTAAACGTGGTACGAGGACGAAATATGAGTCAACCAGTGAGTATCGAACTCACTATTCAGTTGTAATTGATCTAGCCAGACTTGTTAATCCACGTCGAGTTGCCCTAATGTTTTTCTAAGCCCTAATGTTTTTCTAAGCCCTAATGTTTTTCTATGGATGAAACATGAGTCACCTAGTGAGGATCTAACTCGCTATTCATTCGTAATTGATATAGCGAGACAAGCTTGTTAACCATTACACAACGTCGAGTTGCCCTAATGTTTTTTCTAAGCGTAGGTTAGATATGGTACAAGGATGCAATATGAGTCACCTAGTAAGGATCTAACTCATTATTCATTCGTAATTGATATAGCGAGGCAAGCTTGTTAACCATTACACCACGTCGAGGTACCCTGATGGAAATGTTTAATGATTGTTTTATAAATGATTGTTTTATTTCCTGTTTTGTTCTACCATTGATAACAATGCTATATAAGTATATGAGCTGGCAAGACTATGTTTACATATGTGATTTTTGTTATTCCGTATTTTATGTGCTCCGGCAGTGGCCTGTTCCCAAGGATTTCGGATCTAAGAGGTCAGCCATTGTACTCATTTTCAATGTGACATGGAATAGAAAGAATAATGAGAAAATATTTTCTGACAATGATGAGAGATTATTTATTTTCTCCTATACAATATCTGACTAGTATTATTGTATAAAGTTCTGTTTTGACGAATATTTCTGTAATTCCATGTTCTAATATATTATGTCCTCAAGTGATTACATTTAATCATTATCGTTAGAGCGGATTTGACTGAAGTCACATTGCGAATCAATGTGATTTCTAACCTTCAGCATAGCTTCTCATTTCCGAGAATGCCCACCGGCTCAGTCCTATTTATATTCCTTCAACGTCCACAGAGCCAAACTGACACTGAAGCCAAGCCGATCAAGTTACAGTAGTTGACCTATCAAGCCCACCCGCCATTTTGATTTTGGTTTTACTTCTATACACGGTACGACCAAAATCCAGTCTACCTTGGTTATTTAAGAAAGTAGACAGGATTTTGTTATCTACGGTGACAAGCGATCGATTCATTTCTTTCCCAAGGATAGTTGTTTGAAAGTGAATTTAATTATCTCAATCGGAATTCGAACTCGGCATGCCGCTTTCTCGTTCTGAGCTTCTAACCATTACACAACCTTCGTGTCATTCGGCCATACTTCTCCGAATA
The DNA here is from genome assembly GCA_903632075.3 of Acanthosepion pharaonis. Taxonomy (NCBI): domain Eukaryota; kingdom Metazoa; phylum Mollusca; class Cephalopoda; order Sepiida; family Sepiidae; genus Acanthosepion; species Acanthosepion pharaonis. Next base: position 2,838,287 of record CAHIKZ030000333.1, on the reverse strand, counting down.
AAACAATCTTAACCCTTCCGCCATATACTTAAATGAAAGTTGTGTCACTGTGACGTGCAAGAAGATTTTTGACGTCAGAATCCATCTTGCACATTTACAAATCTACCAATATCCATGCATTGGATATTGTTACCATATCTGGTTTGGTTCTTCTGCTACTCATCTTGAAGTTCTTGACAAAATCCAAAGAAGGATCTGTAATGTAATCTGATCCTGACCAGGCATCTTGAGTTCAGTCACTTTCTCCCAAACATGGCGTGGCTTCCTTCTGTCTTTTCTACAAATATTTTAATGGCAAATTCTTCGATGAACTTATTTCCCTGGTGCCCCGACTAAATGAATTTAAGCGTGCTACTAGGTCCCACCTTTTTACTTTTGAAATAGCTAAATGCAACTGCCACTTCTACTCCAACAGTTTCTTTCCTCACACTTTTCCTTCACACCTGTGGAACTCCCTTCCGTTTAGTTGCTTCCCTGGTAACTACAATCTTCAAAAATGTAAATGCAACGTCAGTCACCATCTTGTATCTTCTTGAATCCCGTTCATCTTTCCTCAATCCTCCATGCACCTCCATTTTCTCTTTCAATTTCACTCCTTGTAACCCACTGTGTATTAGTGAGGTTCCCGTCTTGCTTAGACTGAAATGATTATAAAAATATCTTCGTAACCTTCACCTTTTGCTTCCTCCTCATACGCTCATATCCTACATCGCATTCAGATTGGTTTGTTTTCTTTTGTCTTGTAGCATACCAATCTCAATGGCTTATTTAATGCCGACAAAATATTTAGGATAGGATCGTATGAATAGAATATGCATTCTTCGCAAGAAATCAGTTTGTAGGAGATTAGTATTCATTGACGTATTGTTGAAAAGCGGTTTTTTTTCGAGAGTCAAATCTGTTGCTGGTAATGTTTTTAAAAAAAAAGTGGGAGAGAAAAAAGCCAATTTGGGAATTCTGATAGCATTTTTCTTTTAAAAAGTGTATTGCTGGTATTTTTACTATAAAACTGTTTTTATACTGTCATATTGTTTTGACCCCAGTTTGAGGGGTTAACTATTTGCCTATAGTTGGGACCCTAACAGGTGCTACCACCCTGGGAACAACACCAATTAAGAGATGATTCGACGCTCCTCAAAACCTCCCGATTAGGCGCCTTACTGCCGAATGTAGTTTATCGTCATACCCAGAACGACCTCATTCAGTAACTTTCCACCTTAAGTGGTGTTTGTCCTTTTTATTGGAGGAATCATAACAAAACATTATACTAATGTTCATCTAATGTAAGGCCCAAGAGTCGCTCAAGGTAACGAGTTACTGTGTGACGTTATATGAGCATATGAAAAAGTGAAAATCATGGTGCTATCCAAGAAAGATAACGGTTAACCCTAGACTTGAAGAGGTCAAGATTATAGTGATTGGGAAACGGAGTCTGTTTCGCAAAGCAACAGTTCTTGTAAAGAAGCTGTCCAAGTGGAACTTACTTCTTAATAAAGGAATACGAAGAATATTCACTCTTGTGGACGTGGCCTGATGTGTTTGAGTTGTAAAGGTTAGTAGCTGGTGGGACTAAGGAAAGTTGCCGATCAGAACACATGCCATGGAAATAGCGATAGATTAGCGAGAGGCACGCGACGTTTCGACTGTTTGAAAGGCAGTTGTAGGACAGAGAATAATTAATCACCCACAAATCTGCGTAGATGATTTTGCACTCTGTTAAGACAGGCAAAAGAGGGCAGGGCAGCTGTAGCGCAGATATGGCGGAAACACAAACTGAATCCAGCGAAAATAGTAATCAAGTCATTAAGAGCGAATTTTCTTCATGCAACTTTTCCCGCCATTTAAGAGTTAAAAATGAAACGTTGGCGATCTGGCTTTTGATTGATCTCGTGTCCGCCATGAGATGTCTCAAATCTGCCCACTAATGTGTCAGCGCTTTTAACATTTTAGTTGTGAAAATGTCAGATGGCGAATGCTCTAACAGCTAAGATTAATGCTTCAAGATCTGCGACAAGACTTGGTGTAAACAGTAATTAATTTGGTGTAAACAGTAATTAATTATCAACGTGTCAACCAAATAATGGATTGACGTCAAAGCGGCTCAACTTTGAACTTGATTGATTATCGGAAACCGTACTGAAGAAAAGATTTTCGAATACCAGACTGTTCATGAATTAATTATTCCCAAAACGCTTGGCAAAGATTCGTTCATGGACTTGTTCCGATCAAATAATTACACGGAACTTGAATCTTTATTACTTAGCATTTTATTCATTCCACTTGGCCAGTATATTGTATGCGGCCATACAGAGCCCTTGTTCGATACGTACATCTTATATTCTCTGTCTCTGAGAGACTGAGCAGAGATTCCTGATGTGGTTGTTTATATATTAATCTGTCTAACATTCTTGTTCTCAGATGTTGAGGCGAGGTCACGAGAAAAAATTTAGGATGACTCTGCATCTAACTTTTTTTACTGGTCTGGTTTGATATTTAAATGAAAAAGTCTACACTGGTATCATAACAATTTTCTCATCATACTGTACGAGAAACCAATAGCGTAAGAAAATGTGGATCACAAGATTGTGTACCGGGTTTTGATTATTATAATCACTTATGTTATCAATTATCCTGCATTTTGATCATAGAAAATCTAAAGAGGTGTAAGTAAATGATTAAAGCACTTCCTATACACATTCGTCTTACTAAATTACTTTCTATTTTTTTTTAATGTAGTAATTTTTAGGTCAAGATTATGGCCCAATAATGCTTTGTGTGTTGTCTCGTAAATAAACCCATTTGTGTTCATCTAATATTTTATTTAAATTTCTTGAGGTTTCTCCTATGTAATCCTTATGACAATTATTACAGGTGATAGAATAATTCCTGCCTTCAAAAGTTTTATTCGCGTTGTAGTTAATTTCTCGAAAACACTCACTAATATATATATATATATATATATATATATATATATATATATATATATATATATAAAAAAGAACAGTAAGATATACAATCCGGTGTCCTTATAGATATTGTTATTTTTACAAAATAGTGCTCAATGTAAATTTACAGAGCATTAATATTATAAATTAATTGATTTAAAATATGTTTTTTTTTTCTACACAGTTCTAACCATGTTTCAAAAATGGAAGCTAAAAGCCACGAATTTAATTTTGCAATTAAATTAAAGACATTAGTTCCATTTCATCCTCAAGCGAATTTTGGAGTAACTTTTAAAATTACTGGGTTTTAAAGACACAGCTAAAATCACGTTTCCATGGTTACAGATAAATCTACTTCAACTGGACAAGGGGTGTCGGGGTTTTCCTTATGTCTGTATCATTGCATCGGTTATTAGCTACATTTTGGTAAGGGGTAGGGATGTATTTTTCAAAGAAAACTGACATCCGTTGAATGCATGTCGTCTGGATTTTTTAAAAATTTATTGTTAACGGCAAAAAATTCTTACGGCATTTTTTTTCTATTGGTAAATTTAAAGATTTTCGGGGTGTTCAGATTAGAATGCTTTTTATTTAACTACGATTTGAAATATTCTCATTTTTTATATATATATATATATATATATATATATATATATATATATATATATATATATATATATTTTTTTTTTTAAGCTATACTTCTGTATCGGGCATTTTTTAAAGGAAAACATGAATAACTTTGGATTATTAATCTAATCTTTATATCAATACACCCCCCGCCACACACACGGTATTTACTCGTTCCCCCACTAGAACGAGATGTGACACAAGGTCGGATTAATGTAGGGACCCAAGCGCCTCAGGCAGCTGTTCCCCAGGGCTGGGCACCTCTTCAGTATTATTTTCTCAGTTGCCCCTCCGTCCTTAGACAGAGAAGCCCCTGAGCTCACTCTGTCCAAGGACAGAGCCACAACTGAGAGATGATAAATGATGCGCGTACACCCCTTCCAAGGAGGGGGGTACGACGTAATATACACGCCACACACACACACACACACACACACACACACACATATATATATATATATATATATATATATATATATATATATATATATATATATATATATTTTTTCGCTGTATCACAGTTCATCAATGCGGCTAGACATTAGATTGCTTCAAGCCTGGATCGGAAACCGACAGCTTTGTCATCAGTCGGAGTTTCTACCCCTTAGTTATCAGTGGACGGCAGAGGGACAGGGAAATTCTGGTGTATTATTTTACGAATGTAAACAAACCCCATATATATATATATATATATATATATATATATATATATATATATATATATATATATATAAAATATTTGTGTAAAAGACAAAGGGAAGAGGGAAGCCACATTATGTCTGTGAGAAAGTGACCTTAGATGAGATGCCAGATCACGAGATGCAAGATCACATTGCATAGCCGTCTCTGGATTTAGTTTGACAGTTTTTTAACATTATTATTATTATTAGTAGTAGTAGTAGTAGTAATAGTAGTAACAGTAGTATTATTTATTTTTATTTTTTCATTGATTTTTATTTTCATATTCTAGATTTTCTACATTTTTAATTTTTTTTTATCTTTTCTAATGTTTTAGATTATTTTATTTACCATTCAAATGGTTAGGAAATTAATGTGAATTAATATTTGCTTTATTATTCTGAGTTATCGACACATTTTAGTGCGAGTCGATGATATTAAATGTGTTGCATTTATTAAATCACGCTCACACACAGACACGCATATATTATTCAGGCATAAATAAAAAAAATAAAAAAAGAAGCTCCACTCAGTTCCTCTCAGGGCAGCTTCTTCCTCCAGAATTGTTACTTTGTAGAAGAAACTGCTGAGAAAATGCTTCCCTGACAACTAAAATCTTGGTTTCTTTTAGTCAAGGGTCAACCGAAATCTGTCCTTCTTGTCCTCTCTTACAATCATATTCAGTAACCCTTGACCTTGACTGGAACTTGGATGAACTATCAGTATTTTTTACTAACGTACCAACTATGTTCAGATAAAATTTTGAATACACTGACATACTTTAGATTTTGCAGTGTCAGCGTCCACAGTGGGTTAAATGAAAACAATATGGTGGTTCTTTATCTTGAGGCAAGGCTGCTTTCATCATAAATAAAACAGGGGAAATAATCCGGAAATCGGATTCTCTTTTTATTCCTTTTTTTAAAATTCTCTTTTTATTCTTTATTTTTATGCCTGCCATATTCATCTTACATTGCACTAAACGTTTCTTTTTCGATCGCTGCAAAAGTCTTTGATGGGAGAAAACTTTCTCTAATGAGAACCAGATTCAAGAGATTGCAGAAAACTGAGAGTTGTAACTGGTTAATGGGGCTAATATCACGTCACGTTGGGTACGTCAGATATAGGAAGTGCTATCTTTGAAGGTTTGTTTCCGGGTTGTATTTTCCTGCATTATCGGCATTATTCTATGCATGATAAAAATGACACCTTATTTCACGGACAGAACGAAATAGATGAAAGAAAAGGAATGAAAACATGATTTATTTTTAGAGAGAGATTTATACCGCTACAGAATAATATACGCATATTTACATGTGTACCGCAAAGAGAAATAATAACATATGTATAACACAAGAAGTGTGAAAATGGTGAAGAGACAGAGGGTCTTACTTATAAAAATTCCCAACGGGAATTTCACCTGCTGGAAGGTTCTTCAGTATATCTGAAGAAGACATATTTATGATTAACAAGGGAATTTGTGGACTTAGTGAATGTAAAAATTGTTCGAAAGTTTGTTGATTACAAAAGTTTTCGGGTGATGTATTAGCGATTTTGAAATATTTTTTATTATACTATAATAATAAGTACTTTGTAAGTGCTATTGTAGACGGTATAAAATTCGCTGAAAGTAGACATTTCCAAATACGGCCAGTATATTGTGTCCGTGTTCATAACCAATTTTATAATGGCTTGGTTTCTTCTAGTTCTTATAGTGAGGTCTTCCACCAGTCAATTATATTTATATATATATATATTTAAATATAGCTGTGCGTATCCGAAAGAACACGTAATTAATAAAAGCGAGGACATAGTAATGCACTGATGCAAAATAAAAGGGGATTATCAATGGTCAAGCATCATCTACTAACCGACATTGAATTCTTCTTCGTGTCATGTCCCTTCAGGACGTGGACGATCATGGGTATCCACGACTTCCTGCCATTAGTATGCGTTAGTAATGTTTGTCTTTTTGCTTTGTCTATTAACCCCTGTTCTTCCATCCACTTACAGAAGCACTTTAGTTGCTTTTCATCTTGTTTTCAATATGTCTTGTGTGTGCCTAATTTTCCAAGCGCTCTTTCCTCAGCATATGCCCTAAAATTTCAACTGTCTCTGATGCTACGTATAAATGTCCTTTTTTCAATTTGTCTAAAACTTTGTCGTTTCTCAGGTCTTCTGTCCATGCTATTCTCAGCATCCTTCTGTAGAAACCTTTTTTCTGTCGCTTCAAATCTGTTTTCAATTAATAAGAGTACCGTTCGTCTTTTCTTTGTTTCTAATTCAGTCAGTTATGTGCCATGCGTGATACACGGTTCAGAGATCATGTATCTTTCGATACATGACTGACGATGCAGATCTTTTCTCGCAGTAGGTTGCCATTTGTTTCTGCGAGAGACCAGTTGCCATCCAAGAACCCAGTCGGTCATGCTATTTAACCATAGCTGGGTGGATAAGAAGACCATTCATACCTTTCCTAAGGATATTAGCACGTAAGTGATGTAATGGATTCGACTAGAATTCCTCAATCCGAGCCGCTATCCATAACTCCATCGTGCCTCTAATTACATTTTCCTATTTCTTAATAGTCTGCTTAGCTTTTGGAAGGCATCTTTCGCTATTCCAAAGCGACTTCGAATTTCGGTGTGGCATTTTCCATCTATTAAAACACTTGTTTAATTTTTAGTACCTCCAATTTGTATTTCGTATATTTGGTTGTTTATTTTACTGACAACAATACATTTTGTTTTCTTACCGATGATGTTTAGTCTTTTCTTCTCGTTTTCCTTTTCTGTCGGAATTCCTTCAGTTTCCTTTCTGTGTCTGCTCTCAATACTGTATCATCTGCATACCTAATGTTGTTAAGGTTGTGGGACTTCTGATTTCTCTCAAGATAACGTCACAGAAAGAAGTTGTATAAGTCGGGTGACTAAATGCTTAACATGGCAATATATCCCGCAAGTAAAGTTTAGCATAATTTTCATATGTTGAAGACTTTATAAATCAAATAAATCTCATTTGGTGTCAGTAACAAAGTGAAGCTGTTGTCAAAATCATATCTATTTATTAATTACTTAAAATAAAATTAATATTACAGTGCATCCTCGGTTCTCGAACGTCGCACATGCCGAATAAATCCGAGTTAACCCGAATGGAATCATTTTTTTAGTCGACCGCCATGTTGTAGACATTCGTGAGTTGTGCTGTGTTTTTCTTTTCCAATTTTATTGTACTGTACCTTTCTTTTTTCTCTTGATTAATCTTCACTCATGGCTCCAATGAAAGCTAGCAGTGATACTGGTAAAGGGAGAAGAAAAGTTAAGAGAAAAAACAATTGCTGATGATATTGTCTCTTCCTACTCAGTTTCATATGACAAAAATCAACGATCTCTACTATTCTTATAAATAAAGAAACGATCATGTCTTTCCTTCTCCTTTTCCAAACAACATCTCTTTCCTTCCCTTTCCACTTACGCCATCAACTCTCCTATATGCAGGTACGGTCAAATTCAAGTGTTCGTCTATATTTTTATCTGTTTAGTATTGGGTTTATTTATTTTTTCTTAGATTTAATGATTTTCATTAGATTAGTGTATAAACTTGTGCACAGAGTACTGTTAAAGTTTAAATATGCAATCATTTTGGGACCAGGAACGGATTTATTCATTTTACATTGATTCCAATTGGAAAAGTAGTTTCGGTTTACGAACATTTCAGGTTACGAACGGGCTTAAGCAACGAATTAAATTCGTGAACCGGGGTTCTACTGTAATTCAATATTAAAAACAAATTTATTAAAAAGGTGAAGCGGAATCTGATTTGAGGAAAGCGTAAAAGAACAAAACAAATTGGGAAATAAATGAAATAAAAAACCTTTGGAAAACAGAAAATGGGATTGTAATAAAAAAAACAGATACTTAAGTGATAAATAAGTAAAAAATAGAATATAAAAAATTGCTGACATATTAGGAAAAATAACATAATATGCTTAACAAAAAAAAAAAAAAACAAATATATTTTTTTTAAATACTGAGACCCAAGAGGGAAGCTATGAAGGGCGGATTTTTCATTGTGATGTATTTTCAGATCGTTATGCAAATACTGACACCAGACTGTAGCCAACGTAGTATTTTGATTTCCCTAAGGTTTGGGCCTAATTCATTATTTTCAGACGACATATGATTTTGATATTTTCAATAGATTATGCTTTGCTATATTTTTGCATCTTTAATTTTTTCAAAAATCTTTTCATTAATAGAGAAAAGGGTAAAAAAATTTCATCGATGTCGACTTATTTTTTATATTGTTTTCATATATTATTATTATTAGTAGTAGTAGTAGTATTGGAGCAATTTGAACGAATCTGTGTTAAGGCTAAAAACATTGTGAGAAATGAAAAAAGGAAACAAAATGGTAGAAAAAAGACAATATAAGAACGTTAAAATCGTATGAAAAATGAAAGGCTAAGAGAGAGAGAGAGAGAAAGAGAGAGAGAAATAGAGACATAGTAATGAGTGTTAGAGAAAGTGAGAATGAAAATGTGTGTTAGAGAAATTAAAAAAGAGAAATACAGACAGAGCGAGAAATAAAATGAACTTTAGAGAGAGAGAGAGAAAGAAAGAGAGAGTGAAAGTGAAAAAGAGAAAGACACAGCGAGAGAGAGAAAGAGAAAGAGAAAGAGAAAGAGAAAATGAGTGTTGGGAAATAGAAAGAGAGACAAAGTGAAAAAGAGAGAAAAGAAAGCAAGCGAAATGAGTTTTAGAGGGGAAAAGAGAGAGAGAGAGAGATAAAAGGAAAAACAAAGAGAAAGTGAAAAAAAGAGAAAGTGAAAGACAGTTTGAGAGAGAAAAAATGAGTGTTAGAAACAGAAAGTGAAAAAGAAAGAAAAAGAAAGGCAGAGTGAGAGAGAGAGAGAGAGAGAGAATGAATGAGTGAGATAGTGAAAATTAGCGTTAGAGAAAGGGAGAAACAGAAAATATGGGTGTGAGTGAGAAAATGAGTGTTAGAGAGAGAGAGAGAGAAAGAGAGAGACAATGAGGTAAAATGAAAAAGAAAGGAAGAGAAATACAGAAATTTTGTGTGTGTGTATGAGAGAAAGAGAGAGAGAGAGAGAGAGAGAAAGAGAGAGAGAGAGAAAGAGGTAGGGGTTAAGCTAAAATGAGGGTATTAAATGCAGATTATACATTATATGCAGCAAGAAAGAATAAAACGGGGAAAAGAAAATGATAAGAGAACGTTCGAAAGAAAAGCCTAACAGGAAGAAGAAATCGAGAAAAAAAAGAAAGAAGGAAGGAAGGACTAAAGAAAGGAAAGAATAGAAAAGAAAGAAATGAAGAAGAAAAAATCCTTGAACAGTAATGGAAAGGAAAAGAAAGAAGAAACGGTTAAAGAAAGAAGGAAAGTATATATATATATATATATATATATATATATATATATATATATATATATATATATATGTATGTATGTACCACAGAAAAACATACCACGGGTTGACCATGGGTAGACGGAACTCTTGAGGGCCGTCAGTAGCTGTGCTTGCACAAAGCCAAAAGTCATCGTGGCCGAGAGTGCAGGCCTTGTTCCAATTGTTGATCACGCTAAATAATACCCTCTCTCCCAGAAACTCTAACTAAGGTCTGCTCACCATTGTTACAATATAAACCACAGGTGGGCTGTGTGGGTGTTGAGCAAACACCAGTGTGCCTGAGCGAGCGTTTGCAATAGGGATTGGCTATCCGCCCTAGTCGACAGGTATCCTCAAATACGAGTGGTCAGCTATATATATATATATATATATATATATATATATATATATATATATATATGATGTAGAGATTATAGTATATGTATATTTTAAAGAGAAGAGAGAAGCCGAAACCGTTTTCGGTTTTAATTTGGATTTTTTAAATATATATTATAATTCTGGTACACGGGTTTCGGGTCTTTCGCCATCATCAGGCGAGGATTGTTTATTTCCAAATATTATTTGAAGGAATTCATTTTTTCTTATTGACAAAGTTTGCAATAAACAATATCAAGAAAAATTAAAGAACAATACAAAAATAATACAAAGGAAGCAAGCAATATATGCAAGGCAATTTAACAGTAATATGGCAAAGGAACAGTAATATGGCAAAAACTAAGAATTTGTGTTCGCAAATAGAGAGAATCCAGGTAAACGATCAGAGCGTTCTGACTTCAAGACAAAACGCGTCTTGCTTATTGGCTAGGAAGAAATCCCAGCATGCATCTGTGTGGTTGTGCGTATAAATTTTGCCTACAAGTATCATTCCAGTACAGATTGGTGTCCTGACTTCTGCAATGTTTCGTTCAGTCTGAATTTGAGGGACTTGAGTGATCGGAGTAAGGTAGCCCGCCTATTTCGTGTTCTCTTGTCCTTCGTTGTAGGTGTGGTCGCAATGCAGTAGACATATTTGGCTCACGATTCTGTTGCTTATTTAGCATACGGAAACCAGAGGTGTTTCCGTGCTGGCTGAACGTACCCTGGGTGCGAAGGTAGACATCGTCCATGTCGTGGCGATGTGAGACTGGTGATCGTGGCCGATATTGCCGTGAACCGTATTTCATTGCGGTTTATGCGGGCAACGAACAGAAGGAGCGTGTCTTCATTTTCCGACGGTTGGGGCCGTTCCAGGTAGATTCGTCTTAATTGGCAGTCGAATGCCATCCTGGATCCCAAAATAGACAGGGACGGGGAGCTAACAGGAAATCGTACCCTGGTTGATCGTATCGGCGAGTTTGGTCTAGTTGATAGATACCGGGTCGATCATCCAGGGCGGAAGATGAGGGCGTGGCCTCTTAAGTGGCCGTCTACCCGGATGGCCAGCTACCTGGATAGAATGTTAGTGACAAGGGTCGATCTAGATTTGCTAGATTCAACTAGTTAGGCTATTCAGATCACAGAGGTTGGAGAGGTGTGTTAGGGACGCCTTCCCTAGCCTTACCATCATTCCTCCCGTTTCTAGGGTTGAGCACCGTCGTAAGATCCGGAATCATTCGAGATTCCTCAATGTCGAGCGGCCTCGAGAGCCATTCATCAATCCAGTGACCTTTCACGGCCTAGGAGACTATTCTATCAGGAATTAGTAGAGGGGGTCACGAAGGATCCCTTCTGTGGACGGCTCGCCTTGTCGGTGACCGATTTGCCCTCTTTTTTTTTTGAGCGCCAGCGGCGTATCACCTCAGCAACCCTGATTTTTCGCGTATAAGCGATTGATTCAGAACGTGCGATCTCTCAATAACATAGCCTTTAGAAGGGGCAAGGCGGATTAGCCAGACTCTCATCGGTGTGACCTTTGTCAAGAAGAAAGGGCTTTGCACGCCTTCTAAAAATGACGTCATTGCGCCCGTTCTGGAATTATGTTGTAAGTTGACGGCTCCTATTCATCCCTAACATCTCCTGTCCACCGATCTCGCATAATGTGTCGCACACGTATTCTTGCGTTGCTACTCGTGGCAAGAATGGTGATATGGACTTCGAAAGTGGAGGGAATCTTGCGACACGAACGATATTCTCATCAGGATTTTGTCGGGTTCTTTGGGCATCAGCTTAGGATGGAGATCAGAAGTGATAAAAGTGTTTGTTATCGACAGATTTCAGCGAAAGATAGGTGTTACTGGCGAGGTTTGTTCGAGTGAACGGTGCCAGTCTTGATTTTCTTTGAGGCAACTACGCGGTTTCCATTCGAAACATCCCCTCGTTAAGATAAACTGTCTTTGTTTAACTAGTTAATGTTGAGATTCCCAACCTTCCCAGTTTATTTTTGACACTTTTGTATTATCATATCGACTTGCTCAGTCTTTGATGTCCCCATTCCATCGATTATTTTTATCGCTCCCTCTCCGTCATTGGATGAGCTTCTTGATTCTGCCTATTGGTAGAATACAGCGGTCGTTGTTATTTTTGTGGGATAAACGGGTCCTACTTTCATCTTTTATTTTTTACTTTGAATGTTTTGTTATATATTTTACTTTCTATTTGTAGATTCATACCCTCCTTTCTCATTTCATGATCATTATAATTTTAATATATCTTTATAGGAAAAAAAGAAGAAAAAATGAGAAAAATAGAGACATTTGAACATTTGTAAATCATGAAATTTTCATGTTATGGTTTTTTTGTAGGTTGCTGTGATATGTGGTATTGTGGTATATGTAGAACTAGATGGTGATGGATGAGTACTTGTGGTGAAGGAGCAAATTGTAATGAATAAATGGGTCGTGAATCTGATTAGCTAGGAAGGGGATAGTTAATGTTGACCAGGCTTACCTCACTTCCGTTTGACCTTGTGCCACAATTATGGTAATACTTCAGCAATGAATAATCATTTCAAAACAAATTGGAACGAAGAATCACACACACACACACACACACACACACACACACACACACACACACACACACACATATATATATATATATACCATTACAACCGAAATTAAGATATATATATATATATATATAATATATATATATAATAATAATAATAATAATAATAATAATAAAAAGGCTTAAACACTAATATTCCATGGTCATAATTTATTCCACTGGAATCGTAAATACGATCCAATTCATCAGACCTACAAATTCAAAAAGAAAACAGAAAAAACAACCACGGAAATAAAAAATAGAATTTAGAAAGAGTGTAAGTATGAGAGTGTGGGACAAATGTTAGAGCTATAGAGAGGGGTAACAGACGAGAGAAGGTGGAGGATTAAAATTTAACAGAGAGAAGTTTTAGAGAGTGGAGCCAAAGACGGTTTAAGTGAGAGAAATATGAATGTTGTCGGATGTCTAATACATTAAAGAAACAACCGGAAAGGATACATTTTGTGGTGACATACACCCACAATAGAGGATCTAATCTTAAAGATCAGAAGAGGGAGGGAGAGGAAAAGAAAAGAAAAAGGGAGAGGGATATATATATATATATATATATATATATATTATTCAGAGTTCGAGAGAAATACCTCTCATATATCTCCTAAATAATCGTAAGACATTAGCTAGACGAAGACACCATTGCCACTAATGTCTCATTATGTTAGATTTACACTACTTATAAAAGGATATATATATATATATATATATATATATATATATATATATATATATATATAGGAGGAGGTACAGTATATATATAAAAAGTGTGGCTGGTCCTGCACGAGGCCTTCACCGCTATAAACAAATCTCATGTGCCGGTGTCGGGATGTCGGTTTCCTGGGGACTTATCGGCCTGACCCTCATACGTCGAACGCGACGGAGAGTCGATTATATATATATATATATATATATATATATATATATATATATATATATTACTCGGTTAGCGGCTCGGATTGAGGAATCCTGAGAGGCGAGTTCGACCTTCCAGTCGAATCCATTACATTCAATTACGAGATCAATATCCGGATTACTTCGGAGGTGTGCTCGTCAGACTCTTTGCCCCCGAGGCAGAGAGGAACCCATGCGAGGATATGCCGAAGGGCAAAGTCTCGTCTGGGGTGGTAGACAGCTACCCGACCACGTTTGTAAGGGGTTCTACGGGGAATTTTTGACTGGGACTACGGGCTCGGATACCCAACAATAAACTTGTCCTTATGCCGCATTCGACCGCGTGGGACGGTAGGTGAATATCTTCACTTAAGTGTTATTACGCTTGGGAAAGGTATAAATCTTCTTCTTCTCCCCACCCACAAGCTATAGGTAAATCGCAGGACAGACTGTATCTAATGCCTTGGATGGCCACTGGTCTAGCACAGAAAGAAATGGCAACCTACTGCGGAAAAAATCTGCCTCCTCAGTCATGTATCAAAAGATACATGATCGCCCAACCGTGTATCACGCATGGCACATAACTGACTGATATATATATATATATATATATATATATATATATATATATATATATATATATATATATAGAGAGAGAGAGAGAGAGAGAGAGATTGAGAGAGATTATTTTGACGCCGTTTTGTGCAATGGGGCGCTGCCCGGAGGTTGCAATCAACAGGATTTGACTCGCCTTTTAAGTTTTCAGTGACCCACCCGAAGATGTGAACGCAGCTGAGTATATGATTCAGATATTAGAAGCTGTTTGACATTTACCTGTATTTACATATCTCCCCACTGGTAGCTTTTGACCCATAGATAGTTTCGGCCCTTAATTATAGTAATGACCATTCTCATACATATGGGCCAAGAACGAAATTGCCCAGCCACTGCGTCTAACGTTGCGCAAGAGTATTATATTTCGTGTCGTCTCTGATGCTACATCAAACACTGCATTAAGAACGGCCATTTTTATATATCGTTATTTTACGACTGGCAGTATTCGTGCCCAATAAGTAACCTGGGTGCGTTGTGTTGAGGCATCTTTAGATTCCTACATCTGTATCCGTATCAATGTCTTTATACCATTTTTGATTTTATATTAAAACTTAAACATCAATGCCAGAATTCTGCGTCCATGAGGTTCAAAATGTGGCATAATTTAAGTGTATTAAATTACAGGAAAGGGAAAGAACAGAAAATTTAAATCTTTGACTTTTTTCTTTAGACGTCCAAACTAGTTACCACATAGAATTTAAATTGTTACCCTCCTCACTGATGCTCCGTTTTTATAGCGAAGGGTATATACCATTTCTTGGCAAGGGATGTAACTGTTGATTACACCACATCCTTCATTATTTTTAAAAAAGTCCTTTCATTATGAAAGGAGGTCGAACGTTACGACCTTACCTGGTGTAAACTGACGTGCTGATGCCATTGGCCATTAGCTTTTTTTAATTTCAGTTATTTGGGTTTTATGTTAATTCCTTGACAATACAGCTGGGCAAGATTTTCTGAGTAATTGACATCCAAAAACAGGTCTTGTTTGACGTTGCAGGATATTAGGAGTTTGTGCGTTGGTAACTTTTTTGAAGATGGGTGCTCAGTTCTTCGCATTAGGTGAATGGTATTTCGTCGTTGAATTTCACTGTTTGTCGTAATTAGAATAAACCTCGGCGAAGCAAGTTTTACAACGACAGCAGACGAAGTTTTTGGTGTTTTAACCCATACAGGTTGTCCTTCATTTAGATTTGGGCGAACCTTTGTTCAATATCTTGGATCGAAATTTCTCTTTTGTCTAGCTTTAATGTTGCTATCAATTCTTTAAAAATCTTTGTAAGCTTTCTGCTTCGACAAACCTTTGGAGAAGAAACTAGGAATTGCTGGGATCCGAACACATAGATTGGTATTCATTAACAATTCTGCAGGAACAAAACTATATTTCAAAGCGATAGTCCTATAATTCAGAAGTACTATATATGCATCAACTTGACTTCTTTTTACAAAGTTCTTCATCGTTTGAACTGTCCATTCAGCTTCTCTATTTCATTGTGTATAATGTGGGATTCTAGTGAAGTGTCTGAATCTATAAAACCTATAAAATCCCAGTCAAGTCGCCATATGGTATCCATGGTCATCCGCGCCACATGAAGCGTGGTATTTTTATTGATGCTCATTACATGCTTGCGATTAACCAATACTGGATCTTTCTACCTCCGTGTCTGTTGCACACGTTCCAAAGGCCCGCAGTGATGATTTAGCCGGTGGGTAGAAGATCACAGTATCGATTAGACCACTAGATACAGAGCAGGATCTAGCGTTGGGCGTAGAGGTGATCTCATGGTGTGCTTGGCATGACTGGGAGTTTCAGACAGGACACACTTTTCGTCACAGTTGAGCAATCGATAAAATATGGTTACGTTACGGTCCCTAGAAGGCAATGAGAAACAGGGTGTCATTCATTGTTTCTTGTTGGTTTCCGACACTGCGTGGGGTACCCACTTGCTCAAATTGTACATCTCCCTGAATCGGGTGAAAAGTACGAAAATTGTAACGCAATGGCAAGGACCAGTAACCAAATCAAAATACTATAGA
Source organism: Acanthosepion pharaonis (assembly GCA_903632075.3). Taxonomy (NCBI): domain Eukaryota; kingdom Metazoa; phylum Mollusca; class Cephalopoda; order Sepiida; family Sepiidae; genus Acanthosepion; species Acanthosepion pharaonis. The sequence continues at coordinate 2,822,087 of CAHIKZ030000333.1, read as the reverse complement.
AACTCTCCTGATTTAAAGTAAATCGAGAATCTGTGGTCAATCTGCAAGGAAGGACTTCGTGGAATGGATATGCGAAATAGTAACATGTGCACTGGGTCAGGTTGCAATGGAAAAATACGAAAGAAAAGTAAATAATAACGGAATTATTCGTTTTGTTTCAATTAATTTGGACACGGGTATACTATTCAGAATTTTAAAAAATCAATGAAGAAGGTAACGGGAAATCACTTAAATAAATCATTGCAATTCACAGATAAGAATAGAAACGAATCTATGGTGAGCTATACTCGCCCATATAAAGAAGAGACAAAAATTCAATTGAGCTTAAGCGAGGGAAATTATCAGCTACTAGTATCTCTAGTATACCCTGTCTTGCAAATATTGACTTGTAGTGTTCAAACACTTAGACAGAGGTGGTCTGTCTGCGGGGTGAATTCTCTATACATGAAGAGAAGTAGTCAACAATTAAAACATACTTATGTCCCTTCAGTTCAAATAAATCCATAGCGACTTTTTCGCCATGGGTAGTCTGGTAATTTTGTGGGTTGGAGTGGCTCTGGTACATACTTTCTATCCTTTTCCCATGTTTTTTTTACTTTTCTGCTATTTGCTTTGATAGCCCCGATCACCATATTGCATTTCTCGCTAGTGCACGACACTTAACAATGCCTTGATATCCTGCATGGAAACGGTCTAATATTTCTTCCTGTAATTCTGCTGGAATGAATAGTCTGTTCTGGTACAACAAAAATCCATGTTGAACTGATAAGTCTTCGCACACAAACCAATATATTTTCAGTTCAGAATCTTTCCAGAGTAACATTGGCCAGTGATCTACTTTACAAAATGTTATCACTTGAATATAGATACAGTATGATAATTACTTTATTCTAATTTCTTCTAGAAATTGATTATTATTCAAAATATTACCAACTAGCTGCCACAGCCAGCTGGTCGATCAGAAAAAGCGTTCATTTTGAATGGAGCAAAAACAGCATCATGTTTAGATGTAACGGAGTCTATCTTCTTCAATTACTTTAAAGTAATTTCATTAAAAAACGTTTTGAATTAATGCAGTTATTGATATAACAGGAGTAGTCTGTATTTATTCAATCGAATTTAGCCGAGAAAATGAAGGGGTAAAACAGGCAATATGAAGACCCACTCAAACCACATTTATTTGGAGTTTTAGAAATTCAATTTGTCAGTGTGCCATCAGGGATGTAAAATAGGATACATTTATAAAGCATTGTTAAGTTTGATGAAAATTGGTTGAAAGATTAACAAAAAATAAGAAAGAAACAGTAAAAATCGCCATTTTTCACTATTTACGCGGGTTTTCACTATATGGGTTGACTCAATTATCAAAGTAAATGACTGTAAAACAATCAACTTATTATTGGCTACAATTGAGTGAAGTTTGTATTACATAGATTGAAAATTGAGGGAGTTTTTATGTTGAAATCGATTTTTCGCAATTTTTCGCTTAACGCAGTGACGTAGAAATAAAAAAGAGGTATCGTTGTGCTCGTCATGATATAAGTAACCTACATACAGAGAAATCGGAGGAAAAAAGTTGAATTTATCGACTTTTGAGCGGCTTTATCAATTATTGATTTTTTAAAAATTATTGATCTTTTACACTAAGAACATATCTCTTAAATTGTACAATGTATATAAAAAAAATTGGTCAAATTCGGTTGCATGGATCTCAAGTGAAAAGGTATCACACAGACAGACAGACAGACATTCTCTCTTTATATATATATATATATATGTATATATATATATATATATATATATATAATGGATTTTGGAGTTTTTTAGATTCGTTCTGTACATCCTGGTTAGCTGGACTACTAGCAGGTGCACGAGATAAAGTGTTGGTTGTTCTTAGTTCTTTTCCTGATATGTAAATGAGATTGTATGAGAACGTCATTATTCTTATTCGAAATTGCTGGATCCTTGGGATCAGTTCATTTGGACGTTACTTTTTTAGAAGTGGTTTGTGGTCTGTTTCCATAATAAATTTCAGCAACCCGACTAGGAAATCTGCAAAATTCTCGCTGCACGAGGTAACAGCTGAAGCCTCTTTTTCGAGTCCAGCATATATTTGTTCAGCCATCAGATGTCTTGATGCATAAAAAACTGGTCTCTATTAATTCCCTTGCTTATGCAAAAGAACACCATCTAAGCTGTATAAAGATGAATCTACTGAGACCTTCGTTGGATTATCGACATTATAATTCGTGCAGAGCTCAACATCTTTTTCATACACTATTTACATTATTCGGACTATCGTCCTCATCTTTGTCGCCATATTTATTACAACGTTTCGGTCGTTGTACGCTCAGGCCTTCTTCAGGTGGTTAGAATGTCAAACTGAACCCTTTATTTCGCTCACTGGGGTAGACTGTTCTAATTCCACGTGCCATGTGTTAATGGATGTCAGTTATCAGTTATCTCCTCTCAATTCCCCTCTTTAAGTTCTCCACTGCCTTACCCGGGTATTGAACTCACAGACTTTGGGTCCTGTCACTGGATCTAACTAACGCCTTTATCCACTGTGTCATTTATCCTTAAAGGGTTCAGTTCGACATTCCAACCACCTGAAGAAAGCCGGAGCATACAAAGGCCGAAACGTTGTAATAAATATAGCGAGAAAGATGAGGACAATAGTCCAAATAATATAAATAGTGTACATAATACCTTATCTCAGAAATATAGATAGATACTGAAAAGCCGAAACGTTGTAATAAATATGGCGAGAAAGATGAGGACAATAGTCCAAATAATGTAAATAGTGTACATAATACCTCATCTCAGAAATATAGACAGATACTGAAAAGCCGAAACGTTGTAATAAATATGGCGAGAAAGATGAGGACAATAGTCCGAATAATGTAAATAGTGTACATAATACCTCATCTCAGAAATATAGACAGATACTGTAAAGCCGAAACGTTGTAATAAATATGACGACAAATATGAGGACAATTGTCCGAACAATGTAAGTAATGTATATAATAGCTCATCTCAGAAATATAGATAGATCTTTTTCATAGTTTGGAATGCAAATTGTACAAATGTTTTCCTTCTTCAGAGAAATTTAGTAACATTTCTTCTCTGAGAGATTTAGTAAGATCAGCTAAATTCTTAGCAATTTTCCTACGTAGTTTATTATGCCTGGTAGTCTTCGTAATTCGGATATATCCTTTGGTTTAGGTAAGTGTGCATTTATTTGTGCTGCTTTTATGACGTAATGCATCTTGAGTTTTCTTTTTATATTTCTTTCGTCGTACTCTGCTTGCGTTTGCTTCTGTTGTATTTGTGAACTAAGAAATATTTTGACGTTGTTGAAGATCATAGGCTCTGCCTATGTATATACATTTGTCTATGATAAGCTTTGTATCCTATAAATCTTTTTCCCTGTTTTTATCATTTTTAACCTCTACAACTATTAAGTCTCAAATTAGCCTGTCCTGTATTTCTTCAAAATTGCAGACTTTTGCTAACTGCCGGAGCGCAGCAAAATATGCCTCTATACTCTTGCTTTCGAATATGCAATTTGTAAGCTTCGTACGCTTCATGGGTTTTCCCCCCAAATTTTGAATATCGTTATTACTACTTCAAAATTTTGTTTCTCCTCTTCATTATCGAATTTCCACCCCTCGTAAATATAGTATGCGTCTTCTCCTATTATTGACATGACAGATGTTTGGTATGTACTTTTAGTTTTTTTGTTGAGTCAGTTGACATTTGAATAATTTAGAATATACATTTTCCAGTCATCTGCCAAGTTCCCTGATCAAAACAATGTTACAGGAGGTTGGACATTTGCAGTAAATTGACTTTACTTATCGTGTCCTTTTACAGAATTTTGTTTAATGAACAAGTTGTCGATTAGACTAAACGTGTTTTTAACAAAGAAAACAAATTCGTTTTTCTTTTTTTTTTTTACTTTATAAACTGTTCGTAGTTTAATTCAAAGAAATCTTTTTTCTTTTTTTTTTTAAGAAACAAATAACTTTACTCACAATTTCTTGTAATTTTTTTTTAGTCGTCTTGTATATTCTAATGCCTTTTTTCGCGGTAATATTTTTTTCTTCCTGACACCATGTGGCGTAATTTAAGTGTACTAACCTACAACAGGGGAAAAGAGATGAATTCTTTAACTGTTTGATTTGACGTCCAAGCTAGTTAATGTGTAGAATTTAATTTGTTTCCCTCATTGATGTTTCGTTTTTATAACAAAGGTCAGATCATTTTTCTTGACAAGGGAGGTAAGCGTGGATTACTCCAGACAAACAACGACCAATCAATTCGGGTTATCAAAGTTCTGACCAGTAGTTTGCTATTCTGGCACAGCCAAACTTCCTGTAACAACACATTATTGTGATTGGGGCTGCTATAAAATTCCCAAGGCAAGACTACCTGCATTGTGTGGCCTTGAATAACGCAAACGCGGCAGAAGAAATAGAACAGATAATACGCACTGATCCTATATTTACCTGCCGCAGCACTCGTACAGAAGCAGTATTTTACACATAGTTTAAGGCGTATATATTGGCGAAAAAAGAAATTATCTGATCCTCGCAACCAGTGCAATGCAGGCGCCAGATTTCTCTGAACCCGCCAAACCCGCCAAACTTTGATGGTGCCGGAAAGTTGACACCTCAGGTCGAGGCTTCACTCATAGTTTGTCTATGCCTTGCACTACAGGAACGCGGTAGTGAAAATGAACATATATTACACACTCTAAGAGGGTCTAGGGGCCTATATATTGATTCTGGGTCTAATGCCCAGGTAGTTCCATGCGAAAGAATAGTTGTAATCTCCACGTAAATAATTGTCATTTATCATGGGTTTTATGCTAGTAACGGCACAAAGTAATCTGAAAAGAAAAATGAAATGGAAAAAAGGATGAAGTAAAAATCATCGAGGTAGACGTTATGCACATTTTACTAATACGCACCCTTTTATTTTTGGTATATCAAACCCTATAAATTTTCCTTCTCCAATTTCATTACAGCCAGTGTTTCCTACTCATATTACAACAAATAGATTTAAACATAAAATAATATAATTCTAATTTAGTTTTATGATAATTCTTATTTTATTTTACATTTATAAGTATTGTTAGGTATATATGATTGTATCTGATATCCTTATGGGGTCGCAATCGCCGAATGTTAGTGTCAAATTGTCGTATGTTTGTGGTGAGATGCAGTGTTTTTCTGAAACATGTAAGTTCTTCCATTGCGTGTTTTGTCCATGCAGGTCTTAAGAACTGTTTAAAACGCCTCAGTGCAAATTGTATCATTAACTCGAGGGCTTCGTGGCAAGAAATAGGTACGTATGACATGTCTCTCTCTTTACTCACTTCTCCAAACATCATTAAAGTTGCGTAAACCGATCTATACATAAGCATTTGGACATCGGAATGCTATTCGCAAAGAAACCTGTGATGTTGCTTCCGTTCATCATTTGATGTTGATTAAAATGCGTCCTGGGCATGACGATTAACTATATCCGACAGCAAGGCCTCGGATCAGGAGGTTTTGAGGAGCGTGGAACCACCTTTTAATTGCTGGTGTTCTCAGGTCCACTCTGACTCGGGGTGGTAGCACCTGTTAGGGTCCCAGTTATGGTCAAATAGTTAACCCCCAAACTGAGGTCAAAACGTGTAAAAAAATTGTATTACCGGCAATACATTTTTGCAAAAAAATATTACCAGCAGTATATATTTAAAAAAAATATTACCAACAATGCATTTTTGGAAAAAGATATTACCATCAGTACATATTTTTAAAAAAAATATTATCAGCAATGCATTTTTGGAAAAAAAATTACCAGTAGTATATTTTAAAAACACATTACCAGCAAGCATTTTTGGAAAAAAATATTACCAGCAATACATTTTGAAACAAAAATATTACCAGCAATAAAAATCTTGTCAGCATTAAATAACCCATTGAGATTGATATGCCGTAAAACAAAAGAAACCAAACCAAACCTGATTAAAAGTTATTTCCTCCATGAAAAACGAAGCATGTTCTTTTGTTTTGCTTTTAAGGGGACACAATTCATAGTTAAACGAAGAAAAACTTTTTGTCGTGAATAGGCGAGGCAGAATGTTAAGTCTGAAAAAATCTGTTATTATCTTTTTCAAACCAATTTTTTTGTTTTAATTATGTAGGGAAAATAAGTGCCTTGTACTATTTTATTTTTGTCCCTTTTTTCTTAGTTTAATTTCTCCAATCCCTCCCCTATAGATATTTTAGGGATGATATTCAACTTTTTGTATTTGTTATTGTATTTGAGGTAGTCGGTGATTTAAGTGTGTGGTTGTATGAGTGACATTTTTTTTTCACTGATCAAAACTTTTTCTTTCTGCTTGTTAACAGTTATTCCTGGCACAGTTAAGATTGTGGAGAAGAGGGTTCAATCGCAAGTGACGTTTTATTTCGTTTTGTAAATATGTTATATCCTTTTACATAATCATCGGGAAAAGGTTGTAAATGTTCTTATACTTTTTCTGCCCCCAGCCCCACAAAAATATACATATGAGATTAGGTTGAATTTCACAGAAAAATTGCCGAATTATGGAGCCTATTGTATGATTGTGAAGTGTAGATGAGTTTTTGTTTTAGTTTGGAAGAGAGAGTATTCGAGTGGGTGCGTCAGTGACTCTGTCTAGCGAAATTAGCCTTAGATCGAAAAAGAGTAACAGTTCCTCTAACCTATTTAGTGTCAAGTGACGCAGTTTTACATCATGGTGCATTAAATATCATTTTCTTAATCTATGGAGAATAGCTTGATAGAGTGGACTAAAATATTGAACGATTTTTATATTAATGATTTGTTAGTTCCAATCTAAACATGAAATGACTGCAAAACACTTTCTCCTCCCCAGTTTATAGGCAGAAGTAAACAAATGCATGCTGAGATTTCGTTCTAGCCAATAAAACAGGTCAGTTCTTGGTTTTATATGACTCAGTCCCAGTCTGTCTTGTCTCGTCTCGAAGTCCCAACGCTACTATCGCTTATCCGAACTTGCTGTTGTGTGTCAATTCTAAATTTGTGAACCTTTTGCCATATTACTATTGCTTTGCCTTATTACTGTTAAATTGCCTTGCCTATATTGTTTGCTTGCTTTATATTATTTTTTGTCCTGTTCTTTTATTGCTTACTGCAAACTTTGTCAATTCTGTTCTGTCATTTATTTTACATTTAACCATGGCAACTCAGTTTACAACGTTAACTAATAGGTCTAAAGATAGGACAGTCGTTTTTCACAGGGACTCTCTTTTGATGGCTATTTCTCGGTCAACTCCAGCTCTTTTGCTCGGTAGCCCTTAAGAGGTGCAGTTTGATTCGTCGGCTCACCATGGTAATAAATAAAATGATCAACTTAACGCGCTGAGCTGTGATCAAACAGTGCAGTTTTAGTGTCTCGCATCAAAACAACATTAATCCCGTTCAGAGCCATTTTGTTTTTTTTTTGTTTGTTTATATTTTTTCTCCTCTGATTCAGAGTTGAGACAGCCAACACTAAGAACAGCAAACTGTTCATTATAAAGACATTACTCTTGTAAAGTTTCGCCAAGATGTATAAGATCTTTGGGATGGATGGAAGTGGAAGAGCCGGGTTGGTGCTTGCCTCGTGCCGTTTTGGTGATAAAAGCATTTTTCAAATTTTTCTGAGATGTTGTCTACTGGTTTGTTATGAAGGGTCTGGTTGGACCGGAAGTGGAAATCTTGTGGAGTGTCAGGCAGCAGCTGTCTTCCGATTCTTGGCGATTGGCGAACTGTCAGTGTGCAATTATGTCAAATGTTTATACTAGGAATGTTGTGTTATAGGAAATCTTTAATTGCGATTATCTCTGTAGATTAATATACATTTAAATTAAATTATATAGCACTTAATTTACTATCTTATTATATAAGAACTTTGGCAAGTATTCATTGTTACAATTCATATTGTAAGTAAACTGTTACTATCTGTGGTTACATTTTAAACTCTTATTTAGGTAGTTTTATAAAACAAATATTTTTTTGCATGTAAAATGTTTCGCATCACTTTAAATGGCATTGCTAGTGTGCACATGTTTGAGTTGTCTTGTCTATTATTTTAAACAATAAACGCAATGTTCTGCCAGTCAGTTAAATACCATACGTTATACACGTTTGGGCGATCATGTATCTTTCGATTCATGACTGACCAGGCAGAAGATATTCTCGTAGTCGGTTGCCATTTCTTTTTCCTGTAGACTGAATGCCAACTAAGGCGATAGAATAAAGTCTACGCTGCTAATCTAATCCATAGCTGCAGGGATATAAATGGATTCATAAGTATATTTGGGTGTACGTGATTGTAATAAAACCGACTGGAATTCGAACTCCTCGGCTCTCCGGTTTCTCATTCAGAGCTGTTACCCATTGCACCAAACTACACCACACCGCGAAGTTAACCGTTTTAAATATCGAGAACCCCTTACTAGCGATAAATATTTTTTCTCAAGGGAAATCGAAACTCTATTCCTTTTTCATCAGATGTCACACCCTTTTATTCGAAGAGTGTCCTAACATTTAGTGAAACCAAGATGGTAAAGAAAACATCGATTGTTTACTAGCATACACATCTCTCGTAGGACCCTTCCGAAGTCTATTTCAACTAGCTTTATTTTCCCACCCGAAACATAAGCAGAGTCATTTTTAAATGAGCATTTTTTTTTAATTCGATATTATTTCTTTTAGATGCAACAGTCACGTGTTGTGTTGACAAAACTTGTTTTAAACTAAAATTTGATATCAATGGATCTAGAAATGAAAAAGTCCTTATGAAAGAGAAATTTGCCTGCCAGCAGGAAACGAAACCGTATGCTGTTTTTACACCTGAAAAACTATTTCCTTACCTGAGAATTACATATTAATAATACATAAATATAAGAAAATTTGAAGAGGGTTATTCAGAAAGTTAAACAATTGAAAACAAACAACACGACATCAAAAAAAAAAATCATTGAGTTTAGGAAAAAAACATATGAAATTTCATTTTTACAAAATGAATGTAAAAATTGATATTGAAGTCAATGTCCAACAGCGACAGTCACTTTCATGCTTAAAATGCCATGCTTGAAAAGTAGGAAACAGACTGTCGCCGCTGGGTATTGACTTCAATGTACATACGCTGTATCCCCTGATATTAGCCACTTTAACCCATAAACATAGCATACCTTAAAAGTATTTTCATCATATATATATATATATATATATATATATATATATATATATATATATATGAAAAAAATATGGAAAAAAAATTATACAAGTATGCTGTTTTAATGTTGTTACAATGTCGATTTCATATGTTTCTAAGAAGGTCTACTAGACCGAAACATCTGATATCGACATTGTAACAACATTAAAACAGCATACTTGTATATTTGGATTTTTGTTTTTCCATATTTTCTTCATACCGTCGGATCTATATCCACATATTTGCTTATATATATATATATATATATATATATATATATATATATATATATATATATATATATATATATGCAAAGAAATGGGTACAGAAGTTGAGATGTTTAGGAGAGGAAAAGAAGGAAATGAAAAGATGTGCGCCCAATGTGAACGCTATATATATATATATATATATATATATATAAAAAAAAGTGAAACGGATATAAAAGGGAGAGGTATAGGAAGAGATAGAGAGAGAGATCGAGAAGGAAAGGAAAAGATATACGTCTAATGTGAACGATATATACATATATATATATATATATATATATATATATATATATATAATGTATTTTCTGTGTGTGTATATACATGTGTGTGTGTGAGAGAGAGAGAGAAAAAAAGAGTGTGTGTGTTTGCATCTGCGTGTTTGCAGGAGTGCGTAATGAAAGCGAAATGTATGAGACAGAGAGAAAGAGACAGAGAGAAAGAAGACGATAGAGAGACCAATAAAGAATTATTACGTCCCTTTGTAGACTCATTATTCTTGACCGGTGGTTTCCAATTTAGCAAATACACGTTGTGGAGTCGTGTTTGCCTATCGCTACAAATATGGCATTTTCGCTGAACTTGACGTCATCGAAAAAATACATCCTGCGAATTAAGAAAAATCTTCTCTGCAAGCAGGAAATTGGCTAATTTCGTTCCGAGCAGTGTGTCTACATAAAAGGACTGTGTAATCAGTTCGGTGATTTTTTTTTTTAAGTCACATACCAAAGAGCGTAGAATGATCACGCGAGCTTGTCTTTTCTCCATACGTAAATACAAAAATCATTATTAATATCTACCAATCTATCAATCCATCTATCAATTACTCTATCAATCTATCTATCAATCACTCTATCAATCTATATATCAATCTATCTATCAATCACTTTATCAATCTATCAATCACTCTATCAATCTATCTATCAATCTATTTAATAATCTATCAAACTATCTAACAATCTATCAATCACTCAATCAATCTATCTATCAATCACTTTATCAATCTATGTATCAATCTATCTATCAATCACTATCAATCTATCTATCAATCACTTTATCAGTCTATCTATCAATCTATCTATTTGGACAGCAAATCTTCTTTTATGCACGTTTCATTGAAAATGACGTACAAGGAATATTTTCTAAAAGTTTTTCTATCCTTACATTTTTTTCTTTTTTTTTATATGGCGGAAATTGTTCATAATCTTTATTTTCCCGTGAGCTTTCGTCAAATACACGAGCCATGTTCAAGGTGATGTTAACTTTTTTATGGTAACAGAATATATTTTCGTGTTGTTTCCGATACGCCACTGTGCAAATGTAGCAAATACTTTTTACTTAGTGTAACATTAATCTCGTTTCAAAACATAACCAAGACGCCATAAGCAATAGGAACAATTTCTTCACACACTTAGGCTTCTAAATAGAAAAGCTAAAAAAGAAAAAACTTCAAAAAAGTATTACTTGTTCGTCGTATTCAGAGTAACACACACAGACATACACACAGACATACACACAGACACAAACAAACACATACACAGAGATGTATTTTGTATAAAGTTTTCTATGTGTTATGCGGAAAAGTGCTTGGTAGATAAGAGAGCGCATTTAATAGACACGGGTACTGTGGACATAGAAATGAAAACAGTACACTAATTGACAAATTCACGTATCAAACTATCTTTAGACAATAAAAAGCATGGAAAACACACGCACACACACACATGTATATATATATATATATATATATATATATATATATATATAATGGAAAATATAATTCTAAGGTAAAACTGAGGAAAGGAGAGGGACCGAAAAGGATGACTATGAAATAGTGATACTAGTGTGACACTATTTAGCGGTCGCGTGAAAATTAAAAGCGAGAAATAATTAAGGCGAGAAGAAGCTGAAATAATTAAGGCGATACTGAGCGATGTTATTTTTTTTAACAAAGAAAAGTGGTAAAGATTTTATTTTCATTTGCGAAGAAAAGTATTTTATTCGCAGAAGTTAGGAAATTCGTGAGATCTCGGATTTGTCGAATTAATTTATGCTACGAGGCGGCGAATAAAAGATAGCCATCTGCCCATGCCAATAATGAAAATTTCAAATTGGTCAAGTGGCCTACGAAACAGAAGCTGGGAGATAATATTAATCAGGTCACGCACTGACCGAGAAAAACATCGGCTGGGCCACCCAAGGAAAAGGAAAGAATAAACCATTAACTATCTTTCGGAGATGTCATTGTTTTTGGAAAGAGACCACCTGTTTTATTGTCCAAACCTGGACATGATAAAAGTTTGTTATCGGAGTGGATAATTGGATACAGAGTGCGAAGGCCTCCAGATAACCACCCATTTGACGATGGCCAAAATCTCGTTGATAAAGTCCAGGTGACATTCGGTTAAGATAGAGATTAAGGACCACACTACGTTTCGTAGAGGTCTGGTGTCGGGAAGAGAAAGAAAGGAAAAAAAAGAAGATAATTTTTTTCCTTTGAGCGATAATTGTAAACAACCACGCTACTGAGCGGTCATTGGCTGAGTGGTGGCGTGAGCGGTAGGCGAAGGTAAACATATGAGAAGGAGGGGAGGCCTGTTGACGCCCCTGAGGGGATTGGTGTGAGATACCACTATCAGAAAGAAGGGATACCTGTTGACGCCCTCTGAGGGGATTGTTGTGAGATACCAATATGAGAAAGAAAGAATTTGGGAGGACGATTTCTTTTAAGCAGAAAGTAATGGACTTCCAAAAATGGAAAGTAATAAATTTTCCTGTCCGAAAACAAAGAAAATCCTTATTGTGGATTTAGAAATATCGAGGAACCCCAAACCACGACAAGCCCACACCCGGTTTTGGTCGGCATCCATATAAACAGAGTCGCAGAGAGTAGTTGGTGTTAGAGAGTTCGGCAGAGTTCCGAGGAGACGCAGACGCAGACAGAGTTGAGCTGTGAGCTCTGAGACTAGCCTCGCAGGAAGCTGACTGAAGATCCACGCATCCCGACTTCGACTTCTAACCAAGAACAATTTATTTTTGAAGAACGACTTAGACTCACACCACCAAAACAAGTTTTACGAATATCGCATGAAAATACAAAAAAAAACAGTTATCGAAAAACAACTTAAGATGTTAAGACTCGCCTAACAAACGCAAAGTGTCACGTATCCATATTAGCGGTTTGGGGGAAAGAAGCAGTCCTGTATTCAGCAACCAGATATAAAAATATTTCTTATTCTTTTTTTTAACACATTTGAACTTTTCGAGTTGTTACTTTATTTCCTTTTACATATACTTGTGTGGTGTTACCTTTGCTCGGAATCGGCTTGCATTACGGCCCGGCGACTGATTGATTTCGTCTACCTAAGATCAAATCACAACGTGGGTAGATTAGACTAGGAATCGGTACCCAGACGTTGGAGGCGAGCTGGGGACGACAAAGCTGATACCGAATCTTACCAGATTCCCATCCGAATCAGCCAAGGGTTAGAACGTCACATCTGGTGCCGCGACTAATACCAAGTCACATTGGTCGTCACAGGATAGCACGCGTGAACCGTGAAAACTTTAATGTCCTCACTATTTATTAATAATTGCATTGTCTTTTTCCAGATATGAAGGTTGGCATAAAATTTCATAGGCTGACTATGAAGGAATAATGTTAGAGCTGTGAAGTCTTGAAGACATTAATCTCGTCCTGGGTTCATCAGCTGGATACAAAGAGACTATCCATGCTGTGGAAACAACCCTCCTTATTTGCTTTATAGTATGACAGGGTTGTTTTCTCTGTAGGAAATATACTGGTCTCTATTTTATGGAAGGAAAACGTATTGTGTTTATTGACTATGTTCAAAAGGGCCACACTCTCAATGGAAATTACTATGTCAAATTGCTGAGGCAGTTATGAAAGGTTATCAAAACCAAATGACCAAGAAAACTGACACATGTCCTTGGTTACAACGGCTGTTGTGAGTGACTGTAGCTTTGAACTGGTTGATCACCCTCCCTATTCTCCTGATTTGACCATCATCTGTTCTCCAACATGAAAAAAAAACTCTCTTATAGGAACCATTATCGCAGTAATGATGACGTCATATCTGCTGCTGTTGACTTTTTTGAGCAAAGCGATGAAAATCTTCTTTGAAGGAAACAACCAAGCATATAAATGAATATATATGGGAAACTGTAATAAGGAGTGCCAGAGAAAAGCGATAATAACAACAAAAATTGCAATGTAAGCTCTGGTAAAACCATGGAATGATAACAGCAAAAAATTCAATATGAGCACTGGTAAAAAAGGTGCTGAAGACATTAGGTTTATAATACCCAGAAATTCATACACAGATGTCCCCAATGACACATGGGACCCTGTGTAAAGTTGTTGGTTAGATCCAGTGACAAGAGTGTGAGTTCAATACCCGGTTAAGGTAGTGAGAAAAGGGGAGTGAGAGGAGAATTAACAGGTGATAACTGATAACTGACATCCATTAAATATGGCATGTGGAACTAGAACAATTTACCCCAGTGAGCGAAATAAAGGTTTCTTGAAGAAGGCCGAACCGTAACAAAGATGAATAATTTAAATAATGAACGAAACAATGTAGATATTTTTAAAAGACATGAAATTAATGCACGCAAGATTACACATCTCTAGCATCATGAACATTTTAGCCCACACTCATATTTATATAGATATAGATATAAGGAATTAGGAAAATTAATATTATTGTCTTTTTTTTGTCCATATTTTTCTCCTTCAAGTAAATTTAAAAGAAAAAGACTTGCCATAATCTTGACGCATGTGCAGGAGAGGCAAAACTGGAAAGCGCGCGCATGTCGAGCCTTTATTCTTATACGTTTAGACAGCAGACAGGGAAATTCTGATTGGCTAATGCAAATCTCGTTGCCAATATAAAAGAAAGATCTACCTCATGATTATTAATATATTTTCGCTTGTTACCGTATAAATTACACTTTTTGAGTAATTTCACGTTTTCTTATCATCTCTCAGTTGCGTCTCTGTCCTTGGACAGAGTGCGCTCAGGGGCTTCTCTGCTTGAGGACAGAGGGGTAGCTGAGGAAAATTATACTGAGGAGGTGCCCAGCTCTGGGGAACAGCTGCCCGAGGCCGCGCCCTCCTATTGCACAAGACGGAGGGATCGGTACTCGCACCGAGGCCAGCGTAACCGACGGTTGCGGGGGCTGAGGGGAATTTTTGTCCCTACCCGGGTGTACGCGCTCGGGTGCCCACATTAATCCGACCTTGTGTCACATCTCATTCTCGTGGGGGAATGAGTAAATACCGTATATTTTCGGTTGTTAAAATCACATTGTGGAGGGAATTATGCGGAGAGGCGGCCTGTTAACATGTCGAGGTACCTGGCAAAAATGTTGCAATACCCGAAATCCGTAATGAAGCCAGGGTAACATCTCTGATGACCTCTACCATCGCATTTTATAAATGTATTTTAAGAATATGAGCTTGAATGAAATCTCCAGGCCATGTGCTGGGGTTGTCAACTCGACTATTTATATATTAAGGAGCATTATGGGTAGCAAAGTCAGGTATTTCTTTCCTTTATTGCATTAGCCTAATGATTATAAGATAGGCAGGAGCGGTTATAGTTTTAATTATTCTAAATGCTTTTGAGTGAAATAAATGTGGGCAGGAATGTGGTTATTTTATAGCTATAAAAATTTTAACTCATTATTTGTTATAGATTACTTAATCTATTTTGTATTGATTCAAAATTTATTCGCAGTTTAACAATTACATTAATCAACATTTAGGATAACACAACAAACCGGAAATAGCTAACTTTTTTTTCCACTACCCCACATTGAACAGCGTGTATAAATGGTGGAGCTATCAACCAACATAAATGACCTAAAGATTGCATTCAAGAATGAAAAAGACAGACGCCACTCGGGGTTGACCGCTGTGTCCACGTTTACATCTATCTATATGGATATCAGCAAAATGATAATCTGTTTCAAGTTTAAACGCAATCATCTGGCAGAGACAATGTGTTTGATCATGGAACTGACTGTCGCCATCCACTGTTGATAGCTGTGTATATATTGCTTATATCTACTCACGTCCCTGATATTGAGTATTTTCCTCCTGTACATGCAACATACCTTAAAATCTATATTGTGTCATATTTATTTCATTATGCTCCTTATCTATCTCTTTATCTATCTAGTGCTAGCTAGCTATTATGCTTATGATACAAGTATATAAATGTATTCTCTTTTTCTATTTCTCTCCCTCTCTCTCTGTATGTCTATGTGTCTGTGTATGCGTATACGTTTGTTCTTGGGAGTGTGTGTTTGCATGCGTCTGTATGCGGTATTGTTTTTGTGTGTTCGATCATGCAGGCGTATGTTTGTGTGAGTATTTACGCATTTTTGTATGTCAGTATGTTTGTGTGTGCGTGTATTTTTCGTGTGTGTGATTGCCCACACGTGTATTAATGCGGAGTATATTTTGCGTGGCTTTGTATGTGTGCGTATTTCTGTATGTGTATCTGCGCTAGTCTTTGCGCGTGTCTGAGATCTCGCAGTCGGTCATTTGCGTGTGTGTATGTGTGTGTGAGTTCAGTGTGTTTGTGGATGTGTTTTATTATGTGCATGTATTTAGTGTGCATGTTTCTATCTCTTTGTCTATTTGGGTATTTTGAAATTTGAAAATAGATTTCTTGCGTTGATACTTTGCGAGAGAAATTCCCGTTTACTCACGCGTTATTTGCGCACTTCTACGAGATTTAACCCATTTCCAGTACGCTCTCCCTTATTGGCACAAGATTCTGAGAAATCGTCGCTTCTTCATTTATGTCTCGTGGACCTTCAGGACGTAAGCGATCATGGCTCTCTACTTCGTCCTATCCCTTGTAGTCCTCGATAAGTTTTGTCTTTTTGCTACTTCTCCCAGACCCTGTTCTCTCACCCACTTGTTTAAACCCACAGAATATGTTACGCATTGCTTTCCCTTGTCCCTCTTTCCCGCTATTCGCCTTGTGAGTATCAGACTTTCCAAACCCTCCTTTCTCCTTACGTGTCCCAGAAATTTCAGCTGATCTTCCTGATGTTAAGTATAAGTGTCCTCTTTGTTTGCATCCTCTCCAAAACCTCATCGTTGCTCCCAGGTACTTGTTTCCGTGGAAACTGAAACAGTACTACCGGCCTAGGTATTGAACTTACAATTACTTTAGTACTGCTTAGTTACTGGTCGACCTGTTTTCTGTAGAAACACAAGTGAGAAGTGCGAGAGAAGAAACTATTAGCATAGAACTTACGGTTACATCTATCAATTTCAAATGTAAAATGAAACCTTGCCGCCAATCTAGTACTGTACTTCAATACATACGTAACATAAATGAAAGTTCATCAAAACAATTATGAAAGCATTTATAGAAAAGGCACAGGGAAGCTACGTTACAGAGGTGTAAAAATGAATGAAGCTGAGATGCTAGGTCAGGTCCAATAACATTGCATATTCTTCTTTGTGTTTATGAAGAATCTCTAAATATAGCTAGTCTAGCAGACCAGATTTGGCAACAATATTTAAATTTTCAGCAATATTTGGTTTTGTTTTGAAAAAAGATTCGATGAAATCTTGACCCTGCTTTTTAATAGATTTTTTCCCACCAAGGAGAACAACCTTTTCCATTAATCTACTGTGAAAACTACCACCTCCGTTATATTCGTATACAGAAATTACTTATGAGTCAAACTAACAGAATAGTCACGATAGAACTTGGTATTTTTGTCGTTTTAAAATAAAAAAAACAAATGATTCAAAACTACAAACAGTTCTGGTAGAAGTATGAGCAAGCTATTCTTGCTCCATATAATGATATGATCAAAGAAACTCTCCAGGAATTTGGCATGAGAGATTTCTGTGGAGGTTCAACTGTACAAGTCCCCTGACACAGTTCCAGGCACTTTGATGTCTCTTCTGAATCTAATTAATTTTCTCACTTCTGCCGAGCGCCATGTTGTTGCTTCAAATAGGCTTCTATAGAATTGTGATGCACGCGATTCTTTTCAGAAATGACCAGCCTCCGATGTAGTGCAATTGAATTCGCAATGCTGTCAAGTGAAATCACCTATCGCCAGTGGACATCAGGAGCTGACAAGAGAAAGAAGAGATCAGATAAGTTCTTCAGTGCCCGGAGAAAAAATAGCAGAAGAAATTAGGGTGTGAAAACGGAGCTCACTTCTGTTATCAGATCTATGTCCGCAACCGCTAAAAAAAAAAAAGTAAAAAAAAGAATGCCTGCCTCGAGTTGCCTTCAGTTATTGTTCGAGTGCTTGCAACAGATGATGATAAGCTTCCTCAATCCAAGTTATGTTAGACAGATGGACGCAGCCTCACGTTTGTTTGTATATTTATACATTTACACACACATATATTTAGATAGCATATCTTCATTCAAACATGTTTCATTGAAAATTGTAAACATATTATGTCTATTTATTTGTATACTGATCCTTTCTAGTTCACTAATCAGTTTCTTCATGTTAAGATGAAATACATCAAGGAAGGCGGCGAATTTTTTTTCTATCCAACTACTATCCATTTTCACCAACATCATCCTCAGGGGTAAATTACAAACTTATTGTAATCTCGATAACGTCTGCATCTTGATATGATGGTGATTTTAAAAAGACGCTCTCAGTTATAACTATTTAAAATTTTAAAATTATCCGTTGCAGCTACGGCATTTTCGTAAAAAAAGCGTTTCAGTATAAGGAAGATCACTGAAATTGGTAGTGTATATATATATATATATATATATATATATATATATATATATATATATATATATATATATTTTATGCCATTTTTTATTGCATTATTTATTATCCCCTTAATTCAATTTCAAACATCAGACTGTTACTAAAATGATTAACACGTCAATATATATATATATATATATATATATATATATATATAGTCCATTTTATGAAGATGCTTTTCTGTGATATTTTAAACTAAAAGGAAGTAATATTTATTTTAATTCAGATTAATTAATCTTCAATTTAGCTAATCATTTTCTAATAACTTTTCCGAAAAATATTTTTAATATAATTTTTTGTATATAAAAATTTATTCCATATCAGCAAAAAGTTCACTCTGCTTTTAGAAATCCTTCCCTTTCTCCAAACAATAATTTCTTAGCAACAAAACATTCTTTCCAAAACAATCACCAATTGTTAACATTTTCAAACGACCCAAATATTGCTTGTGTCGATCAGCTCTTCTTATCAAACCAAAGACAATGTCAAATCGGCTAAATTAATTTATCCACGTTTAACAAATTACAATAAATTCTTATTTTCCAAAACAACTGATTTTAAGTTTTTTTTTAACCCCAGCATTCGATGGATAATTGTGCTCCAATTTTGCATTTATTCATATAGATTTCATTAATAGGTTTTACTTAAATAACTATTATGTTTCTCTAACTCTTCAAATGTTTAATGTATAACTAATTCTAATTTCTGTTTTCCCATCTTTACACTATATTAATTTTATCTTATAAATTGTCATCTGTTCTGTCACCCATGAAATAAAAATAATTGTTTGTACGGAAAATCAGGATCTACGTACATCAAATCGTCTTTCAATTAAGTGGCAGCAGAAGAATTATTGTTGAACTTTAACTGGTAAGCTTAAACATTAATTCAATATACAGCAATCAATTTTGAGTTCTTCTGTAGTTTATTGATGCCTATCGCATCTACTCCTCCCTAGCTATTGTGATGGTGGCCAAACCAAGAGTCCTACACAGGAGCTAGCTTAAATGCTGGCCGAAAGAAAAACAGAAACATTACCAATGAGCAGGAAGAGAAAAGAATAACCAGGAGGACAGTAGAGAGAGATTAACATTGCATTTGAATTTTTGAAGATGAAAGATGGCTGGTAAGCATGGAGCCGGAAGGGAGTTCCACAAGCGAGAAGTGCGAGAAAAGAAACTGCTAGCATAGAGCTTATGGTTACATCTAGCCAACTCAACTGTAAAATGATGAGACCTTGCCGCCAATCGAGAATTGCGCTTAAACTCAAAAAGTCTAGGTACCATAGCAAAGAGCTCATCCGAACAATTACCACGAAAGTATTTATAGAAAAGTCACAGGGAAGCAACCTTAATGGCGGTGGGAAAGTAACTGAAGCCTAGTTGCCAGATCAGGAACAATAATATTGCTGATGTTTTGGATTTTATCAAGGGGCTCTAGATAAATAGAAGGAGTCTCGGACGATATGTGACGGTGGTTAAACAAATGACGAGACGAAAATATAATGAGGAATTAGAGAGCCGACTTCGAATTCCAGTCGAATCCATTACATTCACTTACGTGTTAATACCCTTGGGAAAGGTGTGGATCCTTTTCTTCCCCCCAGCTATGGGTAAACAGTAGACCGGGTTCTCTATCCTTGGATGGCAACTGGTCTACCGCAGAAAGAAATGGCAACCTACTGCGGGAAAAAAATTCTCCTTGTCAGTCATGTATCGAAAGATACATGATCGCCTAAGCATGTATCACGCATGGCACATAACTGACTTTCTTACGAGAAAGAACCTCTTCAGAATAAGAGTTTTAGTGATGGTATAAGTCTTATATATAAATGGGTAAAAATCTATTTCTGGTATTATTTTTTCAAAATTGTATAGCAGGTAATTTTTTTTTTCAAAAATATATTGTGGTAAAAATTTTTTTTCTTTAAAAATTTATTTTTGGTTATAATTTTTTACAAAATATTTATAGTATTAAACCTATTTTTACACTTTTTTTTTTAGTGTTTTGACTACAGTTTGGGGGTTAACTATTTGCTCATAGCTGGGAACCTGACAGGTGCTACCACCCTGGGTCAGGGTGGACCTGGGAACACCAGCAATTAAGAGGTGGTTCCACGCTCCTCAAAACCTTCTCATCACAGGCCTTGCTGTCGGGCGTAGTTTATAGTCTTACCCAGGACGCGGATGTAGTCTATTGTCACACCCAGAACGCGGATGTAGTTTATCGTCACACCCAGGACGCGGATTTACTTTATCGTCACACCCAGGACGCGGATGTAGTCAATTGTCATACCCAGGACGCGGATTTAGTTTATCGTCACACCCAGGACGCGGATTTACTTTATCGTCACACCCAGGACGCGGATTTAGTTTATAGTCACACCCAGGACGCGGATGTAGTTTATCGTCATACCCAGGACGCGGATTTAGTTTATCGTCACACCCAGGACGCGGATGTGGTTTATCGTCACACCCAGGACGCGGATGTGGTTTATCGTCACACCCAGGACGCGGATGTGGTTTATCGTCATAGCCATGACGGACGCTCATTCGACCCTTTATCTGAACATGTAAAAAATACATTAAATTTTTCAGGTATTATTATCGATTACGCACTTTAGAAAATACAATAAAAAAAACATACAGTTTAACAATTGATAGATTGATTTTTTTTATAGTTTATCAACCTATTGTGAGTTATTTAATGCCGAAACATATTTTGTGTTGTAAGAAAAATTCTTTTTTATGTGTAAATATTGCATTAAAAATTTTTTGAGAATAACAATTATTTTTTTTCAAGATACAAGTTTGACTATTTAATCCATAACTGGGATGAGAGTATGGATTCATAACATTCTCAAGGACATTCGTGTATAGATAAATGTAACGAACCTGACTGAAATTCGAACTCGCATCTCCGACATTTATGCTTGTAAAAAATTGTGTAGTCATATTTATATAAAGTTTATGCTGTTGAATAACTAAATTGGCTTTCTTTTTTTTATTTCCTTCTCTAACAATAATTATTTCTCGACATGCCATTTCTATTTTTGGTACATTTTTTTCTTTGGCTTTCTTTCTTGACGCCTACTTCCTCTATATTTATTTTCCTCCTTCACTATCCAGAATTTTAATATTCTATCTCCTGAGTCATTTTAATATTCTCTTTTCCCGTTCTAATCCAATAAAGCTGTTAATATACATAATATATATAATCTAGCAAGACATTTCTTAATTCAGAAAAATAAGGGAAAAAGATTCACCTTTAACATGATAAAAGGCCCGGGCTAGAGCACACCAATACGAAAGAATTAATTCCTGGTGATTCACAATTGTACGTAGCCGACATTTACAATCGATGAAAGCGCATTACCTATTAATACGAGTCTCAACAAGGTCATAGCTGGAAGGTGAAAAGTTTGAAGTCGACAACCTCAGGTTGAGTCGAATCCAGGCTTTCTATTATTAAGTCTAAATTATATCGACGAAATCAATTTAGAAAACCATTTTAGATCAACAATTGGATCTAAAACGTTGACAAAGAGAACTAAAGAATAAAGCGATTCCAAATCAATAAAAACGGTTATCTGTTTTTGGTTATCCGTCAAAGGACCTCGAACACCTGGAACCTTTATCTTTCATTACGATCCTTTAAGCATCCAAATTTCAATCTCCGACATTTTAGCCTTTATAATTCCGCACGCATGCGTATTTGGCAATCCTCTGGCAATTGAATACTACGGCTCCATCGCTGC
>CAHIKZ030000333.1:2772500-2797500 GCA_903632075.3 Acanthosepion pharaonis | reverse complement strand
TATATAGTTTTTTTGATTCAATGGGTTTCTCAGGAAGGAGCATTTTTTGTTTTGGAATATATTATGGGCCTTTTGTTTTCTGTTGAATATAAAATATTTAGAGTACTGAAGAAGTTTGAAAGTGTTTTCTATGTATTTTTCCTCTTCGTGTTAATAATACGACCTACATATTCCTCGTGCTCTTAGGTACGATGAATATGTCGTATTTTATTTTGTTGATAGGATGTGAACAAAAATTTATTAGGTCCTTTTTGTTGGTTGATTTCTGGTGGACAACGAGTTTTAAACTGTTATTAATGTTAAAATTATAAGATTTCCAGCACCCTTCGTTCTTGTGTATGGGTAGTTCTACCAACACAATAGATTTAATCAGATGAAGTCCTGAAGGAGGAAATGCGCCAATTTTCAAGTCTGATTTATTCCCCAAACTAATTTCACCATCGCATTTTCAAGATGGTAGTGGCAGGCTGCATAGAGTCCACGGGACATATTTGAACAAACGTGGCTACTAAGTTATAAATATACACAATTGTGAATCGTTTACATGCATTAGGATTACCCTTGTGTCTCTTGGCAGGATTTCAATTACCTTACAAAATTTTCCAGTATTTTTGCGGGATAGTGGCCTGGGGATCGAATCGCATTCGAGATTGCTAAAAACCAGAGCTGTTTCTATCTCCATGCAAATGATGGCTGTTAGCCGATTCAACGAAACGATGGGGAATGGCATCTTCCAGAATGTATATATGTATTTATATATGTACTAGCAGCATGGCCCGGCGTTGCCCGTGCTTGATTCAAAAATCGTACGACTCATACAGCAATCACTATCACTTGACTTAAAATATTTTTGTCCTTCCTTGCCTTTAAAGGAGTGCCCTTTGCCGTGCTGATGTTGCTACATGCCTTACCGCTTGCCTATCTCACACCGCGAATTTTTTTCTAAGCTCTATACTAAACATTAAATCTGTTACGAAAAAAGAACTAAAGAAAATGAACACAAAACGATCAGCTTTAAAAAAGGACTCGTAACTGGAAAAACGAATGAAAAAAAGAATGTTAACAACAAATACTTTTTCACACCCAACCCAGTTCTGCGGAATCAGAATCAACGTTTAGTTTAAGCAAGCGAATGAGCCAATTGGAGTAAAGTGCTATGCAGATTTAAATTTTTCCCACTTGCGACGAATGCAGCTATCGATTTTTTTGCATGCTAGCATGCTAGTTAACATTCGTGTCAGTCAGCTGTTGGCTCTCACTCTGGCCAGTAGAAAATGGCCGCAAACTACCTTAGAAGTATGAAAAATCGATTATTTCCACTATCGACGGGAGTTGAGAAATCACAGTCGGTCTTGGCCTTTGCGATAACTTGGAGCATGTGCATGTAAATTTTGGTGCAAATCCGTCGAAAAATTGCAGCCGTTCGTTACACACACACACACACACACACACACATGCACGCACACACACACGCACACACACACACACACACGCACACACACCCACATCCTGCCTTTTATTGACAGAGATTTATGTATTATTGCTTATTGTAATTTATTTATAGTAACTTATTTATATAGT
Source organism: Acanthosepion pharaonis (assembly GCA_903632075.3). Lineage (NCBI taxonomy): Eukaryota > Metazoa > Mollusca > Cephalopoda > Sepiida > Sepiidae > Acanthosepion > Acanthosepion pharaonis. Next base: position 2,795,919 of record CAHIKZ030000333.1, on the reverse strand, counting down.
ATTCTATTTATAGTAATTTATAATAATTTATTGTAATTTAAAATAATTTATAGTAATTTATAATAATTTAATTATAATAATTTATGTATTTTATAATATTTATGTATTATTTTATAAACTTAATTTTAAGAAATTTTATGTTTATATTCTTTTTATAGATACAAATATTTAAGTAAATGCTCTGTTTTATAATAAACAGTATTAAACAACATTTACCGACCTGAATGTTATTTAATACTGTTTATTATAAACAGAGCATTTACTTAAATATTTGTATCTATAAAAAGAATCTATAAACATAAAATGTCTTAAAATAATTGTCAGACTTTGTCCATTTCAAAATGTATAAACTTAATGTTTATCGCTGATTATTTATTGTTTATTTAAATATTTATGTACATATTTATTTCTAGTGACCTTGGGGTAGAATAGCTGAGGAGATTATTAAAGCTAAGACCAGATTCTCCCTCCATGGACATGATAGCCATTACTGTGCCTAATATAGACTTGGAGAGTGTAATCATCCAGGACGTATTTCCTCAAGACACTCAAGTACATTCATCAGTCAGGTACCGCTAACGCTTGCTTTTGACGTTTGCCAGGACAATTTGGAATAGCGCTGTGTATGCCCAGAACCATGTTGAATTCGTTTTTTTCACAATTCTTGCTAGAGGAACACAATATGCTATTATGGTGATTTTTCAAGCATTGCTTACATGTGACACAATGCCGAAAGTAGGGGTCACCCAGTGAGGATCGAACTCACTACTCAGTCGTAATTGTTCTATCGAGACAAGGTTTCTAACCATTACACTGCCTCAAGATGCCCGTCAATATGCTGTTATAGTAAGATAATGCCTTCTCGCACGATACCGTCATACTGAACATATTCAGTCACTTCCATGATCGCGAAATCGACGTCTATCCCTGACGAAATATGTAAGTGACATGATGGAACTGCAACTGACTCTTTCAGTTAGCCCACCTACAATTCTTGCTGTATTGCTTTAACAGTTACAAAAGAAGGTGGAATAATATAACTTAGGGTAATATTCACCATCTGGACGACTGAAAGTACATTCGACTGATTGATTTGTTCATATCATTCACCATTTGCAAGTTATTTAAAGCATGAAAATATTTTTAGATTCTAAGAATTTTCATGGGTGGGGGAGATATAAATGATTTACTGATACAAGTCCTACTCATTAACCCATGCTGGGGGGATATGAGTTGCATTCATCTCTTTGTTTGTAATCGAATATAGCGAACCTGACTCGGCTCTCCGACTTCCAATTCCAAACATTCTCCATTACGCCACTCGCACATCCAAGTTAAGAGCACCTTCTATTCCTAAGCGGTCGCCCATCTATGTACTAACCAGGCTCGACTTTGCTTAACTTCAGTGATCGTACAAGAATCGGCGTTGCAACGTGATGTGGGCGTAAACCTGAAAGTACAGGCCTGCAACAAGGATATACAGTTTAGTAATATGGCGGGGGTAAGTATTGTTGACAGGTAATTTATGAACTAGTTTATTTGTTTGTTTAGCGGCATATCAACATTCTTATGGGTCATTTAATACCGAAATTTAATTTTCTTGGGAGCATTAGTAATGTCTTTTATTGCTTTTTTCTTTTCTTTTTCTTTTTTTTTTTAAATGTAATACTGGTAACATTTTTTTCAAAAAATACTGCTAGTAAATTTTTTCTCCAAAATTATTGCTGGTGAGTTTATTTTTTTTAAAAATATATTGTTGGTAATATATATATATATATATATATATATATATATATATATATATATATATATATAATTTAATGAAAAACAGACCACTTTAAAAAGGTTTACAATAATTTATTTCACCAAAATCCTTTTTAAAAGTTTCGGATCATCAGGTAACACTTCCAACAATGAAATGAGAGGAATAATCTGAATGGAATGGAATCACATTTTTCCTCTCATTTCATTGTTGGAAGTGTTACCTGATGATCCGAAATCCTTTAAAAGGATTTTGGTGAAATAAATTATTGTAATTGTACCTAAAGTGGTCTGTTTTTCATTAAATACTAGCTCTGTTCTTCACATTGAGCTCTCAGGATTTCATCCTCCTTCGATTTACCAATTCGGTTTACCAAGTTCTTCATAACTTATATATATATATATATATATATATATATATATATATATATATATATATATAAATGTATGCTTGGTAATATTTTATTTTCAAAAATCTGTTGCTGGTAATTTAAAAAAAAAAATGCATTGCTGGAAATATTTTTAAAAATGTACTGCTGGTATTTTTTACTATAAAAATCCATTTTTATACATTCATAGTGTTTTGACACCAGTTTGGCCGGTGTGACTATTTTCCCATAGCTGGGATCCTATCAGGTGCTACCACTTCGGCTCAGGGTGGAACAGGGAACAACAGTAATTAAGAGGTTGTTCCATGCTACGCAAAACCTCCAATCTCCCGATCTTTTTTCTGCCGGATGTAGATTATCGTCCTACCCAAGTTAATATGAACAAGTGCATATATTGAGCTGTTATAGGTGATCGCATCGTGTAATCAATCTATATAATATGCACGTTTAATCCTGAGTAAATTGAACGTTTTCTTACTTTCATCTGTTAGTGTATCAACATAGGTAGCTTAATTTGTGAGAAGGTCACAATTTAGAGCTGTCAGTGTCTGTCGAGCAAACTATGGACATACGGTGATATCATGTTATTTGGTATTTTTAAGGTGATTATTTATTAGCTTCACTGGATTCGGGTACAAGGTCATTAACGTTTAATTTTAGGAATCGAAATCATTTCTAATTGTTTTCGATACTACCAAAGACCCACAGAAAATACAGTCTATCTATCTATCTATCTATCTATCTATCTATCTATCTATCTATCTATCTATCTATCTACACTGTTTAATCCGTATGTACACACACACACACACACATATATATAATAGCACAAAATAATTATAAATATAAAACTATAACTCTAATAATAATATGAAAATTTTAAAGATTTACTAGAAGTTAAGCTATTTTAATTCGAGCAGAATTTTTGCCTGGTAAAAATCTGAAGCCTATATAGTCAATAAATCAATAAAAGTTCAATTGAATTCTTTCGAACAACTTCAAAGTCGACATCAGCAGTGTTTCGCGACTCTGAAGTAGATTGAGAGATAAGTTAACTGAACTTTAATCTCTCTCTCTCTCTCTCTCTCTCTCTATCTATCTATCTATCTATCTATCTATCTATCTATATATATATATATATATATATATATATATATATATATGTTAGTGCTTCCCTCTATATTTAACATAAAATTATTTGAAAGTATTTTCATTTTACCTACTTGTTCATTGCTTTAAGGAGTTGGTTTTTGGCTTGGCGTAACTTAACGAATACCTGCAAAAAACAGAATTAGCGAACTGAGTTCAAATTTTGGTTGTGGTGCCTGATATTTCCTTCGTAGTAATGCTATTTCAAAAAGCATGAACTCACTTCTCCCTGCGATATATCATGGTCAGATATCTTAACAAAATGCCACTACACAGTCAGTTATGTGCCATGCGTGATACACGCGTAGGCGATCATCTATCTTTCGATACATGACTGACGAGGCAGATTTTTCCCCACAGTAGGTTGCCATTTGTTTCTGTGGTAGACCAGTTGCCATCCAAGGCAACAGAACTCAGTTTGTTCTGCTATTTATCAATAGCTGGTGGGTGGGGGGAGAAGAAGAGGATTTATACCTTCCACAAGGTATTAGCACGTAAGTGAATGAAATTGATTCGACTGGAATTTGAACTCATCTCTTCGATTCCTCAATCCGAGCCGCCATCATCTACGGTAAATGTACATTAGCGAAACACAATCTCTTTCTGATTAATAACTTCAGCTCTTAAAGCTTATACTCCGCTTTACAACCTTGACCGATTTTCTAATCCATTAATGTACAGCGTAAAATCATATGCTAATTATAGAAATAGGAAAAATATTGTAGGTTTCTAAAACAATTCGGTATTAAATTCAGGTTTTCAAATATTCAGTTTTAATTATAGGCTTCGGCCTATAACTCATTAAGGGCTCATCATCCCATAATTACACCCCATAATAAAATGACAGAGAGGATTACACTTTGTTAACCATATTTTCCAGGAAGCCTTCTGCCAGACGTATACATAAGCTTTCTCACATCAATGGTTAAAAATGGCTTCTAACGAATAAGGTCGTATGTCTCAGCTAGAACCGCCCCCACTTCGAACATCGTCGACTGGCGCTACAGAATCAGAAAAAAAAATCTGTACCAAATAACAGAAACTATATAATTTGAAGACATCCAACGACAGTAAAAACTAAATTATGTAGCATATATAACTCAAAGAGAAAATAATGATCTAATCAATATGTAGAGATTCCACACTAATTAGCGAGGCTGATTAATTTGTTTTTACGATTTATCAACACTTTGCGAATTATATAAAGCCAGAAACTATTTTAGATTGTAAGAATTTTTATGGAGATAATAATGATTTAGTGATACAGGTCTTAATAATTAACCCATAGTTGGGAGAGAAGAGTTGAATTTCCCAAGGTTATTTGCACGTAAGTGAATATCTCTCAGACCTCCAATTAAAAATTCCGAACCATTACCAATTACACCACCTGAACATCCAAGCTTACAACACTTGTACCCTAGGGCCTTCTTCAGGTGTTTGGAATGTCGAACTGAACTTTTTATTTCGCTCGCTGGGGTAAACTGTTCTAGTTCCACGTGCCATGTCTAATGGATGTCAGTTATCTCCTGCTAATTCCCCTCTCCAAGTTCTCTACCGCCTTAACAAGGTATTGAACTCACATTCTTTGGGTCCTGTCACTGGATCTAACTAATGCCTTTATCCACTGTGGAGGACACATCGCACAGTGGATTATTTTTAGATCATGTTTACTTATTGTGGAAGCAATTAAACGGAAGCTGGTGGAAAGGGTGAGAAAAGAAACTGTTGGTATAGAAGTAGCGGTTGCATTTAACTATCTAAAAACTAAAAGGATGGGACCTATATGCCAATCTAGTAGCCGGGGCATCAGGGTGAAAAAAAAAGTTCCTCAAAGCTGGTGCTATGAAAATATTTGTAGAATAGACAGAGGGAAGCCACATCAGGTCGGAGAGAAAATGACTGAAGTCGCGATGACATGTCAGGATCGATTACATTACAGATTCTACTTTGGATTTTGTGAAGAATCTTGCGATATACAACAGTTTATACTGAGAAAGGCAAAGCGACTGCCATTTTTGACATAAGTTACTACTAAATAACAGTTACAGAATGGCGTCTTGGTCATCCCAAAACTCCTCCACAGTAAATATGATCTTACCATTGTTCCTAAAATGGCGACCACTCAGGTAGGATTTGAGTTTAGGAAACATGGAGAGTTGAGATGGAGATAGGTTTGGTGCGTAAGGTCAATGTGGTAAGAATTCAAAGCCACAGTTTGCTGTTTCATCTACTGCAACTTGAGCAGTATAAATGGGCGGGTTATCCTGCAGCAAGAGCACAACTGCCCCAGCTTCCTTCTATGTTTCAACTTGATTGCTTCCTTCAGTTGTCTTAGTTCTGATGCATAGTGTGAACCATTAATGGTTTTAGTGTCCTTTTTCAGGAACGTCTATCATGATTACGCCTTCAGAATTCCAAAAAATAGAAACTACCACTTTGCCAAGAGACTGCTTGAACTTCGTGTTTGGGGAACAAATGTGTGCCCAAAGTGTGTATTAGAATCTTTGATTCAGGTTCGAAGTGGTCAACCCAGGTTTCATCTTGAGGTACTAAACTGTGATGTAAATTCTTAGGGTCAACCTGGAAGCGACTCAGAAGTGTCCTAGAAGTGTTTTTCAATATAGTCTCACTTGACATTACTTTCTGTTTTCCAACCATAAAATTTAGGAACTTTCGCATACATTAATATATGAGAGTCATTCAATAGGTTCTAAGCCTCACCAGAAGCTATTGGAGAAGCAAGAGTGTTTCAATCCCATTACAGTTAATTAGCAACTATACATATTATTAGGAAGCAACTTACAACTATTAAAAATTATTGACTTATTTCAATAAATGTAAATATACAAAGAAAGGACAAGACTAATCTCGTCTATCAATGTCCTTGGATCTTGAAATAAACGGTGTTTCTTATATTTCTCTCTTCTCTTTTTGATCATTTCACTCCAGGCAAGGTGTTAATGCCACTAAAATGCAAGTGGGAGGGAAAGAGAATGAGAAGACTTTAGTGAGAAGAAAGGACAATAAAAGAGTATGATTTCGGAATACAGAAGATTGAGATTGCATTTCAATATTTGAATATTTCAGAACCAGACAAGCAAGAAACCATAAAAAAAACTTCTAGAGGTGAAAATTGCAGAAAAAGAAATTATCAGGTTCATAGTGAAAGTCGAAAGCGCGCACAAGAACAAAACTCAAGAGACAATTTCCTTGTCACTGGGAGATTTTCCTGAAAATAGACACCGAGGTCAAGCATATAAGCATTAGAATCCTCAAGGACACATGGAACAATGGATAAAGACGTTAGTTAGATCCAGTGACAGGACCCAAAGAGTGTGAGTTCAATAATTAAGGCGGTGGAGAATTTGGAGAGGGGAATTAACAGGAGATAACTGATAACTGACATCCATTAAAAACATGGCACGTGGAACTAGAACAGTCTACCCCAGTGAGCGAAATAAAGGGTTCAGTTCGACATTCCAACCACCTGAAGAAGGCCGGAGGGTACAACGGCCGAAACGTTGTGATAAATATGGTGACAAAGATGAGGACGATAGTGCGAACAATGTAAATAGTGTATTAGAATCCTTAATATTGAGAAAGATAGCCAGAAACAGATAATATAGCTCTAGGAAAAAAATTGAAATGGTGTCGAGATACCAAAAGTCTTCTTTAGATAGTTTGAAGGCGCTGAATCTGAAGATGATCTTACTTTTTCTTGGTTAGCTACCGTTTTTGCTGTACAGAAATGCCTCATTTTTTTTTTTCTGTATATATGATACTGACCCAGGACTATATTTCTCAAAATATGATCCTAGAAACCTCTCAATTCGTATTTGAACCGACAAATATTGGTCTACTTATTAAGAAATAATATTTTTGCAATAACAATCAAACCCCAAGTCTTTAAAAATAACACGATTGAATATACCAAGACCAACAAGTATTTTCATCAAATCATTTAATAAACTAACAGCAGAAATAAAAACTTTGTTAACATGACCAAAATAAAAAGGGAATAGGTGGTTTTATTTCGATCTCACGTGTTTCTGTTTGATAGATCTGCAGATGGCGCTTTTTGAAGTTCTGTCTTTAAAGTTCTTTTGAAGCGGAATCCACATTGAGCGAAGGGGAATGGAATGTAAAGGAGTGGAGTGTTTTTTGGAGATCAAGTGGCAACAAAACCGGAAATAGGGTATATCTGGATTCTGGACTATATTAACAGCCATGCTTGGAATAGAGAATGAGTTCCGGTATGCCTTCGGCGGGGGACGGGCGTGTCTGTCACGTGGTTCATGGACCGTTCATTTGTATTGAAATTCACTACGTTGGGATGTGTAGATGAACTAGGAGTTGGTAGTTGGAGGAGCTGAGCTGTTAGACCAACATAGCAGGGGTTTTCCTCAGTATCAAGTACTACCCATCAAGAGAAGCAAGCGAAGCCCTAAACAAAACATCTGTTTTATAATTTGGGAAACAGTTTCGTGTTATTATTGCTCGACGTGGTTTTTTCTTTGATCCTGTTAGGTTGTGAGCATGCAGCGGGCCCTTTCCCAGCTTTCGGTGCTCACCGACAAGATCAAGAATCAAAATGAAACGTGGGGCAATCATTGACCGGCCGGTGGTAAGCTTGAATAAAAATCTTTTGAGAAAAATCATTATCATCTTGAGATTTGTTTGATTAATTAAACGGATCATTTGTCTTGCCCATGTTGTTCCCGCAACAACTAATCATTCTCTACGGGTTATACAGTTTAAGAACTATTGATAACGGATCAGCTTTCTCAGAAATCAGTCACACAAAAAAGGACAACTATCTGTACACATCTTAAAAGGATTTTTTTTCAATCATTTCTATTTTCCAAATTTTCTCAATATATTTTGGAACCAAAAGTGATGAATAAAAATTCCTGATAATCTGACGCCACGGAAATCAATTTGAAGTCTTCGAAACAAGAAAAAGCTTTGTGAATATTTCCAATCCATAAAATTAAGCCATCAGAAAACTGCATTGTCTATAAAAGGTTTGTAATCGATTAGTACAAGAAATCGATTTCCCCCTCTTGTTTTTGTTTTTGTTTTCCTTTTTTTCTTTTGTTTTCCTTTTTTTCTTTTGTTTTCCTTTTTTGTTCAGCTCTTTAGGATATCTGAAGAGGAATTCAATTAGTGTCTGTGGAACAAGCCTCTATTTTAAGGGGAAAATTCTATTTCGGTCGGTGTCTTTAGAAGAAAATAAATAAATTACAAACGAATTTGCTGCGAATTTGTGAAGGCAAAAAAGAAAACAAAGCAATAACTAAAAAAAAAAAAGTAAAAAGATTTCCAGATAAATGAAGCTAAGAATTTCTTTCTTTGAGACAATCAGACATTTTTTATAAATCCGAGGTGAGCTGATAAGTTCTCAGCTAAACCAAGAAAGGTATAGCTTGAAGCCATGAAAAATACAGCCTATTTCATAAATCCAGGCCCTGAAATTCAATACACTTGTGACAACTTTTCTTAAATTTCATTAAGCATTAAAAAATTATGATGTTGTTTAAATTTCCTGTTTCCCTGTGAGCTATAATCTCCAGCTATTCAAGTGTAATGTCACTCGACATCTCCAGTTGCCTTGATCTATCCACTACCCTCATCCTTTCTTCTATCACTCCTATCTGATCTTGCTCTAAATTTTCTGTAACCCCTTGCGTCCTAGTGGCTTCCCGCCTTGCTTGGGGTGAAATGCTTAAAAAAAAAAAAAAAAAATACGGCTTATTTCTGGAATTTGGTCGGATTGAAAAGTTTTCATCAATCCTTCACAAAACTGAGTTTTCAGACCATTCCCAACTATCGCATATTTATTTCTAATTTCACCGAAAGCAAAGCCGATAATACCACTAGGACTCAGTGTATTACCGGGAGTGAAAGCGTATGAGAAAACATTTGTGAGAAAAAGTAAAAAAAAGGTCAATATTTGTCTATATTCCTGAGATGAGGTATTATGTACACTATTTACATTATTCGGACTATTGTCCACATTTTTGTCGTCATATTTATTACAACGTTTCGGCCGTTGTACACTCCGGCCTTCTTCAGGTGGTTGGAATGTCGAATTGAACCCTTTATTTCGCTCACTGGCGTAGACTGTTCTACTTCAACGTGCCATGTTTTTAATGGATGTCAGTTATCAGTTATCTCCTGTCAATTCCCCTCTCCAAGTTTTCCACTTTCTTAACTCACACTCTTTGAATCCTGTCACTGGATCTAACCAACGCCTTTATCCACTGGGCCATGTGTCCTTGAAGTAAGCCGGAGCGTACAACGGCCGAAACGTTGTAATAAATATGGCGACAAAGATGAGACAAGAGTCCGAATAATGTAAATATTGAAAAGGTCAATAATGGAACGAGATTCAAATGCATTTATATTTCTGGAGATTGTACGCGGCAGGGAAGCAAGAAATCAGGATGAAGTTCCACAGGCGAGAAGAGCGAGAAAATAAACTATTAGAAGAGAACTGAGAGTTGCATCTAGCTAGTTGAACAGTAAAACGATTATACCTATTTGTCAATGAAGCACGCTTAAATTCATTCAGTCGAGGCAGTAAGGAGAAAGGCTCATCATAAAAATGACCGTGGAAATATTTGTTGGAAAGGCAGAGAAAATCCACGTTATGCCAGTGGGAGTGTAACTAAAGTCTAAATGCCAGGTCAGAATCGATAACATTTCAGATAACGGCTCGGATTGAGGAATCGGAGAGCCGAGTTCGAATTCCAGTCGAATCCATTGCATTCACTTACGCGCTAATAACCGTGGGAAAGGTATGAATCCTCTTTTTATCCTCGCAGCTATGGATAATTAGCAGGACAGGCCGGGTTCTATAGACTTGGAGGGCAACTGGTCTATCCCAGAAAGAAATGCAGCGTACTACGGGAAAAAAAATCTGCCTTATAAGTCATGTATCGAAAGATACATGATCGCCTAAGCGTGTATCACGCAAAGCACATAACTGACTTATTTGAATTTTGACAAGAATCTTGAGATATGTAGCAGGAGCAACAAATCAAACATGGCAGCTGTATTTAGTGCATGGACATAAGGCACAGTGGATAAAGGCGTTGGTTAGATCCAGTGACAGGACCCAAAGAGTGTGAGTTCAATACCCGGCTAAGGCAGTGGAGAACTTTCAGAGGGAAATTAACAAGGAGATAACTGATAATTGACATCCATTAAACATGGCACGTGGAACTAGAACAGTCTACCCCAGTGAGCGAAATAAAGGGTTCAGTTCGACATTCCAACCACCTGAAGAAGTCCGGAGCGTATAACGGCCGAAACGTTGTAATAAATATGGCGAAGATGAGGACAATAATCCGAATAATGTAAATAATACACAATTTAATGTTCTTAATATGATAGAAACAAGGGAGAATGCCTTCAGAGATTAATAATTCTAATAATTTATATGAAGGAAATATTTTTTTTTTAAAAATCTACATATTGTTACCCCAATCTATATACGAAATAATTATTATGTACTGCTGTTGAATTATGTATTTGTTATCAGCGAATAGTGATTTTGGCTCTTTCAGGACGCGCTTATATCTATTATGAGCATTTGGTATTTCCGTGCTGGCAGGAAAAGCTTCGAAGCCGATTTTCATCCAGGAAGAGACCTCAGTTGCACGTTTCTCAACAGGATGGTTAAAAATCATAATATCAATCAAAAAAGCATCGCGTACGAAATAACGATCAGTGCATTGATAACTGGAGTATATTTTGCAAAGTATACCTAATGGGAGAGCAGAAAGAGATATCTATAGACAGTACCACGTGATCGGAGTTGTTAAGAGAACAGGGCTGCGGAAAACAACATGTCCAGAGGAAGCATTAACAATTTATGCCCTGACCACCGCTTTACCGGTAGAGAAAAAAATGACGTAATGCCAATCCACCGGTTGAACAGTGGTAGAGAAAAAAACGATTTAATTCCGAGCCATCCTTTGAACATCCTTACACATGTAACCATTTTTTTATCCACCGTGGAACATTACATGCCAATTATTTTCAAATTTTGGAGCCCAAGCAGAAGGGTTAAAATTGTTTAGAAACGCAGGACTCTAAAGGTTAAGGAAGAGATCGTCGAGAATCCCGTCCGTCAGAGTTACTATGGAAACGCGTGAGGAAGTCTATTATTTGAGTGACAGATTGAGCAATTGAGACGTTCAAAACATGGATGCCGGCAATGTTAGACTGATCAAGCCACTTGACATGATGGGCACCAAACACAAATTTATTTTCAGACGCGTGTAGAAGTAGGGCCTTATCTATACTATCAGAAATTCTCTTTAACCAGCAAAAGTCGTTAGAGGAAGAAGAACCCTAAATGAAAAAGATAACAGAGATTTTACGAGTGCAAGTTGGAAGCACATATAAGATCAATCTGGAGACTCAAGAGGTAGTTTCCTTGCTAATGGGAGATGCACAGGAAAAGAGAAACTAAGGCCATACATGCGGACACTGGAGTCCTTTCAAAAGAGAGAAGTGGCGGATATTGAAGATTTCAGATTAGTTTCACAGAGAGTTATATATATATATATATATATATATATATATATATATATATATATATATACAGTTGTATGGATATGAGTTTGTGACCCTGGGTTTCAGGATTTCGCGATCATCAGACAAACGGGTTAACTTTGTAAAAATTGGATCTATTTATGCTTGTTTAAATATGTTTGGTAGTGGGAGGGAGAATTTACTTCTGAGTTTGTTTGGTGTGACACTCTCATACACAGAGACATACATGCACACTGGGGTACGCATTTTAGTTCACACACAAAAAAACAGTTTGATAATAGCAAAAGAGTGAAACCCAGGGTCACAAATACGTTAGCTCTATCACTGATATAGAGCACTTTCCACTAATTATAGCGCATATATATATATATATATATATATATATATATATATATGGAAAGTGGGAGAGAGAGAGAAAGAAACATATAATCATTTTTTATAATTAAAATGGCGTTTTCCATTTCAGAGTTGTGTTATATTGAACGTGCCATGATTAGTGAGAATCCTGCAATTAATATATAACCAGGCTCTTTCTATTTCTGATTATTCTAGTTTATTGACGAAACATGTCAAAATAAAAAGAATTCGCAATTTAACATATATAGTTATGATATTAGAGTAACACAGAACCAATATAAGCAGCAAACTATCTACATACAGATATGAAATGCGTTCAGTAATTAAACAAAACGAGAAATATATATAAGACAAAGATGTGTTTTCTCACCAGATCTTTTTATCCTATACAGCGAGGTGATTCTGAGAGAATTAGAAGAAAACTTAGCATCCGAATTCTGATGTGTAAAACGTGAAGCACGTGTAATATTAAAAGAATCGTGCGGATTCATTAAAAAGAACAAAGCAATGAATTCGATATTTATACTCAGAATGTTATCGAATAGAGCAATATAAAGTTAAAAGTATATATACCTATATTTTATATATTACGCAAAGTTCCAAGTGTTGGAACTGCAAGTTAACAGTAACATATTTTGGAAGGATAGAAAATGAATTCAGTAAATTTAAAAAAAATAGAAAGGTGTGTAAAGTAAGGATGAGACGATTTTGACAGAATTAGAAGTTCTACCAGGATTCATTATTGGCGCCCACAATCTCAACAACGTAAGATATGCAAAGGACACAGTGTCGATAGCAGACAGAGAAAGGAAACTACAAGAATAGGTAGTGAAGGAACAAGCAATAAGAAATGACTAAACATCAATTGCAATTAGAGAGAGTGCATGGTTGCTAGCAAAAGGGGCAGCCCAACATGCAAATTACAAACTGGAGATACCAAATTGAAATAAATAGAAAAATTTAAATATTCATAGAATTGTTTGAACAGAAGTCGGAAAGTGCAAGATAGAAATCTGAAACCGCATTGAGATAGCCAAAGAATCCTTCCAGAAGCTAAGAAGAGTATTGTGAAACAGAAAAACTTCCTTAGAAATGCAGAAAAGACTACTGAACTGTTACGTAGTATCAGTCATAGCTATATGGCAGTCAATGCTGGACAATCTCTTGACAATTGACGTGGATTTTTAAGGCAGCAGAAATGTGGTTCTACATATGGATGCTGAAGATAACATTGACCAGACATGCGAACAATGACAAAGTTTTAGAGACAATGGAAACAAAATGAACACTTATGCTTAACAACAGGAAGAGATAGTTGAAAATTTTGGGACACATAATGAGGAAAGAGGATTGGAAAATATGATACTCACAGGGCAGATTGAAGGCAAGAGGGAGCGGAAAACAATGCAGAGCTTATTTAGCAAGCTTGGATAAATGGATGATGGAACAAAGTTTAGAGGAATAGCAAAAAGACAAATATTTACCTTTACCCCTCAGCAGATGGTCAGTCGGCGTATTCTGAAGCTCCAGCCAACAGGGCGGCAAAGAGGTATGGTGAAAAGTCAAATATTGTTTGGTGTACCAAAGAACAGTATATTGTCTTGAGCCACCATGATCGCCCATCTCCTGAAAGGACATGGTATATAGAAGTATATGCGACGTCACCCCGGGGTCGCTGCGCCAATCGTGACGTCTGCCTGGCCGCGCCCGCCGTGCTGTCCTGGTCGCGGCGCCAATTGTGACGTCATCCCGTCTGTCTCTCTGCCCCGTCGCCGTCCTATCATGTCCTGTGACGACTAATGTGACTTGGTATTGGTCGCGGCACCAAATGTGACGTTCTAACCTTTTGCTGATTCGGATGGGAATCTGGTTAGATTCGGCATCAGCCTTGTTGTTCCCAGCTCGCCTCCAACCTCTGGTTACCGAAGTAACTGTTTTGATTTCTAGTCTAACCTACCCACGTTGTGATTTGATCTTAGGTAGACGAAATCAATCAGTCGCCGGGCCGTAATGCAAGTCGAGTCCGAACAAGTGTAATACCGCACAAGTATATGTAAAAGAAAATAAAGTAATAACTCGAAAAGTTCAAATGTGTTAAAAAGGAATAACAATATTTTATATCTGGTTGCTGAATACAGGACTGCATCTTTCTCTCAAACCGCTAATATGGATTTGTGACACTTTGTGTTTGTTAGGCGAGTCTTAACATCTTAAATTGTTCTTTTAAGAAACTGGTTCTTGGTGTATCTTCAGGCGATATTCGTAAAACTTGTCAGGTTCCCGCGAGGAGGGTCTCAGAGCTCACAGCTCAATTGCTTGTCTGTCTTTCTAATCCCAACTCAAATACGAACTACGAACTGCTTTCTACTCGTTGCGACTCTGCTTATATGGACGCCGACCAAAACCGGGGTGGACCTGTCGGGGTTTGAAGTTCCTTGATAATTTTAAATCCGCATCAAGGATTTCCTTTGTTTTCGGTCAGGAAAATTTATTAATTTCCATGTTTGGAAGTCATTAATTCTAGTTTAAAGGAATCGTCCTCCCAAATTCTTCCTTTCTCATATGGGTATGTCACCCAATCAGAGGGCGTCAACAGGTTTCTCCTCTCTCTTACAGTGGCATCTCACACCAATCCCTTCAGGGGGCGTCAACAGAACTCCCCTCTTTCTTCATAGTTTACCTTCGCCTACCGCTAACGCCACCCTTCAGCCAATGAACGTTCAACAGAGTGGGTGCGGCCGGACTGGCCTCAGTTCAAAATTATCTCCCAAAGAAAAAAAGTTATCTTCCGTTTTCTTTTTTCTTTTCTTTTCTTTCTTTTCTTCTTCCCGACAACAAATCCTTACGCTTCTTATCTTAACCGAACTCCGTCTAGAGTCCGTCAATGAGATTTTCGCCAGCATTAAGTGGGTGGTCATCTGGCGACTTTGCACCCTGGTGCGAATTATTCGTTCCGATAAAATAATTTTTTTATCATGGCCAGCTCCGACACAAAACAGGTGCTCTTCTCAAATGATATGGGGGTGGTCCAGCGGACATTTTTCTCGGTCAGAGCGCTTGACCTAATTAATATTATCTCTTAGCACTCTGTCCTGTAGGCCACTTATCCAATTTGAAACTTTCATTATTGCCATGGGCAGATGGCTATATCTTATTCACCGCCCCGTAACATAAATCAAACCTGTGGTTTATACTGCAATTATGCTGAGCAGACCCGAGTTACAGTTTCTGGGAAAGAGCGTATTAACTAGCGTGATCAACAATTTGAATAAGGCCAGTACGCTCAAGCCATCAGCCACGATGACTTGTGAGTTCTGTCTACCCAATTTCACTCAAAAGGCTTGGGTCAACCTGTGGTATGGTATTCAGGTACTTTCCAAAGGTGCCGCTCGATGGGATGAATTCTTCCTGAGAAATCGACAATGGTGAGATTCGAACCCGGGTCTCATGGTCAGAATGTGAACTAAATAAATTACTAAATAATTACACCAATAAATGATTAAATATATTCGGTACTGTGATTAAAATGTTGGGAACCAGTTCTCTCCTTTATCACATTCCGAATTCTTTTTTGATGAATATAATCCGTACATACTCTTCAATTACAGATTTCGGAAAAAAGAATACCACAGAAATGGTGCAAAATTGTGCCACTAAAATCGACAAATGTCCTTCCTTTGGTTTAATGATCTGCCCCAAATATTCTTCAATCTTTGGTGGATATCTATGTTGATAACACAGCAATATATGAATAAACCTGTAAAATTCCAGATGAGCCGAACTTGGCAGCTAATCTCTATTCTGACCTCTGACCTAGGTTTAAAAGCTCAGTGAGCAAAAATCTGCCTGTTCACATTCAATACCCCTAAACCCAAAGTAATGATTATTCCATCATCACCGAGTGAACCTTATATTTTCGACTATCGTGGTGAACGGATGTTCTGGCAGGGAGGCTCCGTGCCTTGAGCGTCTATTTTGATTTAAGCACAGACCAGCTTCAAATGGAACTCGGACACACTCCATCGCTAAAGATGCTGAAAAAAAATGATCAGATCCCTGTAACGTTCTAGTAAGTACCTGACTCCTCTTGCTATCCTCTACATTTATAAGAGCCATTTCAAACCGAAAATGGAGTATTGGTACCATATATAGTCAGCAGATTTCCAGTTTTCAACTTTTAGCCTCGTTAGTGTATAAATTCCTCTTGAGGAGTTTGTAACGTATTATTAATCATCTCTCAGTTGGGTCACTGTCTTTGGGCAGAGTGCAATCAGGAGCGACTTCTACTGAGAGGTGCCTAGCCCTGGGGAACAGCTGCCCAAGGGAGAGGGATCGGTGCTCGCACCGAGGCCAGCACAACCGACGGTTACTGGGGCTGCGGGTAATTTTTGTTCCTGGCCCCGGGTATACGATCTCGGGTCCCCACCTTAAAAAAAGACCTTGTGTCACAACTCGTCTTAGTGGGGAGACAGAGTAAATACCTAGTCTCATTCACAAGCGTGTATGCGACCTTATGGGTAATGAATTTCTTTTCACACAGACGAAACGTTGCAAGCCTCTCGCTACACTATCGCTATTACCATTGATAAACTACATTGCATAGGTTCACAAGTTCTAATCTTCACAGTTAAAAACCTGCCATACCGCGCACATTGGAACAAACCATCTTAATTCCCTTCATATTCCATTGGTGAAATGTAAGTTCCACTCGATCAGCTTTTTCCCACTAACCTCTGCCTTGTGAAACCGACACCCGAGATGATACTTCTCGATCATTACAACCTTAACCTGTTATCTTCCCACCTAAACCATAATTCTTACCTCTTATGCTGTAAATCTCTACATCGAGTGCCTCTTGGGCCTTGTATGATGTTTTCCTTGGGCCTTGTATAATGTTTTCCTCTTACTAAAATTTGCGTCACTCAAGGCAAGAGAGCGCAAATTGATCTGCTATTTAACCCATAGCTGGAGGACTGAGTATTCAAGTGCTCGGTGTTTTCACAATAACCCTTACGCTCATTCATTTAACCAGCAAACAAATAAACTAACACATTCTAAAAACCTGTGTAATTTATAGTTGCGAACCCCTTGGGTCCCGTTAGAGAATCTCTAGCTATAAAAGGCAGGATGTGTGTGTGTGTGTGTGTGTGTGTGTGTGTGTGTGTGTGTGTAACGAATGCACGGCCGCAATTTTCAACGGATTTGCACCAAAATTTACATGCACATGCTCCAAGTTAGCGGGAAGGCCAAGACCGACTTTGCATTTTCCAACTCCAATTGATAGTGGAAATAATCGAAATTTTAATGCTTCTACGGCAGTTTTCATGTAGTTTGCGGTCATTTTCTACTGGCCAGTGACAGCCATTAGCTGGCTGCCACGAATAGGCAGGAAGATTCTATTGGCCAGCCTGAGAACCAAAAACTGACTGACACGAATGTTAACTAGCATGCTAGCATGCAAAAAACATCGATAGCAGCATTCGTCACAAGTGGGAAAAATTTAAATCTGCATGGCACTTTACTCCAATTGGCTCATTCGCTTGCTTAAACTCAACGTTGATTCTGATTCCTCAGAACTGGGTTGGGTGTGAAAAAGTATTTGTTGTTAACATTCTTTTTTCATTGGGTTTTTCCAGTTACGAGTCCTTTTTTTTTTTAAAGCTGACCGTTTTGTGTTCATTTTCTTTAGTTCTTTTTTCGTAACAGATTTAATGTTTAGTATAGAGCTTAGAAAAAATTCGTAGTGTGAGATAGGCAAGAAGTAAGGCATGTAGCAACGTCAGCACAGCAAAGGGAACTCCTTTAAAGGCAAGGAAGGGCAAAAATATTTTAAGTCAAGTGATAGCGATTGCTGTATGAGTCGTACGATTTTTGAATCAAGCACGGGCAATACCAGGCCATGCTGCTAGTGTGTTATAAAACTAAATAAAAGAACCTACTATAATTTGCCGTAGTCCCGACACTTTATGGCCCACAAGTGTAACAGAACCCCATTTGTTTAAATCCATCTGTATATTTATTGTATTTAAAATACAATTACGGCACAAGGGCAAAATGAGGAGGGGTCGAGGCTTGTCGTCACTAACTACCTTATAGCTAGCTAATCCGATTCATGAGCCATTCACACATTACAGTTTCTACATTCACCATAAGGACTCGTCCATCGCCAATCAATTCTCCATCCACCATAATACCGCATCCTCTCAAGGGGAACATACAAAACGCTCTCCATGCCTTGAAAATTTAATGATAATACATTATAATATATAAAAATCTAATAATGAAGAATGAGAAGGGAGGGAAATGAACCCAATAATAAATTAAAACTCAACACAAAGTAAACTAAACATAATTGATGTTAGTAGAGCCCATCCAACCCTCAGTATTATTATGAATGCAACACTATGTGATCCATAGTAATAATCGAAAGTGGCTTTGAAAGAAATGTTTATGACACGTTGACTGGCTGACCGGTTTTTCCCTGCCGCTTTCGGACAATACGAACGCCGCGACGTGGCTTTTAAATAAGTAAATGGCCGGCATGAAAGGCTATTGTAAGACGCTTCCTTTTAACAGACAGTAAACTGATGCAATAATCGGCGCTTCCAAATTGTTTTGTTACATGTTTTACGATAGCGCGGTCTGTCATTGGTTCCGTTTCGGTTTGTTTACCTTGCACAAGATCTTTTAATGATCGGATTAATGGCAATTGCAAAGCGAAAATAACCCATTAAGGACCAAGAAAACATGACCACAGGGTAGAAAAAAGTCCTGGCACGGAAGCAGAATTTTCTACCTAAGTAGTTTACTGTCTTAGTTTTTTTTTTCAAGTATGTTCACATTTCTATCAAATAAGCTTTCCAGATCAAGGATATAAAAATGATTTCTGCTAAGAAAATTTAAGCTTTAGTTGGGTGTTCAGTTTTTCAATCTAGATTCTTCTTGCTCAAGGAGAAGGACAACTTTGATTTCAAAACCTGCGGAGGTTCCTTTGGGTACCTTGTGGCACGCAATGCACCAGGTTTCTGTATTCGGTCCTTCAAAATGTGTGGTTGTTTCTGCACAAAGTCTCCACCACTATAATCAAATCATATGTGCTGATATCTGGGCTGTTGGTTCCTAGGAACCAAGTAACTTTTTCTGCTTGACCCTCATACGTCGAATACGACGGGAGAGTCCACATATATATATTCTTAATCATTCAACTATATGTCACAGTACACCAGATGTCTTTGTAGGTTACTCTTTAATAAATTTCTCAACCAGTATGGAAGAAGAAAACTGAATTAAAAAATATGTATGACGCAGATGGGGAACTTATTTGAAATGTAATTAAGGTCCGCTGAGCATAGTTACTGTATAAATCACTGTTTGGTCGTGTGGACGCTCAAGAAATGGACCTGAGCAGATGGGTAGTTGGAAACAAGCAACCATCCTGAAAATGAGAAACCAGATTGAGTCGAAACAGTGAATGTCATAATTTAGCACAAGCCCTCAACTCAGTACCTATTCATGAGCTACTTGTTAAAATAAACAATCAAGATTTGAAAATATCGCTCTCCAACTGTCGTTTCTTTATCATGTAAATTTATTCTGCTAATTTTCTTTTTTCGGATAAAACTAAAGCCGATCGAGAATACACATGCAAAATTGATTTCTTTTCTATTCCTTCGTCAAATTCCCCCCCCTCAATCTCTTAGAATGGAATTGCTTTTCGTGCTTCTTTTAGGAGTTCAATTCGTTGTTTTCATACACACACACACACACACACACACACACACACACACACACACACATATATATATATATATATATATATATATATATATATACTCTGTTCAGTTTAACAATAACAGCATGTCCTGGGTATGGCGATAAACTACATCCGCGTCCTGGGTAAGACCATAAACTACGTCCAACAGCAAGACCTCTGATCAGGAGGTTTTGAGGAGCGTG
Organism: Acanthosepion pharaonis; assembly: GCA_903632075.3. Classification (NCBI taxonomy): domain Eukaryota; kingdom Metazoa; phylum Mollusca; class Cephalopoda; order Sepiida; family Sepiidae; genus Acanthosepion; species Acanthosepion pharaonis. The sequence continues at coordinate 2,775,742 of CAHIKZ030000333.1, read as the reverse complement.
GAACCACCTCCTAATTGCTGGTGTTCCCAGATCCACTCTAACCCGGGGTGGTAGCACCTGTTAGGGTTCCAGCTATGGGCAAATAGTTAACCCCAAAACTGGGATCAAAACACTATGAAAGTGTAAAAATCGGTTTTGATACCAGGAATACTTTGTAAAAGAATATTATCAGCAATACATTTTAGACAAAAAAAAAAAAAAAAAAACTTTACCAGCAATACTTTTTTGAAAAAAATATTCCGAGAAATATATGTTTGAAAAAAAAAAAGACCAGCAAAAATTATTTTGTCGGCATTAAATAACCCATTGAAGTTGATATGCCGTAAAACAAACCAAACTAAACCAAACAATAACAGCTTCAAGAATTTTCATGCAAAATCGCACCTGCCTAAGAAATAATCATTTTTTATCAAGTTGTGTGTTTTCAAGTTTTGATTTGTACATTCATAGTTAATAGTTCTAACTTCAGAGCCCACCCCCCAAAAAAAAGTTACGACGAGAAATAACTAATAATAATAATAAAAATCATTGTAATAATAATAAAGAGTAAAAGTAATTAAGAATATGATTTAAATTCTTAGGAACTTTTGTATCTAAACAATTTTACAGAGAAAATGGGTAATAATGACTGCTTAAAATCGTGTTAATTTTCTTTTTTGTCATAGTCATGCAGCAGCGTCTGTCTTGATCCAGGGTAATATTACCTCTTCAAGGTACTTGATGTAGGTCTCCTTGTTGAGTCTGAAACACTGTGGGAAGATGAATGGAGGCAGAACATCCCCATCAATATTAATCACTACAAACACCTTTGTTGTAGTAGGATCCACCTAATTTGCATAGTGGAGTACCGACCATATAAATATGGTTGGTACCGGGAAGAGAGAGAGAGGAATCAAGAGATTCACTCCGACGCCCAAGCGTTGTCTCGTAAGGCATTATATCGATTGTTAGTTAGGGGGGGCCGTTCAAGATGGTCTGATCGACGAGCTCGGTCTTACGAAGCAGGAGGCTCGCTCGATATGGCCTTGGGCGCCTGGGTTGAAGTGTCTCAATAATGATGAGGCATCACTCACCTGGCTGATGATTCGTGGGGCCCTCTGGTCGGCAAAAGACTTTGTTCAGCAGGCTTGGAGAAATATCCAAACTGTCGTCGCTGTACTGGGAAAGTCGAGACCATTGGTCACGCCTTTTTTCAGTGCAAGACGGTAGTTCCGTTGTGCAGGTTTGTTGAAGGCCTCATGGTTCGCATGCTGCAGGGAAAGTTTTTTGTCCTGGAAGCCAGTTCTGTTTGTAGCAATGTGGTGCCGCAATTGACGAAGGCTGAACACTATGTGTTCTGTTGCTTACTAGGGGTTATGCGAGTCGTGATTTGGAGGAATTCTATGATGGAGAGAGGTTCACCTCTTCACAACTGATCTTGTACTTTAAGCATCAACTTAAAGTCAAGATTAGGACGGAAAGACGGCGGCTCCCATCATCAGAATTTGGCAAAATGTGGGTGAATCTTGCGCGAATGTGTAGAGTAAAAGGGGCTGACCTAGAGTGGCATTTGGATGTCGGTTAGGTTCAGAATTTTGTCCTAACAGGGTTGAACATAGGCAACCCACCCAGATATTAGGCTAGTCTAGGATTTCTATTTTGAATTTTTAGTTTCCCCTTTTTCGGTTAACTTAGCTAGGGTTTGCATGCTCATTGGTCCCTTTTATTTCTGTCATTATTTTTTCTTTTGTTTAATTCCCCATCCCCTACCTCGTTAGGTGGTTAGTGATGTCAGTTCTCTGGTGGATGCGGGGCGCCTTTCGTTTCGAATGGGTGATTTTTCGTATTTGTTGTTGTGTTTGAATGTGTGTGTGCCTGTGTGAATGCTTGGAGGTATGAATGTTTTCCTGATTTTTTCATAGTCCCGCATTGATTTCGTCCGGTTAACTGATGTTTCTGCCACATTTACGGTTTGTGGAGGTTTTATTACTAACACATTTTTGTTTAGTTTATTGTAAATATTAAGTCACATTGTAAATATTCATTTTGGGGATATTTTTAAAATTGTTGTTTTATGACCCTCCCCCCATGAACAATATCTGTACATAAGGGGATTGTTAGGACTTCATAGAGAATCTGAGGTATTACGGTGGACGTAGTAAGAAAGGTAGGAGTGAATGTGTTGTTTTGGTGATTGGATTATTGTTGGCATGTTTGGGTCAGTGTCTGCGACTAGCTAAGTTTAGATTTAAGACAGAAGAAGACCGTCCTTCCCCATCCCCCTTTTTAGGCCTTGTGCCACATTTTGTATTATTTCATACAAATAAATATTGGAATCAAGAGATTCGACCAGAGACTCTGCCCGACTGCGACTCAGTTAACACATTCTCCAGAACGGTCTTACCAGGAATATACAAAAGACTATATGTAAATATTGTGTACACTTTCTTGTTTCAATACATTTTGTTCTAAGTATATTTTGTGTTGCATTATTATTCCATGCATTAGTCAAGTTTCAACAACCTTCATAATCCCCATTAAACTAATCGAACTCTTTCTGAATCCTTTCCACTGTCTTTAGATTGACACGGGCTTCAGATAACTTCAGAATCTCCTGCATCACTTTTGGGTGGTCTCCTTGTTTGTCAATGTTGACATAATCCTTGCCTTCAGGTCATCTTTGATGTTACAAGGAGTTTTGTTGTTCACTCGCTCAACTGCCCCCCACCCCGCCCATATATAATAAACAAGGGCTTGCAGTCTGGGGAGTTAAGTTCACAGATGTAAGTGGCAATGTGGTTGCAGAAATTTTCTAAAAGCTATTACTGGGTTCCTCTACTTGTGTGACATGGTGAAGTGTCCTGTCCTCATCCTCTTAATCCAGTGCACTTGATGTAGGCCCCCGTGTTGGGTCTGAGGCCCTGTTGGAAGATGAATAGAGGCATAACATCGCTATCATTAGTGAACCCTCCAAACATCATGATGTTGACTGGATATATCATCCAACTCTTTACGAATCCTCTTCATCTAAAAAATCTGAAATGTTCGTTTTGGAACTTCCGGCGCGAAACCTAAACGGTACAGCAATGCCGTTGCCAAATTTCTGGTGGAGTGAATTGCAACATGGTACTCTTTTTCTCACAGTCGTTGGCCAACTGACATTAATACAGAATGCAGCCTACAAAATCAAAAACTTGAAATTCTGATCCCTCTTCCTGTTTTTCTCTTTACTTTTCGCATATTTTTCAAACATATTTACTGTC
>CAHIKZ030000333.1:2615000-2762500 GCA_903632075.3 Acanthosepion pharaonis | reverse complement strand
GCAGGTTATTTAAAGCCAGAAAATATTTTCCAGTTCTAGGATTTTTTGTCTTTTGCTTGGTAATGGGGAGATCATAATGATATCGAGATGCAAGTCTTAGTAATTAACCCATAGCTAGAGGGAGAAGAGGTGGATTCATACCTAATCAGAATCAAGTAAGAAATTATAATGAGGATATAAATTTTGGGATTCTCTATTACAATCAATGTATAAACTGATCCTCCACTTTGTAATCAAGGTACTTTCTATACATTTATATTCAAGAGCGTGTAAATAAATCTAAAAGCCATGCCTATGTAGCTAATCAGTATTTCGTTGATAGATTGATTCATTTTCAACGCGTTGAAGGTTATTTAAAAACTAATAATATAGTGATAGAAATCTTAGTAATAAAACCCTAGCTTAGGTGGGGAAGGGTGTGGATTCAACCTTTCCCTTTGAGTGTAAGTGAATATAACAAAGCCATTGGGAATTCGAACTCGGCTCTCTGATTAACAATTCCGAGCCATTATCCAGTAAAGCGCATCCAAACTTACGGCACCTGGTATTTTTAAGCGGTCACCCATCTAGGGGCTGACCAGGTCGGATGTTGCTTAAATTCGGTGATCGTACGTAAACCCGTAAAAGTGTGATGGCAAAAAAAATATATATATATATATATATATATATATATATATATATATATATATATATTGTGATGGATAAATTGTCGTCTAAATTACGCAAAAATGAAAATAATACGGACATCTCATTTTAACTATATATACTTACCAACATTAAACAGAAATATCTTGAAATATTAAAGAGTAAATTTATTCAATAAACTCGCCATTATTTTTAAACACGGCCTCCAAACGACTTCGGAATATCCAGCAAATCTTCTGGGCGGTCTCTTTGTTTGAGTTGGTGAATACTGGCATAATCCTTGCTTTCAGTTCATCTATGGTGCTACAAGGAGTTTATTAGTTTCTGCAGTCAACAGATAATAATCAAGTCTGGGGAGTTAGGCCGTCAGATATAAGGGATGATGTTGTCGGAGGAATTGTTTGACAGCAATGACTGATTTCTTCTACTTGTGGGGTATAGTGCAGAGTCCTGTTCCCAGACATAGGTTCTTCCAGCACCCACTCTCTTAACCCAGAGCAGCACTACACCCTCAAAGCATTTGATGTAATCCTCCGTGTTGAGTTTGAGGCCCTGTAGGAAGATGAATCTAGGTATAACGTTGTCATCACAAGTGATCACTCCAGACACGTTCGTCATCACTATTAAACTTATCCAACTCTTTCCGAATCCTCTGCACTGTCCTCATAATGACACCAAAACACTATTGGAGCTTCCGGCGATAATGCCGTTTCCCAATTTCTGGCGGAGTGAATTGCTTCATGGTGCTCTTTCTCTCACAGATGGTGGACAAATGACTCTAATATACTGTGCAGTCGACAAATTCATAAACAAACAATGAAATAAAAATGGCGACAATTTACCCATCACACACACACACACACACACACACACACACACACACACACACACACACACACACACACACACACACACACATATATATACAGAAAAATGTGGACAAAGTGAGATAGATATGAACGGAATATTTTATATAAACACATATGGACAAACTACAATATATATATATGTATATATATATATATATATATGCGTGTGTATAATATAATATAATATAAAAGGCTCAAACACTAAAATTCCATGGTTATGATTTATTACATTGGAATCGCAATTTATTTATATACATATATAGATGAATATTGACCACTAATATTATCAATATATATATATATATATATATAGAGAGAGAGAGAGAGAGAGAGAGAGGGAGAAAGCGGGAGTGAAAGCGCGTGGGAGAGAGATGAAACGACTGCAAATGTCTAAAGAGAAAATACTAAGACCGTCTTCGATTATTCAGCAGAATAAGTCATAAAAACATTTCAATACCATAGAATACATAATTCATTTCAAAACACCAAAATACATTAAAAAACATTCTAAGAACACAAAATGCATAAAAAAAACATTTCAAAAACACAAAATGCATGAAAACATTTCAAAATACACAAAAATATTACAAAAACAAGTAACAGAACAAAATAATCTTTTATATTAAAAGATATTTATATATTAAAATATGACGATATTAATATTAGTTCGGACTGATAAAACTCACCCTGTACGGATCAAGGGAGACGTTTGGAGATGATGACTGATTTATTGACAGATTAAACCCGACATGAAAAGATTTAAACAGGTATGAAAAAATTCCCCATGAAGAGATCAAAATTTGAAATGATGACATTGGTTGTGAATTGATCAAACTATTTTATACTCATATCAATATAGATATATACACACACATATACATGCATATATATGTATATATATATATATATATATATATATATATATATATATATATATATATATATATATATATATAAAAAAAAAATTAAGACAAATAGATATAGCACAGGGGCAGATGTGATGGATACAAGACACGAGAAATAAAAATGGTTTATCGACAGAATTTTTACCGAAGTCAGAGACTGTAGAAGAGTAGAAAATTGTTAACAGACACAAGAATATCAGCACCACTAAAAAAATTACAAAATGGCTACTCCTCTTTTTATTTTTTCCCTTTTTCAGTGTTTTATTTATATAAAATACGCAGGTAACAAACTAAAGTAGACGGACAATATGGAGCCAGTGCCACACAGAAAATGCATAAAGAACTTATGTCTATAACCTCACCATATTTTCTCTTAGGAGATATAATTTTCAGGTCGTATAATATTTGACTTGTTTGTGTTGCTAGGCGCCAATTTTGACGTTCAATATATAATGGCGATGTTTTCAACTTTGACATGGCTAATAAACTTCAGCAACTCAAAATAAACGAATAAAATAAATAGTAGAAAATAAGGCAAACAAGCCATAATAAGAGCAATTCAAGTGTCTTCTTCGGCTGCATTTCTCAAATAGGCCTAACTTCTCCTTTTCTTTCTTTCTCTCTCTCTCTCTCTCTCTCTCTCTATATATATATATATATATATATATATATATATATATATAAGGTTTGCTGTAAAGTTCTTGTCCTGACTAAGAAGAACAGTTACAGTTCTCAAAATTCTAATATTTTGGTCAGATTTTTAAATGAGAGTCTGTAAAAAAGCAGCTCAGCTCCCCCTAATGCGTACATATGGACGTATGAATAAAGACAACTGTTCTTTACCAACACGTTTCGTCTTCTGACCAACTTTATCAAAGTCTATCAGAGAACGAAGCGAGTTGGTAAAGAACATATTCTTTTGTCTTTATTCATATTGTCTTTTTACAAATATAATTTTAGTTCTCAGGTTCAACGGGCCTACAGCGAGGCTATGGGTTAAATATCCTTGCCACCTCCAAGTGGCCAAACGTTGTGAGTACGGCTATAAACCTGAAGACATGGTCAACCAGGACGGTTACCTCCTATAGGAGTGAAAATCCCTCGGATTTGAATTTGAATTTTTATTTATATTTGAACCTTTACACATGCACGCACATGTATTTCTTTACAATGTTTCTAAGTACAGATTAGTTCTACTTGTAGTTGCAATACATTTGATTTTTGTAGAAAATGTAAATGCTATTTTTTCTTTCTGTGTTCAGTGTTGCTATTGGTTAAATGAAAATGTCTAACATGGTAATCTATAAAATGTTTTGGAAATAATACATTCACTACTTCTTTATATAAAAAACACACTAGTAAAATCTCTTGTCATCTTAATTTTGCTAGTTATTGTCCACTAAGATAAAAAGTAGGTGTTATTAAAAATTTCCTTATGAGAGCACACGAGAATTCATCCACTCGTCCGCTTTTCTAGAAAGAACTTAATAACGTGAATCAAACGTTTGTTAATAACGGTTTTCTAAACTATCTTATAAATTACCATATTAGACTTTTTCTTTCTAAGGTAACCAATAGCAACACAGAATAAAACAATAACATTAACATTTTCTACAAAAATCAAATGCATAGTTCTATAATCAAGACGAAACTTCACTTAGAAACATCATAAAGAAATACACAACTATAGTTGGCAAAAAAAGAGAAAATTAAATTAATTATTTATTATAAAAAATTTAAAACTTCTAACTTCATCGTCAAAAAATAATTCACCTGCAAGATTCAAATTACAGAGCACCAATATTATTTACGAATTTACATGTCTCTTAAGGAAATTTATTCCGGATCAGTCCAAATTTGTAAATAATTATATTGCATAACTACAACATGTTTAAAAAGAATACTCTTACATCTTTCTAACCATACCTCAATTAGGTCTCATTTAAATACACATGGAGACCTACTAAACACTATCCATAACATACTCGGTGATAATACAAATATAATACGATCATTTGCATGTACAAAAAGGCTAAAAATAATGGAAGTATTATTAATAAAAAAAATAAAAATCCAACACTCAATCATATCAACAATGAACACGGCCACAATGTGCTGACCGTGTTTGAAAAATAAAAATAACATTCCTATAACCTTAGTTACATGCATAAAACAATCCATATCTTCATTTAAAAGTAAAATAGAATTAATACTTGATAATGGCTAAAAGAATAGCCGAATGCACTTCGAAAACATTTGTACAAACACATCAGAAATTATATAAGAAACTCAACAACACCAACTTGTCAATCGTTTTCAACGAAACTTGCATCAAAGAGGGAATGGTGCCAAAATACGCAATTCATATATATATATATATATATATATATATATATATATATATTATATATATATATATATATTTTAAGCGTTTCACCCCAAGCAAGGCGAGAAGCCACTAGGACGCAAGGGGTTACAGAAAATTTGGAGCAAGATCAGATTGGAGTGATAGAGGAAAGGATGAGGAGAAGGATAGTGGATTGATCAAGTCAACTGGAGATGTCGATTCACATTAAATTTGAATAGCTGGAGATTATAGTTCTCAGGGAAACTGGAATAGGGAAGTGAGTTCCACAGGCGAGAGGTGCGAGACATGAAGCTATTGGAGTAGAAGAGACGGCTACATTTAAAAGTTTCAACAGTGAAAGGGTGAGAGCGGGATGCCAACCTCGTAGGGCGCTTAAACTCATGAAGTCTGGGAACCAGCGAATACAGCTCCTCGGAGCAAATGCCATGAAAGTATTTGTAAAAAGGACAAAGAGAGGCGACGGCGCGTCTGTGAGAGAGTGACTGTAGACGAGATGCCAGAACAGGGCCAATTATATTGCATATCCGCCTCTGGAGCCTATCAAGAACCCCGAGGCAAACAGAAGGGGCTCCAGACCATATATGACAGCAATATTCCATGCAAGGGCGAATTGTTGATTTGTAGATCTGGAGGACCGATTCCGGGGAGAAAAATTTCCTGGCGCAGCACAGGGAGCCAACTTTCCTTGCGGTGGACGAAGCAATTGACTCAATGTATTTGTTCCATCTCAGGTCAGCAGTCAACGTGAGACCGAGCAGCCGCAGAGAAGTTGAGCGTTAGACATTCTAATGGGGGGCAGGGAAGGATCTCTGTGATGATTAATAGAGAGCAATTTTGTTTTTGAGGCATTAAAGTTGACCAGCCAATTCCTGCCCCAGTTCACAACCGATTGGAGGTCCTTTTCGAGACGCACATGCAGGTAAGTTTTGTCAGTGAGGCAGGAGTAAATTGTGGTGTCATCCGCGTAGATGCCAACTTGGGAATTTATGGCGTCAGGAAGGTCATTTATATAGATGAGGAATAGAGTGGGGCCTAGGATGGAGCCTTGAGGAACACCTGCGTTCGTGGGATAGGAACTGGAGGAAAATCCGTTGAGAACGACCTTCAATTCACGGTTTGACAGGAATGATTGTATTAGGTCAAACAATCGACCCGTAATGCCATAACCCGAGAACTTGCGAAGAAGGCCGTCATGCCAAACCCTATCAAACGCTTTGGAGATGTCTAGGGCCACGGAACAAGCTTCCCCGTTATTTTGAAGAGCTTGGTAGACAGTTCCAGTGATGGCCGTAAGCACATCAGCTGTAGATCGGGCAAAGCGGAAGCCATATTGCTTGTCTGAGAGCAGATCATGGGATGTAAGGTGGTTAACCACTACGGTATTGATTAGGGCTTCGAAGACTTTGCCGAAGAGGGGTAGGAGACTGATAGGACGGTAGTTAGAAGGGTCAGAGGAGTCGCCAGAGTTCTTGAAGACAGGAACAATCGAAGAGGACTTCCAGCAGTCAGGAAAACAAGATTCCTTGAGGCGGAAGTTATATAGTTTAGAGAGGGCGGGCGCCAGTTCAGGCGCACATTTCTTCAAGACAATGGCTGGTATCCCATCTCCACCACTAGCCTTGTTGGTGTCTAAATTGGAGATAATGCCCAATACCAAAGACGGGGTAATGTGTAACCCACTCAATAGAGCCTCAGTTTTCAGAGGGAAGTTGGGTATGGGTACACCGGAAGATTCGAGCGTTGAATTGAATGAAAATTTCCGAGCGAAGCATTCAGACTTGTCGGCAGAGGAGGTCAGGACTTCGAACTGGTTAATCAAAGGAGGTATAGAGGGTTTGCAATTGTTCAATACGCTCTTGCACAGCCGCCAATAATCTTTGGAGCTAAATTTGCGAGATGCAATACGCTCCTTCATCCGAGCAGCAAATATTGACTTAGCGTCGTTGAGGACACGCTTACACTTGTTACGGGTGGAGGCAAAGAGACGTCTATTGCAGTCAGACATGTCGCTACGAAATAGGTGAAAGAAGTGGTTCCTATGGGCGATGGCAGCTGAGCAAGCAGCAGAGAAACAGGGGGAGGAGCGCGACTTGAACCTATATTTCCTTGAGGGGATGAAAGCGTCGATTCCAGCTTTAACCCAGGATGAGACCTCAGAAGCACATTCTTGGACGGGGAGCGTAAAGACAACATCCCAGGGGATATCGCGGAGGAAATCACAGAACGAGTCCCAGTCAGCTAGTTGTTAGTAGTAGTAAGTTCTTTGCAGGGGGTGGAGTTGAAGGAGATGTTAACAGATACTACCGCATGATCAGAGATGCGTGGCGCTACATGACTCAGGGATGGAGGTAAAACACAGATCGAGAAGAGAGGCTTCACCTTCCCGGTTGAAAGCAAAACGAGTGGGGAAGTTAACTATTTGCAAGAGGGATTGAGAGACTGAAAAATTCAGTGTTTGAATTCCTGCATGGTCAATAGTAGCATTCTTAAGCCACATGGTATGATGGGCGTTAAAGTCGCCAAACACAAATATGTGAGCAAACGGGTGGAGGGAGAGAGCCTTGTCTATGCTGTCAGAAATGCTATCGAGTATCCCACAGTCTTGAGAGGATGGAGAGTGGTAAAGGAAGAAGAGATAGCTTACTGCATTGAGAAGAGATAGTCGGAGACACATGTACGACTGGTCTGGCGATTCGAGAGGGAGATGGTCCTTGACGTAGACACAAAGGCCGTGCATGTGAGTTAGAGAGTCTTTTCTGAGGAGAGGAAGGTAACCTGGGATAGAGAGATCAGAGGAGGGGATAGACAAGGTTGGTCTCACAGAGAGCCAGTATAGCCGGGCAGTTTGCAGTGAGGAAAGATTCCATACTGCAGAAGTTTGTTCTAATGCCACGGATATTGGAGAACGAAATGTTGAGGGGTTTAGGTGATTTTTGAGTGGCTGGTTTAGGATTACTTTTTCGGTCTTTGTAAGTCATGTGGAATATTGGTTTGAAGATGAGAAGGCCCGAAGTAAAAGAAGCAGATAGTTATCGACTGTGACGTGGGCAGAGAGGAGTTGGCACAGCCTGCGTCATAATGTGGACTCAGGGTTGCCCACCGGAGGTGACTGCAGGGAAACCTTTCCATGCGCGACATGGCACTACAAACACCCCGGTATTATACAACTGTTGATCAAGAGCGGCCGCTCAAGACGCTACGCAAGAGTTAGGGCTCCTAACTACCAGTCGGAAACAGCAACCAGAGAACTGTCAACCGTGTACCCTCAGAATGAAGAGGTGATGTCACAGACTGCACACATCACGGAAGAAACAGCTGCACTAGTACAGAGGCCAGAGAGAGAGAGAGAGAGTACCGGGAACCCCTTCCTAAACAAGAAACAAGGCGTAAGCCTCTACTCATGTCCAAGAGAAGGAGGAGGAGTGTTGACCGGGCGGTAGGAAAGTCTACCTACTCCTATTACATATAACAAATACAAGGACGACAAAAACAAAGGGAAGGATAAGAGTGGGGAGGTAACTGGCAAAGGGTCCAGGCTGACTCTTGGATTTTACCCTTTCACAACAATAAGTTCTAACTTAGTATAAATCCCATTGTCCCATTCTCAAAAAAGAAATTGAAGAAAATAAGGTTATCCGGCTTTGTTGATATGTCATAATAAATGCCCCAACATACGTGGCAGCGTGTGTTTGTCCGCTTTCTTCCTCATGATAACAATTGAATGTACGGCTTACCTTAAGTCCAAGCATCGACCTGGTGGGGGGGGGGTGATCAACGGCCAATCCTCCGCCCTCACCAAATAGTGGGCTTGGGAGGCATGCTTTCAATAAAAATTAAGAACAACAGGAGAAAGAACGGCGAAAACAATTCCAAGTTCAGAAACTTTATCAAGCAACAACAGTCGGCCACTAAATCATGAGAATACTGACGAGATACTTTCGCATCTAGCCAAAGACATTCAATTTTTCCTTTTTTTCTGATTTTTCTTTCGAACCGGCATTTCTAACTAAACCATCAAACAGGTTAGAATGATTAGGGCAAAAATGTGTTACTATGGTCAAACACACTGACGAGTAGGGGGAGAAAAAAAATTTAAGGATTAAAAAATAAAGAATTAAAAAATAGAGAAAAATGAAAATAAATTCTAATAAGCCAGGTACTACCTATCTAGGTTTCACCACATGGGATCATCAGGGTGATTTAAGGTGTACTGGAAGATTTCTTTCGCCCTCTTCTGATGTTTCTGTTTTTTCACATTTTTCCTTGGATGCCAATTTGTTCGAAAATTGTGCTATCCACTTTTTTCACCAACCGAGTTTAAGTAGATTTACATTATATATATATATATATATATATATATATATATATATATATATATATATGAAGAAATATAGTTTTAAGGTGTGCTATATTTATGGGATAAAGTTTCATGCACAACACAATCTTGAGGTGCTGGGTATGGACTAACCGTTACATAATTAAAATTTTAATAAAATATCTGGTTATCGCAATGTTTCATGCTAGATGCAATCGTCAGGCCTGATGATTGCATCTAGCATGAAACAGACGTCAGGCCTGACGATTGCGTCTACCATGAAACAGACTGTCGCCTCTACATGTTGACTTCTATGTTCACTTTTATATATATATACTCTTTGTTTATAATCTGCTCTTTTCATAAATGAAGATTGAACAGTTTACGGTATAGTGCATTGTGACGTCGTCCCCCCTGGTCGCAGCGTCGACTGTGTCGTTCGATCCCGTTCGCGGCGCCAGCTGTTCGCTCCTCGCTGCTCCAAGTGTGACGTTCTAACTCTTTGGTTAGATGAATACCAGCCTGGTCGTTCCCAACCCGCTTCCAACGCCTGGTTACCAGGGTAACTGTACTGATCTCCGGTCTGCCTACCCACGTTGTGATTAGATCTTAGACAGACGGGATCAAACAGGGATTGGGCCGTATGCAAGCTGAGTCCAACGGGGGTGATAACACACAAGAAAAATAAAAACTCACAAGGTCAAAAATATTGAAGAAAAAGGTAACAACTTTTTATATCTAATTGCTCGTTACACAAGATTATTCCTACCTCCCGACCCGTTCTGTGGACTGTGGCACCACGCTTCTACCAAGCAACTTTAAGGCTTCGAGTTGCCTGCTCTCTAGAAATGTGCATTTCGGGGTGTGGTTTGGTTTCAACACTGGGCGCTGATCTCTACCTGTCGTTCACGGCTGATCTCTCTCGCCGTCCGTAGCTGCAACTAACTCTCTCTTCAGAGTCTGAATTATTGTTCACTCATCTCCGCCGTCAGTGGGCGAATTAACTTCTTCTCTTCGGCTTCGGTTGGACGAGCTTATTCACTTCGGCTTGGGTTGGGCGAACTTCTCTTCTTAGGCCAAACGGACCGGCCTTTCTTGCCCGCAAGGGGGCGAATGAACCGGGCCCGCCGTCCGCGCTCAAACTCCCCCGCCGTCCGCGGCGCAACTCTCTCTCGCCGTCCGCGCTGCAACTAAACTCTGCCTGTCGTTCACGGCTGATCTCTGCTGGTCGTTCACGGCTGATCTCTCTCGCCGTCCGCGGCGCAAACTCTTCTCTCTTCAGAGTCTGAATTATTGGTCACTCATCCCGCCGTCAGTGCGCGAATTAACTTCTTCTCTTCGGCTTGCTCTGATTCCAACTTCTCCACTTAGGCCAAACGGGCTGCTTCACTTCGGCTTCTCTTGCCCGCAAGGGGGCGAATGAACCGGGCCCGCCGCCCGCGCTCAAACTCCCTCGCCGTCCGCGGCGCAACTCTGATTTCTGTCGGTTGGGGTCCCGCTTTTATTGATGCAGTCAAAAACTGGGGTTGGTCTGTCGGCGCCAGGGTTTTCTTGATAATTCTAAATACGTATCCACCCTTCTTATTTCTGATTAGGGATTTTCCATTTTCGGTAACTTACTTTCAATCCTACTCCCTTACTGTGCCTCTGGGGGCGTATACCCGCTTCCCCGCTCCTTCGCACGTCATGTGACCGCTCTCGGCCAATGGGGTCCTGGTCGGGTGTCTTTCCTCCTCCTTCATGTATCATGTGACCGCCTTCGGCCAATGAGGCTCTGGTCGGTATCTTTCCTCCTTCCTTCGTGACGTCTTTAATCGGGCGTGGACAATCCGTGGCTTTGTTCTGGGGGAAGAAACACCTTGCTTAAAGAAACAAAAATTTAAATTGCCTTTTTCGTACGTGACCGAAATGACGCTCTCGGTTTCTTTTACACGCGGTATTTGTCAAACAGTTTATCGCTAATTGGATACGATCTAAGAAAGGGATTTCCCAGACTGGGTGGCGTTTTCGCGAACTAATAAAAATATTTCACTTTTTCTTTCGCTCGGAGTTTGATAACAAAATCTTAATTATCTCAAAAAAGCATTTTCTAACATCACCTTGGGTGGCTCCATTTTCAATTCTGGGATTGTCTGGGTTTTCGTATTAATGGTTTGCCTGTATATCCTTAGATAAACTCCCCACCTGTTACCTATCATATTTTTTTTTCCATTGTCTCTAAACTTTATTTCTTCAACCAAATTGATAACAAACTTCCATTTTTCGTGGACACGGAAGTAGGTCAGGTGCTTGACCAACATCTGTTATGTATCAATCGAGCGTGTGTTTATTCGCTTATGACCGGGTTTTCGTATTATATTTTTTCTTTTTTTTCTTTTCTTCTTCTTCTTTTCTTTCTTTCTCCCAGATCGCTTGAATGTAAAGAAAGAATTATTCCTAACCCCAAATATTTTTCAGCCTTAAATAATTATCAAATGGTTGACAAACCGTAAAAAACAAATCATATATTTATGAATATTTCTTTTCAGCTTTCTAACTATGCATGGTGCCACAGCATTTATAAACAGCATATGACTAATATTAAAAAAATAGTAATATTCACAACTCTAAAATAATGTTTTATATATATATATATATATATATATATATATATATATTATAATTATTTTTAAAGAAAATATGATTTCTTCGCTACATAAGAGTACTCATGTTTCAAAAACAAGAGCCGAAAACCTCAATATAATTATTAAAATTAAATTGAGTTAAAGTATCAAGCCCTGTTTCATCCTCAATCTTGAAATTTTAAATAAAAACAAAAATACTAAAGAACTCCGGATTAATTACCTAACGTGTTTTTTGCTATTTTTCTACATATCTGCACACACACACACACACACACACACACACACACACACACACACACACACACACACACATATATATATATATATATAAAAAAAATCCCGCTTATTCTATATGCCAAATATATTTTAAAAATAAAAAAAATATGTAATACCAGTATAATATATAATATATAACTGTGCCAACATTGCGATAACCAGATGTTTTATTAAAATTTAAATTATGTAACGGTTAGTCCATACCCAGCACCTCAAGATTGTGTTGGGCATGAAACTATGTCTTACTGTGTGGTAGGGATGTTTTTAATTTCCGAATACGGTTAGCACATTGTGGCATTGTTCGTAGTTAATATTGTTAAGAGCTGGCTTTTTCTTTTTATTATTAAAGCTTCCATTATTTTTAATCTTTTTTACAGGTGGATGAAGTTATTATATTTTTGTTTTCTGCTATTATGTTTCTAATAGAGTCTGGTAATTTTTTAATGAAACATGCATAAACGAAGGATTGCTGCCTAAATATACAACTGTATATATATATATATATATATATATATATATATATATATATATATATATAATATGAAAATGCTATTACAGACAACTGGCATTTCGTGACGATTAATTTTAGTGATCGACTTTTTCAAATTACGAATAATTCTTCTCAGGTAATGAAGAAGTTCAGTAAGAAATGGTACAAATTTCATTTAGAATGAAATATGGCCCAGAATAATAAGTGTAGCGTAGTGACAGAGGCAAAAAGTGTTTTAACATAGATAATGTGTGCCGTCTACGTATATATATATATATATATATATATAGATAGAGATATATATAGATAGACAGACAGAGAGAGAGAGAGAGAGAGTATGTATAGGAATCCGAAAATGTTAAGATAGAAATGATAATAAACAAAGAGACGCAGATTAATGGTATGTTGTGTTTGGCTATTTCTTATGGGTTAAATACGAGTCACGTGTATTGAAGTAAGAGATAATGTAGGATGCTTCGACTGGTTATTTTTCATTGCACGTGACCCGTATCTATACCAATAAGAATTAAGCTATCAAAACATCCGACAGCGTCTCACTAACTTTTGCACACGTTAACGTCCAGAATACATATGTGAATATTAACTGTTGCATCCTTACACGTGACACGTATCTGACCAATAAGAAATAGCCTGCGTCTCTTTGCATTTTATCGATTTTATCATTTCTATCTTGATCTCTGACGAAGCTTTAATAAAGTGAAACATGTTAGATTAGGATCTGTTTCCGACTTGTTCTTTATCCTAACACACGCACACACATATTTATATATATATACACTTTAATCAAATCACTTCTGTGGGTTTTCTGGCGGTTTATCTTGATTCGTTCATTCTTATCCAATCTAACAGTGATCTCATCTCACAATCCTCACTCTTGCTCCATATGCGGCCTCCTTTGTAAATCACTAGCGGGTCCTAAGTGTCACTTAAGATTATCGCACAAAACTTCATAATTGAAACAATTAAGTTGTCAGATCCTCATACGTCGAAACCGAAAGGAGGATCCATTATATATATATATATATATACATACCACATAGCACTCTTGAACGCTTAGCCTTCGAGCGGGTAGAATGGAGATCAACGTGTTTTAGTGGACTCAGCAATTTTCAATCTGCTTGTCTGAATAATCTTCAAGAAGAAGGAACAGGGTCTAAAAGGTCAGTCAATCTAACAGTGATCACATCTCACAATTCTCACTCTTGCTCCATATGCGGCCTCCTTTGTATATCACTAGCGGGTCTTAAGTGCCACTTAAGATTATCGCACAAAACTTCATAACTGAATCAATTAAGCTGTCAGATCCACATACGTCGAAACATATATATATATATATATATATATGTGTGTGTGTGTGTGTGTGTGTGTAGTATGGAAAACTATTAAAAAATGGGAAAAAGTTTTCGTGAGACGCATTTCATCCTTTTTGCCGACTACACATATGCAGGAAGATAACGGAACGCTGAGAATTTTAAAGTTAAATTATTTTTTTTAATTATATGTTTACCGTGTATAGTCTAGCCAATTTCATTTAGTTACATTTTACAGCTTTTTGTTTTAATTAAGTATTCAGCATTATAATAACAGAAGATATAATAAGAAAAGGAAAGTGTTTTAGAAACCTGGATGTAAAATTACTGTGGATTGATCAAAGCGATTAAAGCATACTCTATACTTTTTAGTAAATTGCTTTCTGCTTTTAATAAGAATATCATTTTTGCAAAAAAATATTATGGTCAGACACGTTACGGTGAGCGATTAATGCATTAAAGGTTTTCTTTTGTAAAATACAGAGTGAGTCAAAATTATGTTAACAATAGTATCATACCCCCCCATAGCCAGAAGTCTCAAGGTGTCAGGAGTGTGGTATAGAGGGGTATATTAACAATGGCAAACCTTTACAGCATTTGTAAGCAAGCATTTACAGTCACCGTTGACTTCTGGTTATGGGGTATGATAAAGGATCGCATGTATCGCAAAAAATGTTAGACATCGAAGAACTCAAGGACAGAATAAAAAAGTGTAATATAAAACATTCCCTGTGACATGTGTGTCAAGGCATTACATTTTATTGTTGATCGCTGGTTTTTGTGCATCAATCGTGCTGGTGGACAGGTGGAGTCTGTTCAGTAAACACTGAATAAATGATTCCTCTCATACTACTGTTAACAAAATTTTGACTCATCCTGTAAAACTTATATGTGTTCATATAATCTTTTATTTAAATTTCTTGAGGTTTCTCCGATGTATTCTTTGTAACAATCATTGCAATTGATAATTATTATAGTTTTCTGTAGCATTGTTTTTCTTAACACCGCAAATTCCTACAAAACCATATCATTACTCTAAAATCTCGAGTTTATAAGTCATGTCTTTCATATGGATCTCATGCATGGCACCAAACTCGTTTATAAATAAATTCTCTGCTATGTACAACTGCTTTCTCAAATCAATGGTTAAAAATGGCTTCGAGCAAATGCAATCTGTAGATCTTAGCTAAGATTAGCCTTTTTTGAATATTGTAGACTGGCGCTACAAAATCACAAAAAATAAACTGGACAAAATAACATAAATAACATCATGTCTGGATTTTCAACAGCAGCAACAAATGAAATGGATAGCACATGTAACTCGAAGAGAATATAATGGCATAATCAAAATGTTGACTTTCCACAAATGTAAAACAAAAGGTTAGGAAGGAAACCACCCTCACTACTGGAAAGAGCAATAACAGCTGCTGGACTTGAGAAAGTTCTTTTCTAGAAAAAAATTATTTTAAGTGTAAGATTTGATAAATTCCAACGGACAAAAGCCAAATAATGCTGAATGTTTCCTTATAAGGGAACAGCGAATACTGACATTAGTATTATCATTATGAAAGCCGAAACTACTCAGAGATCGGACAATCTGTATTCAGATTTACAACGGAAACCAGGAAAATGGCCCGAAATATAGAAAGAAATGAACAAAAGTTACTTAAGAAAAGGACATTCGTTGGGCATTAACCAAATATATTCAGTCTCTGTATGTATGTATGTATGTAGGTATCTTTCTTTTAGCTAAATTTAGACAACCAGATATTTATTACGAGGGAGACCTGAAAGGATCGAGAATCAACATTTTAATTACGAATATTGATAGGAAGGTTAAAGAACTCACAAAAGTATATGCAAAGTGTATTTCGGTGAAAATTCAAATACGTTTTCATGATTATATGTAATTTTTTTGGTCGGGCTAAGGGATTTTAGCTGTCCCGTATTTGAACACGATAAATCGAATACAAACGAATAATGTCCTTGGGCGCAAGTGCAGACAAATGAAAACGGCCGATTCGACTGCAAATGGCTGATTCACTATTAGTTGACCAGACATCGTGCAGTTATTTCTTTTGTGGTTGTCCATTATTATCTCTGCAGTCAGGAGCAAGAGGTCGATGTTTTGCTTCACAGTGATTTTAGCTTAAACCAGGTGAGAATTATAACATCAATTCGTCTCGAAGAAATACTGAGAGCATTGGAAGAAACGGTTTTATAGCAGTGCTAATGCTAGTATGGCCCTTAGGGTTGATAATCCTAAGAACTGAACATTTGCTGAGCAAGTCATATTGTTGCGGGCAAAATAAGATAATAAAGGACAAAGCACAGAGTGGTGGATATAATCATATCATTGATGCAAACACTCGTGTAACCAGTTCGATTCTACTTGTGCACTTCACTGCTGGTCACTTTGCCGTGTTGGCAAGGCTTGTGTGGTACTATGACACTGAAAACGATGCCGTTGGGAGTTCTAAACTCCTATTAGGGCCACATTTGGCGGCAAGATCGAAGACGAGAACCCAGACTAAGCGTGACCAACCCCTAAGACACCCAACGATGGAACAAGCGGATGACAATTACAGCAGATCTCAACGGTTAAACCTGCAGATGAAGAGGGCTACGCATGAAGGACACACTACAGAAGGCGCCACTTGAAATAATTGTTTCTGTTTCATAACTGGATTCTACATGCCCCATCCCATATGTACCGCAGATGAAAATCATGAAATCAAGTGGGTGCGTCACTTCCTGGCTTTAAAGAAATTCACGCTATTGGTAATTCTCATTTTGTTTCGTCTCCAACCAAATCTCGCAATGCCAAACGGTGATAACGAATATATTACGGGAGCAGGTTTTGCTGAAACTGGAAGCTTTTAGTCGTGAAACTGCATGTTGGTGGTGAATTTAGTCAACAACGCCATCGTCACAAAGGAAGTGATCAGAAAAGAAAAAAATAAATTCTTGCGTACGAGATAAAGCCAACGACGACGACTCAACTTTAGAGGCTTTTTCTGAGGAAATTTATTAATATTATGAGAAATAAGTATAAAATATTTTGAGAAATAATTAATGAGAAAATAATGCAGAAGCTGTTAAGTTCAGCTGAGTTCGTATTTTATAAAAGCTTTCATTTTCAAGCGTCATTTTGTGCTGCCACATATTTTTCTTTCTTTTGCATGTACAATATATATATATGGCACCTAGTGCACCAGGTCTCTGTATTCGGTCCTTCAAAAATGTGGATTTTCCTGCACAAAACCTTCACCACTATAATCTCATGTGCTGTTGTCGGGCTGTCGGTTTCTTAGGAACTGATCTGATTGACACTTATACGTTGAATTCGACGGGAGAGTCATATATATATATATATATATATATATATATTTTGAACAATAAAAAATAAAAAAATAAAATTTTCAGACACACTGGGTTGTAGATTAATATTCTTTCGTTTTTTTTTTTATTATTATTATTTCATTTAGATTCCTCGACTAGTTTCGGTCCAAAAATGGCCATCATCAGGAGGGGAAATATTTCGGCTTGCTGGTAACAGTAAACTACAGAAATGGATGTCTTGCTGGAGAAAATGAACTTGAATATATATATATATATATATATATATATATATATATAGGGAAATGTTTATGGTTGTTCCAACAAGAGAAAAATGTATATTTTAAAAGAGAAGCCGCAAACGTTTTTCGTTATAACATGGATTTGTTTTTAGTATATACATATTATCCTTCATACTTCTGGTACACGAGTTTCCGTATCCGTGACCTTCTTCAGGCAAGTACAAAGAATTAATTTTTAAAAGGAATAAATTTTCCATGTGTTCTTTTAATGTCTCCCTGTTTGTTTCTGTATTTGTTAGTGAGCCTTTCTGGACTGTTCGCAAAAGTGAATTTCTGCCTAAATGTTAATAAAACGTTTAGGTTTAATATGAGACTTGATGATGATGAATGTGTTGATGAGAGATGTCTTCCTATACATACACTGGCAAAAACAGATAGACTACTACAAACGAACACAGGAAGTATGTGTGTGGGGGATATTTATGTATACACGAGTATGTGTATATACATATAGGTGTATGATGATTCCTTATTAAAACACATAAACAAAATAAAGGAAGGTCATTTTTATAAATAACCTAAAGCACTATATTTAATCAAATGAACTCGTAAGAGACATTTTCCTCTTTCTATGAATTTATTTAATAGCCCAGTGACTTATACATACAGCCCGCGAAAGGAGTACTTATTTAGGATCTGATGATTCTTGAAGCATGAAACTGAAAAGTAAATAAGAAGGAAAATAATCTAATATTAATCATATAACTTATAACCGATTATATGATGATTGTTTAAGTCTTTTTCTTATAATTAATTTATATTGCTCTGTATATAAATGTATGCATTGAGCTCTCATTATGCAGCTAAATTTTAATATTTTTATATGAAAAAAAGACCTCCATGGAATAATCTCTATCACCTACGGATTTGCTATTATATATATATATATATATATATATATATATATATATGAAGAAATATAGTTTTAAGGTGTGCTATATTTATGGGATAAAGTGCTCAATATCAGAGTTAGAGCGTATGTAAATATAAATATAAAAGTGAACATTGAAGTCAACACTTAAAGGCGACAGGCTGTTTCATGTTAGGCGCAATCGTCAGGCCGCTTGACGATTGCGCCTAGCATGAAAATTGTATGACTAAATTTAGTCCCTTGGCGTCCAGAAGAACGAAACGCTTCAAAAGGAAACGTTTTCCATTTTGTCATACTATTTCTCCAATGTATATATATATATATATATATATATATATATATATACACACAAACACATACACACACACACACACACACATATATATATATATATATATATATATATATATATATATATATATGCGTAATATTATAGAAAGACTCAATTAATTAGTTATCAAAGCTGTTTGCATAGAATTAGTCAATAACGGTTTCATTTCAAGTTCGTCATTTCTTTGCAAGTAAATTTGAACAAGTCAATTGTATACTTGTTTTCATATACGTCACTTCTTTTAACTTAATATCCTTTCTACTAATGAAATTATTTTGCGATCGTTATTAGCCAAGAGCAAATGTTAATATCGTTGATGTTGTTGAAGCGAATAACATAAACCAAATAAAAGAATCTTACAAGTCTCAAATAACGACAGGGGAGATGTTGCAGTATGGATGGAGCAATGTGCAACAATTGTCAATGCATTTAATCATTAAGGCACTTTTGTTCTTTTCTTATGTTTTTATAAAAATATTATTTCCCAATCTTATTTATAAGAGTTTCTGTCTCTCGCGCGGTTGTCTGAATTTCTTTAACGTAATTCGATCTTCTGTGTACATGGAAATTCAAGTTTCTTTCTTTTGCTTTATTCTTTCCATTACTTTTTTCTTAAAATCTTTTATCCTGTTCATTTTAAGGATTTCCTTGTAATATTTTCTTTCTCTTCCATTAAATTCTTTTGGATCTCTTTTTATTTTTCATTGTTGCTTTTAATTTCTTCTTGTTTTATGATTTGTAATGTTTTATACATTCACTTTTCTCATTTTTGTCAAATTTATTTTTCTTCTATTTTCTTCTTTTCCTTTCTTATTCCATTTTCTTTCCTTTCCTTCTGAGTCCATTTCTTTCTTTGTTACTTTCTTTTTTATTGTATTTTCCTAACTGCTTTCCTTTAATATTTTCAATTTTCTTTCGGTAATTGTTATTTTTCCATCTTCTCTCTTTGTTTCTTTCGTTCTCTTTCCATTTTTCTTACTTTTCCTTTATCTCTTTCAATTTTCTTTCTGTATTTTTATTTTCTTTCTTTCTTTCTTTCTTTCTTTCTTTCTTATTCAATTTTCCCTGGTGTTTTCTTTTCTGTTAGTCAATTTTTTCTGTATTTTTTATTTTTCCATTTTCTTTTTTCGTTTTTATTCTATTTTCCTTACTTTTTCTTTTATCTTTCTCATTTTTCTTTCTGTATTTTTACGTTTTTATGTTCTTTCTTTCTTTCTTTTTTCTCTTTTCTTTCTTTCTTTCTTTTTTCTCTTTTCTTTCTTTCTTTCTTTCTTTCTTTACAATAACTTTCCGTCACCATATCTCTATTGTATTTTCTATTAGTCAATTTCTGACTTCATCATTTGAACAATTTCTCCGTTTCTTTATTTATTTTAAATTTTCTTTATTCCTATACTTATTTCTTTCTTATTCTTTTTTCTGTTATCTGATATGCATTTTTTCCATTATAATGCCTTTCTTTCTTTCTTTCTTTCTTTCTTTCTTTCTTTCTTTCTTTCTTTCTTTTCCCCTTCATCTCTTTTCAAGTCTACTCCTAATTTCTTTCTCCCCACCGCGTACACATAAAAAAAAACTCATTTCCTTTTTTTCAGCGCCATCCTTACGTTTTACATTCTCCAGCTCTCACCAGTAAACATAATATCCGCTTGTTAGCCCTTCGAAATATCGGTCATTATTTACAAATAAAAGCACAAAAAGTGTTTCTATTGTACAATAATTTTATACACGGAGAAGATTTTCTTCACTCATTACATGGAGATTATTGATGACATGATAGCCAGTCGACTGGTTTTCTTCATCTCCATTATAATTTGCGCGTCCTGGGTAAGACGATAAACCGCATCCGGCAGTAGGGCATCTGATCTGGAGGTTTTGAGGAGCATGGAACCACCTCTTGATTGCTGTTGTTCTCAGGTCAGCCCTGACCCGTGGTGGTGGCACTTGTTGGGGTCCCAGCTATGGGCAAATAATTAACTATTACCAGCATTTTTAAAAAAATTATTGCCAGCAACACAATTTTGAAAGAAAAATATTACCAGAAACAGATTTTTGACAAAACAAAATATTACCAGCAATAACAAATTTTGTCGGAAAAAATAACCCATTGAGGATCATATGCCGTTAAACAAAATAAACCAAACCAATCTAAATCAAAGAATACATATTATATTCATACGAATCTATCCTAAAAATGTTGTCGGCATTAAATAACCCATTGAGGTAGATATGCCGTAAAAAATAAAATAAACCAAACCATTATAATTTGCCTACAAATAAAATAATGATAAAAGCAGGAATAAAACAGAATGTTTTGGGTGCAATAGATTATAGAAGACAGACTTGAGACTGGTTCTGGTTCATGAGATTAACGTCCATAAAATTCGTGGTGCAATAAGAAATTTCTGAATAGATGATTACAAGAATGTTTATTTTGACCCGCATCTTTAACCACCCAGATAAAACTAAAGAAAATCAATTACATAACTATAACTTGCCTTAAATTTGCGAGTCAGCTGAAAATTTTCGGATTGTGACTGATGACATTGTACCATTCAACGAAAACACAGATCGACCATCCGATAGAATCTGATAATCGTCTCCAATCCAAGGAAAGAAGATCTCCTAGATGGTAGAAGTTGCAGAGCCAGTGCACAAGAGCGTGAAAATGATAGAAAACAAAAGTGAAATAAGATACTTAAATCTCACTAGAAAACAGGACCGTATCCATAATAGACAGATCATGTGGAACTGTTGAACACACATTAGAATTGAAAGGGATAATTCGAAGAAAAAAAACTCAAGCCCACGGTGTACCCGTTTTCTGTGAAGATGTTGAAAAATGTTAGTGCAGATTTCAAGGGACTTACTATCACTTAATCTTTAGTCATTAACACCAGGTATCTGACATGGACATGAACAAGTATGGAATAATAATAATGTTATGGTGAAACACACCTATTCTATAGTTAATAAACTCTCCCACCTAATATAAGTAGGAGTAGTAAAGGAAACAAGGGTCAGTCGATGTCGGACGACAGTAGTCGACAGTTAGTCGAATACGAAAGTAGTCAGCGACAGCAACAAGATTACTCTGCGTAATACCTATTATATCAAGTTCCTAACGTTTTGTACGTCGAACTATTTAGGGCCGATTTAGTACAAATACAAGCCTCCTTGGCGAAATAACTCCACAACAACTTTGGCGACGAGGGATTCGCAGTCATACGGAGGAAGAAAAAATTCGCTCGCCACAATAACTTTGGCGACGAAATTCGCTCTCATACGGAGGAAGAAAAAATTCGCTCGCCACAATAACTTCGGCGACAAAGTCTTGGATTCACACTTAAAAAAAACTTGGCAAAGTTTTTCGCAAGCCAAGACGTCAATTTAGTGACGAAAAAAATCTGTCGTATTCTCAACTGAGGTAAGAAATTGTTTCCCCCGATAATACAGTTTGCTCAAATAGGTCACGAATTGTAAATTCGTAGGACCCCCCCTCTACAGTATTTAGGCATTGTGTAAACTTTTGCAAAAAGGAATGAAAAATATATTCTGGATTCTTTAAGTTCCAGTCGGAACAACAGATGACAATATTAGAGCAACAAAAAAACATTCCAGATGCAGCTACAGGAAAACTTTAATAGACAAATGCAATTCCAAAAAAAAAATGGAACAGATGCATAGGAGTTTCAAACAAAATTCTGGAAATAACTGAGAAGAGGAAAGAGAAAAAATCTACAAAATGATTATTTCCCAGAGAATACTATATGGAATTCAATTGAAATATTCACATACAGTCCAGATGAAGAGATAACTTTTGAGGAGTATTATAAAAAAATATACGGACGTGTATAACGAGGACTACCACACATGGTCTGAAGGAAAGAAGGTTAGGCTTCTTTTAAGCAATTTAGGAACTGCTGAGCATAAAAAATTGGTAAACTACATTTCACCGAAAAAAACTAGCGAGTTGACATTTACCGAGGCGTAAATATATTAGATGAATTATTTAGTAAAAAGACATCTCTGTTTCACAAAATGTGAAAATGTTTGAATCTGATGAAAGATGAACACGACTATATAACGTACGCAGCCAACGTGAATAAGCATTGTGAAGAATTCAAGCTGGCAGAGTTAAGCGCAGACAATTTTAAGTGCTTAGTGTTTGTTCAGGGGCTGGTATCAGAAAGAGACGCAGAGTTGAGAAAATTAGTACTGGCAAAATTGGAAAGTGATCCAAGTATTACGGTACGGAAATTGGCAGAAGACTGCATAAGATATGTTAGCGTAAAGAAAGATTAAAAAAATAGAACAGTCTAGCGTTTCGCATGTAATGAAAAAACGCTACAAAGAAGAAAGTCAGTCTACCAAAAAGAATTCTAAAATTGCGGATTATCAAGCAAGAAGTGAAATACCAGAGAAAAATAAACAAAAACTACGGTGAACTACACTGGTACAGATATTGCGATTTTAGGAATAAAAAATGTTTCAACTGTAAAAGAGTGGGTCATAAAAGCTCGAACTGCAGGTCAAAAAAAAAAAACAATAAAATAAGAAAATTAAAGTCCAACGAGGTAAAAGAAGGAATAACCAGAAAATTTGTTACCTTCGAAATAAGTAATAAAAATATAAAAATGCAACTCCACACCGGTTCAGATCTATCTATCATAAATTTGCATAGGTGGAAGAAGTTGGGGAAACTACCTTTAATGAAGACAGAGAAAATCGCGAGGTCAGTGACGGGAGAAAAAATACAATTTATTGGGGAATTTGTTACAAACGTCACATTAAACAAAAAAACGCGAAAATCTAAACTATTTGTCATAGAAAATACCACGAACTTACTTGGTACGAATTAGATAACAGAATTCTAATTATGGGATCTACCGATAAATTCCTTCTGTTACAATGTAGAAAGTGTAAACACCGAAGCCCAAAAATTAATAAAGAAACTTAAGGGAACATTTCCTACTGTTTTTACTCCAGGGTTGTGAACGTGTACCAAGATGGAGGCAAAATTCCAGCCAAAAGAAAACGCTCAGGCGGTATTCAAAGAGAAAAGGAATGTGCTGTTTGCCTCACTTGAACAGATAGATAAAGAATTAGACAAATTAGAGAAAATTGGTGTACTTAAAAAAGTTGAGTATAGTGCATGGGCAACACCGACGGTATACGGGAAAAAAAGCCCCAGAAAGTAAAGATGAAGCCGACACCGAGAAAAACTGGGGAGCGAGTTACCCGCAGCCAATGACATGCAGTATTATTAAATGATTTAAGTCAACTGAAGTCACCACAGAAAACGTTAAGAAGCACAAGATGAACAAAAGGGAAGCTAGAGGCTGAACAAATAGAACCACAAGAAGAACCTACAGAAACTGTGACTCCATCCTTAAGAAGCTCAAAGCGGAAGGTTGTTTCTGGTAACACTATGGAGGTACCAAAAAAATAGAAAAGCGAATTGGCAATAGGATGTACTTGGTGAAAGGCGAAAAATTCACGTGCAAAAGGCACATTAACCAGATTCAAACGTGGTTGACAGCGGTCCCGCGGAAGAAACGCCGATGGAGGTGATTTTCCATACGTTTGATCTAACAACGCCTGCAACGATTTTACCAGAGGTACGCCGATCCAGGAGAAAAAGAAAGGCAACTGATCATTTAAAAGTGGATCCAAAACGTAGGAGATACGCTACGATGTTGCTAAAAAATGAATTTTTTTTTGTTTTTTCTTCATATTTCCTGTAAATAAATAAAGAAAACTGCTTGCTCCTACGGAGTAAAGTTTTAGGAGGGGGTGTTATGGTGAAGCACACCTATTCTATATTTAATAGATTCTCCCACCTAATATAAGTAGGAGTAGTAAGAGAAACGAGTATCAGTCGATGTCGGACGACAGCAAACTCTCTGTCTTCGGGCAGAGAGGATCCCGGACGAGGCTATGCCGAAGGGCAGAGTTTCGTCCGGTGGGGAAGACAGACCCGATCCCGTTTATACGGGGCCTACGGGGATTTTTTGGCCGAGCCTAAGGGCTCGGGAACCCCACATTAAATTCGGCCTTGTGCCACATGCGACTGCGTGGGGCAGTTACTAAATAGCGTCGATGTTGGATGACAATAGTCGATAGTTAGTCGAATACGAAAGTAGTCAGCGACCACAACAAGATTACTCTGCGTAATACCTATTATATCAAGTTGCTAACGTTTTGTACGTCGAACTATTTAGGACCGATTTAGTACAAATACAAGTCCCCACTGCGAAATAACTCCACAACAACAAATAATAATAATAATAATAATAATAACAACAAAGGCAAATGCAACCGACCATATACAGAAAGGATGACAAGATAAACCACTTCACAGTCAATACTCTGTCCGTACCAAACAATCTTATGTAGAAAAACTCCGTACCCATCAGAGGCTATGTTGTGCATGATTACAAGCTGAAGCTGAAGTATCTGTCTATATTTCTGAGATGAGTTATTTTGTACATTATTTACATTATTCGGACTATTGTCGTCATCTTTGTTGCCATATTTTATTACAACGTTTCGGCCATTTTACATTCCAGCCTTCTTCAGGTGGTCGGAATGTCGAACTGAACCCTTTATTTCGCTCACTGGGGTAGACTGTTCTAGTTCCACGTGCCATGTTTTAATGGGTGTCAGTTATCAATTATCTCCTGTTAATTCCCCTCTCCAAGTTCTTCACTGCCTTAACCGGGTATTGAAGTCACACACTTTAGGTCCTGTCACTGGATCTAACTAACGCCTTTATCCACTGTGCTATGTGTCTTTGAGGACATTAAGGCAGGAACTAGAACAGTCTAACCCAGCGATCGAAATAAAGGTTCAGTTTCAACCAGGGAAATTAACAGGATAAATAAAAATATGGCGCTGGTATCAGGTTGCTTGCTGGCTATTAGCACCCAAAAATTGTTAGTTAAAAAATTTTGTATTAAATAAAACCAGTTAGGACATAGTGGGCCAATATCTGCACTGAAAAATCAACAACATTTACGGAAAGGAAACTAAGAAATTGGTATGAACATCACCCAGACCCGGTTAGTGTTATAGGACCTGTCACAATTTTATGAGACTTTACAATAAACACAGACAATCAAAGCTAATCGCCCTGACATCTTGATTAGAGACCGTAAAGACAAAATGTGCCTCCTTATTGACATGGCAGTCCCTGTAGACTGCAATGGATCTTTGAAGATCTTCAAAATACTATCAAAATACAAGGACCTTGAAATAGAAATCTAAAAAATGTGGGCATTAACAATTCTAGTTGTAGTTGGAGCCCTCGGATTAATTGGAAAAGATTCTAAAAGATTCTTAAAGAGACTAATTGAAAGAATCTCTGGTAGCTCATACCTTAGGAAGATACAAAAAATTGTACTCACAAGTACAGCCCACACCTTACGACAGGCTTTGCCTATGTAAAATATGTGCGATTTGGTTTTCAAAACTGCTCAGTGGTCATGATGACATTTCTGATCTTAGGTCTCTGGTGATTATACACCAGAAACAAACGGAAATAAAACAACAACAATAACAACAACAATAATAATAATAATATTGGATCCTGATAGATGTTGCAGTTTCTTGTGAGAAGTACATATTGCGTAGGCGCAACAGGTGAAAAAAAAAAACAAGGTGTCAAGATCTGTGAAGAAAAATGAAAGGAATATACCGAGCAGTTGCTCAATTTAACCTTATGTAGTTGGCGCACATGGGATTATTTTCCTGAATCGTCCTGCCTCGCAAGACGTGCTGGGGATACTTGACATCATTATGAGTGTGCAGGTGGTAATACTGCATTAACAGCTTATAGGATGAGAAAAGTGACGTGTCTTTTAGCTGCGGGTAAGAAATGAATTTATGAGCATCATCACTCGGTCGAAATATCTGTGTGTTGCTGACGATATCAAATAATAATAGAACATTCTTTCTATCTTTCTCATTTAAGTTTCCTTTCTTTCTTTTTCTATTTCATTTTCTTTCTGTATTTTTCTATGTTTTTTCTTTCTTTCTTTCTTATTCCATTTTCCTTCCCTTTTCCTTTATCTTTCTCAATTATCCTTTCTTCATATTTTATTTTTCCATGTTCTTGCTTCCATTCTTTCTCATTTCTTTTTTCTTTTCTTTTCTTTCTTTCTTTCTTTCTTTCTTTCTTTCTTTCTTTCTTTCTTTCTTATTCTATTTTCCTTCCTTTTTCTTTTATTTTTCTCAATTTTCCTTTCTGTATATTTTATTTTTTCCATGTTCTTTCTTTCATTCTTTCTCTTTTCTTTTTTTTTTCTTTTCTTTCTTTCATTCTTTAATTCTTTCATATTCCATTCTCTTTCCTTTTTCTTTTTTCTTTCTAAATTTTCCTTTCTGTATATTTTGTTTTTGCATGTTCTTTAATTCTTTCTTATTCCATTTTCTTTCCTTTTTCTTTTGTCTTTCTCAATTTTCCTTTGTATATTTTATTTTTCCTTCTTTCTTTCTTTTCTCTTTCTTTCTTTCTTTCTTTCTTTCTTTCTTTCTTTCTTTCTTTCTTTCTTATTCAATTCTTTCTTCCTTTTTCTTTTAACTTTCTCAATTTTTATTTCTGTATATTTTATTTTTCCATTTTCTTTCTTTCTTTCTTTCTTTCTTTCTCATCTCCAGTCTTCTATTTTCTTTCTCTTTCCACCCCCGATAAAACTTAAAGAACTTATTTTCCTTTTTTTTCTGCACCATCTCTACAGTTTACATTCTTCACCTCTCATTAGTAATTCGGAATTCCATTAGGGAATTATTAGGAATTGCTAGAATTGTGGTTAAGGATATCAGATATTGTGGTTAAGGATGAAGAAGAAAACACATGCATCATCATAGATTCTGCATGTCCCGGAGAAAATTCAGTTTTTGGCAAAGAAGAAGGAAACCAATAAAAGTATGGTATTTGAATATGAAGATTGTACAAATTGTGGTAAATGAATAGAATGGAAGTCCTCGCCATTGTTGTTGGTGGACTGGGAACAATAGGTACAGATCTCTGGGAGTCGCTGGAGGAAATTGCGACTGGATATTTGCAGTAGACGGCATTTTTTGCTATTGCTCTTATACTTCGGAAGTTTCTTAAATCATGATTCAAATATGCCACCTCAGTCCATTTGTTGTTGATAGCTGGTAGTTTGGTAACAGAAGAATTTGCTGTCTTTCAAATGATATAACAATAATAATAGTAATGAAAATACTATTGTCGGTCCGGATACCTGGTACAAACACCACCTGAATGATGTCACAAATGGTGGCGGAGTGACTATATAGTGGAATTTCTCAATCTTCACACAGAAAATTTCAGGCAAATAGACCAGTCATAAAAGATTTACAAAAAAGTAACCTGACAAGAAAATGATATGACTTGCCCTAAGAATCCCGATGCTTGTAAATAATAATTTCAAAAAACAGTCAAATTACAAAAACCGGCAAGTCGAAGTCACAAAATAGTGAAAACTTAAAACTACAATTATCTCTGTTTCGATAGGGTTATTTGGTATGATGATGAAAGGTATTGAAAATCATATACGAAAATTGTCTGCACATATCAGCATTTCAGATAACACACATACAGAGACCTTTTCATTAATAGACCCCTGATGGGACTTGTTTGGTTTCGTTTGTCTTGCTTTACGGCATATCAAGCTCAATGGGTTATTTGATACCTACAAATCTTTTTTTTTATTGGTATGATAAAGAAGGGTATTGAAAATCATATACGGACATTTTCTGGACATATCAGCATTTCAGATAACTCACCTACAGCGCCCGTTTCATTAATCTACCCCTGAGTGGACTTGGTAAGTTTGTATTTAAATCTCTGACAAAGATGGAACAGCAAATAGTAGTAGTAGTACTAGTAGTAGAAATAATAATAATAATAATAATAATAATAATAATAAGTGATTCGAACATCACAGTGAAGCAGTCATAGTAAGACATATCTTTACAGTTCATTTGAATTTTACCATTCATTCATTCATACATACATACATACATTGCCGTACGATTCGATACTCGAATCAGAGTCGTTCGTTAATAAGAGAAAATAATAGAAAAATAAATTAAGAGGACAGACGGTAACGATTGACTGTGCATTTAAATTTTTGAAGATCAAATTTAACTTGGAAGCAAGAAACCGGAAGAGAGAACCACAAGCAAGAAGTGCGATAGAGGAAACTATTAGTATAGAAACTACGCTTACATATAACGATTTCACTTGACGAGAAATTGTCACCAATCTAGTTCTTCACATGAATTCACACTTGAAAGTATCATAGGGAACGTTCATCAGAACAATCACCTTTAAATCATTAATGTAACATTTATAGAATAGATGATACTAGACGGAACTAATCGTGACTTTTTTTCGTCACAAGAATTAATAGTCAACTGGGATTCGATTTGATATTATTGTCAATTTCGATTGAGCATTTTCAGATGACTACAAACGAGTACAAGCAAAAGGATTAAAATAACTTAATAGTGACGTTGCTTCACATTCTTTGGCTTGGGGGATATTAATGGGAACTTTTATCAATCTACCTGGGATAACATGGTTGTCACACATCCATTTACTATAATAAATTTACATCAGTTTCCTTCGATCTGTCTATGTATATAAATTTTTCTATCTATTTTGGTCTGATTATTGACTATCGCCATAGTCTGTTACGCTCTTTTTTTCCTTTCAGTGATATCTTCATTGATTATCTAGGTATATATATATATATATATATATATATATATATATATATATATATATATTTATTTAGTTCGATTAATGAGAGTTTGTGACCCTGGGTTTCACGCTTTTTGCGATCGTCAGACAACACTTTTCACACACACACACACACACAAATACACATATTATATTTCTTCATATATATATAATATATATTTCTTCATATATATATATATATATATATATATATATATATATGTGTGTGTGTGTGAAGAAATATATGTTTTTAGGCGTGCTATATTTATGGTATAAAGTGCTCAGTAACGAGTATAGAGCGTATGCAAATATAAAAGTGAACATTGACGTCAACACTCAGAGGTGACAGACTGTTTGATGCTAAAAGCAATCATCAGGCTACATGTGTTGAGTTCTTTCTCGACTGTTTATATATACAGGTCAGTGGTGCATTGTGGGTAGTCTATTCTAACCGTTATTTTGGCGGGAGTCGTTTGTTCATTTATTTATTTATTTGTATTAATTTATTTTACTTGTTTTTTATTTTTTTAATTTTATATATTTTTTTAATTACTCTAAACTATGCATAGCGTCCTGAGTATGACGATAAACTGTGTCCGCGTCCTGGGGAAGACGATAAACTACGTCCAACAGAAAGGCTTCTGATCACGATGTTTTGAGAAACATTGAACAACCACTTAATTCCTGGTGTTCCCATGTCCACCCTGACCCGGGGTGGTAGCACCTGTCAGGGTCCCAGCTATGGGCAAATAGTTGATCCCAAAACCTGACTTAAAACACTATGAAAGTGTAAAAATAAATTTTAATACCAGAAATACTTTAAAAAAAAATTAGTATCAGTAATAAATATTTGAAAAAAGAAAATATTAACAGAAATAAAAATCTTGTCAGCATTAAATAACCCATTGAGGTTAATATGCCACAAAACAAAACAAACCAAACTATACATTTAAAAAAATATTAACAGCTATACATTTCTGAAAAAATTACCAGCTATACATTTTAGAAAAAATGGAAATTTTGTTCGCATTAAATAAGCAATTGTGGTTGATATGCCGTAAAACAAAATAAACCAAAGCAAACTAACCTATGCATAACATTTTATACACATATGCTAGTTATTGGAAGCACTAAACAACAACTGCTACAGCTATAGAACTATAGAGAGAATTCATTCATTCAAGTCATCTTGACGAAATATATCACAAAAAAGATAGTAAAATAATACATTTTATTATAAGCTCTTGCGATTTCCCTGCTTGCTTGTGTATGTGTGCGTTCAGAAGTGTATAGAGGGGAATGAACAAACTCAAGGATCAAAATAAATTTAACAGCTTTTATTCGTAGTTGAAAGCGAGTTCAGAATCGTGGTACTGCGGAGAAAAGTTGGGTTTCCCAGTTAACAGATGTCTTCACTTGAGTAGAAATTCGAAGAGAGATTTCTCAGTTTGTTCCCAGATGGAACGAGAAATCTCTGATTCCAACTACCAGGACTGCTACAGCTTTTCTGTTGCAAGGGTTGTGAGTGTTATTTTCCATTTGGTAGGTGTCTTGACGGGACACTTCTCTGCTTGATCTCAGGTGGTACTGGTTAGGTTGCCAGGACATGTGTTATGCAACAAAGATTGCAAGTAATTCATCGAGATTGTCTTGAAGGTAGTGTCATGTCCACTAAAATATCAACTACAATATTTATAAACCAGTCACACTCAAGAAAACACTTACATCTTAAAACACACCAATAAAATCATAGTTTACAAATCAAAATGTTTGTTGTATTAGTCATCATCATTTTTAGGTAGATACCGACCAAATATCGTAGGGACGTAGTAGAAGACATACCACGTGACTTCTTAGGGTCAATTAGAAATAAATAAATAATTTAATTCTAGAGCCGATATTGTTCGGAAAAAGTGTATAAAAACATACGAAATCCGTTCCCAAAACAATATACACGCGGCTGCCACCAAACTACACACACCTCTCGCTGATGACCTTCATGACCTCATGTTAAAAACGACAACGTTGACAAACTCCAGATCACGGCATCATCGCCAACAGTAAGAAACAATTCGTATCTCTCGTATCCGTTTTTATTATGAATCACGCACACACATGTTGACTTTTTCATACAAACACACATATCACAACATTTTATTGTTTCTCACATACGTACACAAAGCCAATTTATATTTTATTTTAGAACTTTATCAACCCAAACAAAAGACATTACTTTCCAATCTATTATCAACTTTTTGTATTCCTATCGTTATATTAAATCAATGTTTATTTGTTGAAACTACGTCGTCTTTTCTACTGAATTTTATTCCTTCAATGAAAAGCTTTTGATTATTCTAGACGGCCAAATTACCAGCGACCCTGTAACGATATTTTATTAATGTATTGAATCCCGACACTCCAAATTTTAACATTCAACGAAAAGCCGAGTAGAAGGATTATTAAAAATGATGACCACGACTATTACCTTGTGAAAACACGAAAGTTGGTAAATATAACACACAAATATACGTATCTTAAAAAAAAAAAATGGAACAACAAAACACAAATAGTATGGAAGCTTCGTTGATAACAGCCACCCTGAATTTACCTGCATATAACCCTAACAACATAAAATCATGGTTTATACAAATGCAGGCCATATTCAACGCGAAGAAAATTGTTTCGCAAAGATCCCGATACTGTTATTTAGTAGAAAAACTTCCAGCAGAAGTTGTAGAAGAAGTGACGGACTTACTGGAAACAATGCCAGAAGAAAACCCCTACGATACATTAAAAACGGCCATAATTAAACGAACTGGAATTTCGAATGAGACAATGCTGCGCGATTGGAACTAGGTGAGCGAACTCCTTCCCAGTTATTAAGACATATGAAAACTCTATTAGGTACTAATGTCATGGCAGAAAATATTCTACGGAGATTGTGGTTGGACAAACTACCCAATACAATGACGCAAATTTTAGCACCAATGTCAGAGGAAACTGAACTGGAAAAACTTGCGGATTCTGCTGACCGAATCCATGTTGGTTTTAGAGACAGGGAGGTGAACACATTGACACCACAATGTACAAACCAACAACAAAACGAACAAATTGAGAAACTGCAAGCAACGGTTGCAAGTTTAGCCAAACAGATGCAGTCTATCTTGAACCTACATCAACAACAACGAACTTCTGGTAATACTACCAGACCTAAGTACAGACGAAGGAGTAACAGCAGGAGTTTCAGCAATGATAGAGGAAGACGAAAATTCAACATCTGCTACTATCATTATAAATTGGTGCAGTGGCAAGACGCTGTTTGAAACCTTGTGCCTTTGTAGACCCGGCATCGGAAAACTTAAATTCCAGCCAGTAGAGACGACGACTGTTAATATTTAACAGCCCCCCACGAGGGTGTATATGGCACAAGGCCGATTTACTGTGGGTACTCCGAGCCAGTAGGCTCGACCAAAAATATTCCCTTTGAACCCGCCTAAATGGGTTCAGGGGCTGTCTACCTCCCCGGACGAAACTTTGCCCTGAGGCAAAGCTTCGTCCGAGTTCCTCTCTGCCGAGGTAGAGATTTGGACAGCTGGACAGTCTGGTCGACTGTTCCAAGAGACGACGACTGTTGCTGGATTCTCACGAAAAGGTCCTCTGTTCTATATCCTTGATAGAAATCAGGGATATAATTTTTTAATACACGCTCGAGTCGAAGTGAGTGTTTTACCGCCTTATGCAAAGCAAAATTTAAAACCAGGACTCTACAAGCTTCAAGCTGCTAACGGTACAAAATTTGATACCTTTGGCGAGAAAGCAGTAACCATCGACCTGGGTATGCGGCGAAATTTTCTGTGGGTTTTTACTCAAGCTAATGTTACCACACCAATATTAGGTGCAGACTTTCTAGCTAAATTTGATTTATCGGTTAACATGACCACTCATTCCTTAGTTGACAATCTGACAGAACTTTCTGTGAGAGGAATTTACTCCCGATACCAGTCAACTGGAATTAGTTCTGCCTTACCACAAGTTAGCGGTATTAAAGAATTAATACAGAAATACGCGGAAATCACTCAACCTTTTAAAAACACAGACACAATTAAGCACAATGCCAAACACTACATAAAAACTACAGGACAACCGGTACACTCTACACCGAGACGATTAAAACCGGACAAATATAAAATAGCCAAAGCAGAGTTTCAGCAAATGCTACAGTTGGGAATCATACGTCCTTCCAAGAGAGCATGGTCATCACCATTGCACATGGTCCAAAAATCCAACACGACAGCATGGCGTCCATGTGGCGATTTCCGCAGATTGAACACCAAAACCATCCCTGACAGATACCCAATTCCGCATATACACTATTTTGCAATGGGTCTCAAAGGTGCACGCATTTTCTCGAAGTTAGACCTGGTAAAGGCATATTACCAAGTATCAGTTGCCGAAGAGGACATCAACAAAACTTCTCTGACGACAACTTTCGGATTATATGAGTTCGTGCGAATGCCTTTTGGGTTACGTAACGCCGCTCAAACTTTCCAGAGACTAATCGACGAGGTATTTAGAGGTTTACCTTTCATATATGCCTACATAGATGATGTTTTAATCGCCAGCAAAAACCGAGAAGAACACAAACTGCATTTGGAACTAGCTTTCCAAAGACTTTCGCATTTTGGACTCAAAATCAATGTCCACAAGTGTGTTTTTGGAGAACCAAAAATAAATTTCCTCGGACATGAAATTGACCACGAAGGTATTTCACCTTTACCAGACAAATTGGAAGCTATTACCAATTTTCCGCAACCAACGTCACTAAGACAATTGCGAAGATTTATAGGCCTTATAAATTATTACAGGGGATTTATATCCAGTTATTCAGCGGTACTGTCACCTTTGACAAACCTACTAAAGAACAAGAACAAAAAGATTATGTTACAGGAAGACACTCTAGAAGCATTCAGCAATGCCAAAACAGCTTCAGCTAACTTTACTAAGCTGAATTACATCAAGGATAGCGAGAAAATTAAGCCTACCCTCACAACAGATGCTTCATCAACAGCTGTAGGTGCGGTTTTACACCAAACCTTGGACAAACATTTCACACCTATATCTTTCTTCCCCGCTAAACTAAATAAGGCACAAACTAAATACAGCACATTTTCGAGAGAACTATTAGCAATATATTTTTCTATTAAACATTTTCAGCACCTCCTGGAGGGCAGAGATTTCATCATATACACAGACCATAAACCATTAATATATGCATTACACACACATACTGACAAATATAATCCTCGGGAAATCAGACACCTAGATTACATTTCCCAATTCTCTTCAGATATCAGATATGTAACAGGTCAAGAAAACATAGTGGCAGATGCATTATCCCGTGTCACAATTGCTTCTTTAGATTCTAGTTCTTTGAACCTCGAATTAATCGCTAAAGAACAAACCACAGACACTACACTCCAAGAAGTACAACAAAGCACATCACTAAAATTAGTTGAACTACCTGTTCCATTCAGTGATACTAAATTTTATTGTGACATTTCACAAACTCAACCACGACCTTACATACCACCAAATTTGAGACAGCAAGTATTCCAACACTTCCATACATTGTCTCACCCAGGAAAACGTGCAACTGTGAAGTTAATTACTGAATGTTTTGTCTGGCCAAATATGTCAACTGACATAAGAAATTGGACAAAATCTTGTTTATCATGCCAGAAGAACAAGATAAATAAGCACACCAAATCACCCGCAGGCACATTCAGCACACCTGATGCAAGATTCACGAACATAAACATTGATATTGTAGGACCTTTACCTTGTTCTCAAGGATATACATATATCCTTACTATCATAGATAGGTTTACTCGCTGGCCTGCTGCAATAGCAATCAAAGATATTACAGTCACAACAATAGCTAAAACTATCCTTACTGAATGGATTGCAACATTTGGTGTACCTTCAGTAATCGCAACAGACAGAGGAGCTCAGTTCCAGTCTACATTATTTAGAGAGTTCAATCACCTACTCGGAACTCGACACATAAAAACTACAGCCTATCATCCTTGTGCAAACGGAATGGTAGAACGTTTTCACAGACAGTTGAAGACAGCTCTAGCAATTAAACAAAACCACACTAATTGGCTAGAAAACTTACCACTGGTACTTTGATTGATAATCAGAAACACTGTAAAAGAAGATTTGGGTGGTACACCAGCTGAAATGGTTTTCGGCACATCACTGACTCTACCTGGACAATACTGTGATGACAACACGAACATTTTACCGACAACAACGTTTGTACAGGAATTAAAACATAGAATGTCATCATTAACGTTTACACCAACACGGAAAGCAAACAAACATATATACCTACCAAATGACCTTTACACTTGCACATATATATTTATAAGAAATGACGGTGTAAAAAAAACCTTTATGTTCAAACTACTCAGGTCCATACCAAGTTATGAACAGAAAGGACAAGTATTTCACCATCATGAAAAATGAAGAACATGACAATATTGCTATCGATCGGATTAAACCGGCTTATGTCGATAACCAATACTCACAGCAACTACAAAAAGAAAAACATGAGCATTCAGGCTCAAATATCACACAAAAGACGAATGAACAAACATCCAACAAAACAAATGACACCTCACCAGAGACAATAACAGAAGAATGTTACAACAAGATCTGGGAGACACGTACATTGGCCAAAACATTACAAAACATATCTGAGATATTAAATAATTGTTTCCTACATATCATTATAAATAAATTTCTAATGATCTGGAGGGGGCCTATTTCATGTCCACTAAAATATCAACTACAATAACTATAAACCAATCACACTCAAGAAAACACTTACATCTTAAAACACACCAATAAAATCATAGTTTACAAATCAGAATGTTTGTTGTATTAGTCATCATTATTTCTAGGTAAATACCGACCAAATATCGTACGGACGTAGTAGAAGACATACCACGTGACTTCTTAGGGCCAATTAAGAATAAATAAATAATTTAATTCTGGAGCCGATATTGTTCGGAAAAAGTGTATAAAAACATACGAAATCCGTTCCTAAAACAATATAGACGTGGCTGCCACCAAACTACACACACCTCTCGCTGATGACCTTCATGACCTCATGTTAAAAACGACAGCGTTGACAAACTCCAGACCACGGCAACACCGTCAACAGTAAGAAACAATTCGTATCTCTCGTATCCGTTTTTACTATGAATCACGCCCACACATGTTGACTTTTTCATACAAACACACATATCACAACATTTTATTGTTTCTCACACACGTACACAAAGACTGTTTATATTTTTTTCAGAACTTTATCCACCCAAACAAAAGACATTACTTTCCAATCTATTACCAACTGTTTATATTCCTATCATTATATTAAATTAATGTTTATTTGTTGAAACTACGTCGTCTTTTCTACTGAATTTCATTCTTTCAATGAAAAGCGTTTGATTATTCTTATTATTATTTGATTATTACCAGCGTCCCTGTAACGATATTTTATTAATGTATTGAATCCCGACACTCCAAATTTTAACATTCAACGAAAATCAGAGTAGAAGAATTCCTACAGTAGCGACCCCTGAAAAAGTGGAAAAAGAGGCCGAATGATGCTCGGTCAGCGTTTGCATGAGTTCTGGGACTTCCTGTTGTACCCTACTGATTATTTCCGTTGCTGCTACTGCTGAATCAAGCAAAGTAAGAAAGCCCCCACATGCCACAATAGCCAATAAGCGAAATACATATTATAAAGCATTAACTAGCATTTTCTTTAGGCGTAAAATAAGATTCCTTCGGGGGATATTTTTATTAAGAAATACATTTTATAGATTTCTAAGATTTTTTTTATTGATGCTTTGTGTTTTTTTTTTCTCTTTGTAATTTATATCCTCCTGTATGGCAGCAAATGCTGGACAAGCTCCTTAAAAATGAAGAAAAGTTTCATAGCAACAGAAGTGTGGTTCTACAGAAATACCCTAAGCGTATCATGGACCGAA
Source organism: Acanthosepion pharaonis (assembly GCA_903632075.3). Classification (NCBI taxonomy): domain Eukaryota; kingdom Metazoa; phylum Mollusca; class Cephalopoda; order Sepiida; family Sepiidae; genus Acanthosepion; species Acanthosepion pharaonis. The sequence continues at coordinate 2,725,018 of CAHIKZ030000333.1, read as the reverse complement.
TATGTGAGCAATGATGAGGTTTTCGAGAGAATAGAAAAAAAAGGAAACTTGTAGTTAACATCAGGAATGGGGCTTGGAAAATCTAATACTCACAGGACGGATAGAGGAAAAGAAGGGGAGGAGAAAGCAACGCGTAACATAGTTAATGGGTTTGAGCAAGTAGATGGCGAAACAGAGTCAGGGAGAAATGACAAAAAGACAAAGCTTATTAGGAGCTACAAAGGACAGGAGGAGGTGGGGTACCATGATCGTCAACGTCCTGAAGGGACATGACACATAAAAGAAGTTTTGTGGCTGTCTTTTCAAGAACCAATAAAAAAGTTTGAAAAAATAAAGAAATCCGTTTTTGTTTCCTTTCTTTATCACAGCTCAGACCATTCGGCTTTAGACCCTGTCAAAGTTCAAAGTATTCACATCCAGTTTAAAGGAAAACAAATTAAGAAACATTGAACCTAGATCAAGGTTTCCATAACGTCATGATACTTGAGAAGGTCATACATTAATTCAAGAGGGTATATTTTTTAAATAACACTTCACAAAATAATATCGAGTAGGTTCTCTTAATTTACTCAGCTGATCTAAGAATTTAATTAAGTAAATGCCTCCGGTTGTATATAAAGATTTTACCGTTGAGATATTTGATGTTAAGGAACTTGTGAAAAAAGCGAGCAGCAATTGTTGGCTCGGGGCGTTGAATATTAAAACATTGATATATGTTGTCTAGAAGAAACCATAATCAAAGAAGGATTTGGTATTAATATCGGAGGTAGGCAACACTAGACAATAGCTTTCGAAACAGTAAAAATTATGGAAATGGTTTTGTCATCAATACCAAATGGAAGAATATAGCATTCATAGATTTTGGATAGTTTCAGATAGAATATCAATTTTGCAGAACATGAAAAATAATTACAAAAAAATTAATACACATGTATAATACGCATTTTTGTTTTCTAAAAATAATATGCATAATTAGGGGTGCGTATTCTTTCAAAAATTGCCGTTTCATAGGTCGATTTCAGTTGCGAAATGACTATTCACCACAAACAATGTGACATTAACATTCGATTTGGGAGGAATTGATTAAAACATACAAAACAAAAATCAACTGTAAAATGTTTGGCGTGAACTCCTATAGCAAAGGGTTGGGAGTACAGCTTTCTGAGAGATCCATGTTGTGGTCTATTTGTAATTTATTGGGATAATATTAATCGAACATAAGTCTGCAGTGATTAATTAGCGAGTGAATAGTTAATTAACGACAATCATAACAATAGCGAATGAGATTATAAGCCTCTTTACAAGAATGTGGAAACCGAGATATTTGATTGAGACACACTGGTATACCATTCGTGTTTGATTTTAATATTCCTGCTACATTTATTCTGGTGCTGCTGCTATATATTTAGAAATTCTTGATAAAATCCAAATAAGAATCTTCAATGTTATTGATCCTAACCAGGCATTTCGCCTTCAGGCACTTTTTTCCACAGCCGAAAAGTAGCTTCCCTTGTCGACAAGATGTCATCATTTTACAATTCTAATGGCTAGATTTAAGCGTAAGTTCTATGCCGACGATTTCTTCTCTCGCATTTCTCGCTTGTGGAAATCTCTTCTGGCTTCTAGCTTGCCCAGTCAGGTTTGATCTTCAAAAATTTAAATGTAATGTCAGTCGTTATCTTCTGTCTTCCTGTTCTTTTATCGTCCTTTAGCCTATTAATCTCCTTCCTTAACAGTATTTTTATTTTTATTACATTGATTTCACTAAAAGTTATCCAGCACAGATCTACAAATGATAATTATGAGAACTATATTTCAGTTAAAGTGTCTTTTGGATAAGCAACCATGGCATTCAAAAAGATTATTCTCTAACACACAAACACTGTATTATTATTATTTTTATTTTCTTTGATTTCTGGCGTTTACACATTTCTTTCCGGGTCCCACCCAGGGATCTTAGGTTAGAAATGGCATCATGACACTTTCCACTGACAAAAAAAAAAAAAAAAAATTACATAGATAAAGCCCTTCGTAAAGTGTGGGCTGTACTTGTCAGAACAATATTTTGTATCTCTTTGAGTCATGAACTACCAGGAATCCCTTCAATTAGTCTACTGCAATCTTTTCCAACCAGTCCTAGGGCTCCAACTACAACAGGGATTGTTGTTGTTCCCATATGCCACATTTTCGAGATTTCTATTTCAAGGTCCTTGTATTTTGACAGCTTTTTGAATATCTTCAAAGATACATTGCAGTCAGCAGGGACTGCCATATCAACAAGGAGGCACCGTTTTTGTTTGTGGTCTTTAATAACAATATCTGGGCGGTTGGCTTTGATTGTTCTGTCAGTGTGTATTGTGTAGTCCCATAGAATTGTAACATTATTATTATTATTATTATTATTAATATTATTATTGAATTATCATTGCTGTGAATAGACATAATGATGATCGTTTACTACGTAAAAATAGCAATAAACAAAGGAATTAACACCAAATATGAAAGTCAATCTCGAGATAATAATTTAACTAGTGCCCTCCTGTGAAATGCCACCTTATTTTTATCTATTTTTTACAGTGAGGTTCACTATGTACAGGGCCCTGGAGCCACTCGAGGTAGAGGGTTACAGAGTAATAGGCACAGTTTATGCGCATATATGAGGAGGATAATGCTTAACCCAAGATTTGAACAGGTTAAGAGTGTAGTGATCGGGAAAATATCATCTTGAAATTCGGTTGCACAGCGGAACTTACCAGTGGAATACGTACGGAATGAGGAGGGTACCTCACAATGCGCCTCATCATCTTGCGGCCTCAGCCGGGATTGAACTAATCAATACTTCGATTGGTGTAGTTCATAATCTTGTCAAATAGCTGAATTCTTGATGTTTCGCTAGGGCTATCAAGAGTGTTTTTATCGTGACACCAACACTAAATGGATTGCCAACCAAGGCTCAGAGAGACTCCATTCACCCTCCTCTAAGAGCAGGTTTAAATTCAGAGTTTTCCTTCTCCTAGACCAGTTGCCATCCAAGGCTATAGAACCCAGTCTGTCCTGCTATTTACCCATAGCTGGATGGAGAAGAAAGAGGATTCACACCTTTCCCAAGGGTATTAGCACGTAAGTGAATGTGGGTTTGATGGATTCGAACTCGGCTCTCCGATTCCTCAATCCAACCGCTATCCATTACTCCTCCGTGGTCCTCGTCGTGAAGGTTAGAATTGGTGAAACTAACGAGTGTAGTTCGTCTGAGCACTTTCCACAAAAATAGCGACAGAGGAGTAAGACGCTTGCGATATTTTGTCTGGTTGCAGGGTAGAAAATAATTTGTCCCCCACCCTACAGGGACGTGGAGAGGCTTTTAGACTCTGTCGAGGCTGGAAAGTGAGGATTGGACATCTTTCTAAATATGACAGCAGTTATAATTTAACATCAGCTGAATTTTCTGATGAGGAAGGAAGTCCTGGAGAATCTTATACTCAAGGGTCGAATAGAGGGAAAGAGAGACACGGAAAACAACGCATGCCATACCTAGCGAAGAATAGTGCATGAAAGAACTTGGTCTTGGGGAAGGTGGCAGAGGGAAGGAACTTGTTGAGAGCTGCAATGGATAGAGGGACGTGGAGAGCCATGATCCCCTACGTCTTGAAAGGAGATGGCACTTAAAAAGGACTCAACTTTAGGCCTGATCTGACTCTTGCAAAGATAGAGGATACCACGAGGAGTCAGGTACTTACTGGAGCGGTACATGGAGTCAATCGTTTTTCTTGAATCTTCTTCTTTTTCTTCTTCTCGCGTCCCTTCAGGGCGTTGGTGATCATTGCTCTCCACAATTTCCTATCCTTTGTAGCTCTTTACTAAACCTTGTTCTACCAGCTATTTGTTCCACCTCGCGAGGTAGGCTATGCGTTGTTTGCCTCTATCCTTCTTGCCTTGAATTTGTTCTGTCAAATTTTCCATGCCATCTTTCCTCATTATTTGCTCTAAAAATGTCTTTTCCTATAAGTGTCCTTCTTGTTTCCATTGTCTCTAAAACGTCATCGTAGCTCACATGTTCGGTCAATATTACTCACAGCTTCTGTCGACGGAAATAAGTCACAAACATTGATTTACAAATATTCTTGGTTTCATATAAATTAAATAAAGAAATTCAAGAACGTCTCTCCCTTTGGATTACTTTGTAGAATTTAACTCGTCGTCACGAGAGGAAAGTAGGCATTACGTGATAATCAAGAAAATTATTCACTCAAATACTTACATCGACGCATAATAATGAAAGATCTCTTTCCTTCTCTCTTTTCCCCTACTCTCTCTATTTATCGATATATATATATATATATATATATATATATATATATATATATATATGTGTGTGTGTGTGTGTGTGTGTGTGTTTCTGTTTTTAGGTTATTATATAAATATAAATATTTAAGTAAATGGTATGTTTATAATAAACAGTATATATTTACAGGCCTGAATATGCGAAAATGTCATAGAAAATGTGTATACACCACTGTATCTTACACGGAAACGTCATATGTAGGATAAAGGTTCGATTCCTGCCGAAGGAAACATATTTTCTATGAAATTTCTCGCATATTCAGATGGGTAAAGATAGTTAATTCTCTTTATTATAAACAGAGCATTTACTTAAATATTTGTATCTATACAAATAACAGAAAATATATTAAACTAATTATCGGATTTCATAATATATATGTCATATATATATATATATATATATATATATATATATAATATATATATATAAACAGTGTTCCAATAACTTGGACCTATTTTAAATGTGAATTAAATTTAAGCGTCTAATAAGTTTTTGTTTTTCTTTCAGATTTAACAATTTAAGTCTTCGGCAATTTCATCCATGGAAACATTAGTAATCAAACAATGTGTTAAAATTATTGAAGCCTATTACGAAAATGGACTTTCAAACAAACATGCAATGGGAACTTCCCAGGTCGCATCATCTGTCGAAACTGCGAATTCATTTGGTCACTACGATCTTGCGACTTGACGCCTTTAGATTTCTTCCATTGGGGTCGTCTCAAAAGTAAGGTCTATGCCAACAAGCCAACAAGAATTCAACAACTGAAGGATGAGATAATAATGCATATTGGTGAGATCGAAGAGCAACTATGCAGAGACGTCATCAAATATTTTGACCATCGAGTGGAGGTGTGACGCCGAAGCCTTGGCGGACATTTGGGCGATATTATTTTTCACACATAATTGCCATGACTTAAATAACATGATCCAATAGAGAAATAAATTTTCACCAACACCACTGAGTTAGTTACTGCTGACGTTGATCCGTCTTAATGAAACACACTTTATATATATATATATATATATATATATATATATATATATATATATATGAAGAAAATATATATATATATTTATGGGATAAAGTGCTCAATATTAGAGATAGAGCCTGTGTAAATATAAAAGTGAACATTTAAGTCAACACTTAGAGGCGACAGGCTGTTTCATGCTAGACGCAAATCGACAGGCCTGACGATTGCGTCTGGCATGAAACAGCCTGTTATATCTAAGTGTTGTCTTCAATGTTCACTTTAATATATATATATATATATATATATATATATGTATATATATATATGCGTGTGTGTGTGTGTGTGATAACGATATATAATTTTATATATCAAAAACAGTATTGAGTAAACTGTAAGACAAAATGAAAAAGTGTATTTTTACGCGCTTCACCCGTTACGACTTCGTTGGATTGAGTTTGTTGACATTGTTGTAACTACGCATGCGCATGAACGAGAAACGATGGTAGATAGCAAAAACTTTTGAAATAATTTTTGCAATCTAGCCAGATTCATCTACATTCCTTTTCTTTTTCTTTCCATCATCTTTTTTTTTTTTAAATATCCCCCATTGTGATAACAGAAAATCTGTCAATAATGGTGAATCGTTCTAAGAAACGGGACGTAAATGTATAGAAAGTGTTTTCATCTCTAGTTGACTAGAGATGAAAACACTTTCTATACATTTCCGTCTTAGTAAATTAGCATGTTTTATGCCAAAATTGTGGTCAATTTCGTTACGGTGGACAACCAATGCGTTTTTTTGTGTTATTTTTTAAAATATCTCTTTTGAGTTCATATAGTTTCACCAATATATTATTTCTGTCAATCCGTGCAGTTGATTGAGTAAATTCCTCCTTAAAATTTTGAAACTAATATTATTTCTCGTTCATGCGCATGTAAAGTCACAACAATGTCAACAAACTCAGTTTGATGAAGTCCTAACAGATGAACCATGTCACAAATAAAAGTTTTTATCTATTTTATTCATATTTTTAATTTGTTTTTGTCCTCCATACATACGCCGCCTCGTTTCTTTCTATTAAAGACGACATTTTTCTTCTTCAGTGTACCGTGTGATTTCACGACATTGGGGATCAAGGCTCTCCACAATTCCCTGCCTTTTCTAGCTCTTAATATATCTCGTCTTTTTATTATCACTATTCTGTCATCAATTTAATCAAGTTCGTTAGGTTGGTTACGCGTTGTTTTCCTCTGTCCCACATTGCTTCAATCAGTCTTGTGAGTATCATGTTTTCCAAGCACTCATTCCTCATTAAGTGCCCCAGAAATGCCACATGTCTGTTTCCGATGTTAAGTATAAGTCTCGCATTCGTTTGCTTTTTCTGTAAATGTTCGTCGTTGCTAATATATTCCATCCATGTTGTTCTCATTATCCTTCTGTAGAGCTACATTTCGGTTGCTTTAAGTCTCTTCTTCATCTGGGATGAGACTGTCCAACTGGGTCTGTTTTTTGAAGACATGTCTTTCAAGACAAATAACTTATTTTTGTATACCTTCTCTTTTCAGATAAAATAAAATCAGAAATGGAATTGACTCGGTAAATCAAAAGGTACACTGTAATCGTTGATTTAAATGCGGAGCAGTGAGATATAGATTTAGTGTGTTTCCTCCCTCTGTAATTAATGTGTGGGATTTTTTACGAGAATATTTTACAATATCATGAATAAATGGTGATGAAAAGGTACATACACAAAATAAAAGACCGATTGATTTGCAATGAAAGATAACATTTATTAAACAACATTAACAAAAGGAAATATTAATGGATTTTTATCCTATAAATTAACTGAATACCGAACGAAAATTGGTAATGAATGTATCAGAGCGTGAATTGCCTATGTGGGTGTGTTTTAGTGTGAAGCGTCCACAGCCCTTCTTGCTTCAGCGGGAAAAGTTCATGTCACACACTTCGAATGGAGGAAAACCAACAGAGAGTTGCTTTGAATGTTCGCTGCCGGGAATGCTGCTGATACTAGCTTTATTAAGGCAGAACACAGAGATCGCTTCCTGGAAGTTGACCGATCTTTCGTTATGAAATATTTAAAGGTTCAAAACAACAGGAAAAACGCAAAATGATTGTTTCAGAAGACCTTACGTACGTAACAAGATCAAATCAGGAAACCAATTACTGGAAATTCTATCTATGAGTGCACCATTACAAGTGTTGTGCATCCGGTAAAAAAAGAAAAAAAAATGTGCTAAGAAGAGGTTAGTTCATGTCGGTTGAAAAATAATCGTACCCAAACAATAAGAAAAAAACTTATACATAAAAACAACAATAAACAAAACTCCCAATATCGATAAACTATATCCGGCAGCTTTACCCCCGACATTCATTTTAAGGAATGGAGGATTGCCTCTTAATTGTTCCAAACCCGAAAGAGCATAAAGGGCCTGCAAAAAAAAAAAAAACATCTTCAGTATAAAGACAATTTTATAGTAAAATACCAATAATACATTTCTATATTTAACATAAATGCTTACATTTTTATAAAATAAACATTATTTTTATCAATTAATCCTAAAGACATATACCATCCAAAATCAAGCCAACCTGTTCCCACCAATATAGTTCTTGGCTTTTTTCAGTAACGAAGGAGATGTCATGCCTCAGTCCTTTTCCCATATGTAATGTACGAGAAAAAATCAGCGGAAAGACTGTATGTCTTCCAGAAATTTTTATTTTAAATGAAGACAAAAATATGAATGCATGACTATCTCCATGATCAAACAAACACATGAAACGTCCCTGTATTTTTATGAAAATTTTTTTTCAGCCTGAAATTCATGCCGGTACATGTCTATTATATTACAGAACACATTTTTCTTAAATATTTTTTATGAAAAAAGGAGCTGTATAAACAATAAAAAAAAGGCCCAAATTCGCTCATATATATATATATATATATATATATATATAAGCAACTATATATATATATATATATTTGCATCAATTGCTCTTCAAATAAGAAAAGCGATGAATAAGATGTATTCGTCAGCGCCGTCTGTCTAACTCTGCATTAGAGGGAAACCCGGAATAAAAGGTTTTTTTTTTCGAACCCGACTACTTCTGCTGCCTTCATCAGTGTTTGATAATTCGATCCTCGTGGGGGATAGCTAAATATTGGAAGGAGTAAAATTGACCAGGTTATTTAAAAAAGTCTTAAACCTCAAACTGAAGTTCATTGTGAACAGAAGTGGTGAAAATCTGCTAGAATAAGATCAAATCTGAAAAGAGATTATAATCAATTTCAAAGAGATAGAATCCAGAATTGATAATTAAAAACAAAAACAAACTCCAATATCCATCATTTCAAAAAAGAAAGACTGTTTGCAAAAAAAGATAACATCTTCATTAAAGACAATATATTTAAGACCGCAAATAAACATTATGCTACGACAGGTGATTATCTCATTTGAAGGGATAACGATTAAAAATGAGTAAAATCGACCTTAACTAAACTTTTTTTATAAAAAAACCGTTTATTTAGGATATTAAATATTTGATGAAAAGAACGTATCATGTCTTTAAACGCTATATATATATATATATATAATCGGTCCTTCAAATTGATTATTTTATTTTGTGAACAGAAGTTAAATAAGATCTTGTTATTTTTCAAAGAGATATCCAGTGGACTAAAAGACTTGACTTTTCCTGGTATTGCCCCTTAATACGACACTGATTATCTCATTTGAAATAACGAGGGAGTTTATTTAATATTAACAAATGATATCATAAAACAATGTCGGGTCTAAATTGGCCAACTTGTTATTTTCATCCGGAAAAGACGGCCACTGACGCTTGAATAAATCCTCTTTTGAGTTGGCATGTGCGGTTCTCATTTCTTTTCTATATTTTGTTTTATCAAACGAAAATTAGAGACAATGGTGATAAACCAAAATTTATTTCAAAGAAAGCAATTCGCATGTAGGAAGACTAACTAAAGTTTAACGGCCGAAATGTTGTAATAAATATGGCAAAAAAGATGAGGAAAATAGTCCGAATAATGTAAATAATCTAATAATTAGTTGTTTCGTATCAAATATTCTACGAATAAAACATTAATCGTATTGGAATCTTTCTCTCTTTGTTTTTGTTTAGGGACATATCAACACTTCTATGGGTTATTTAATATCGAAATGTAAATATTTTGTATGCAATTTCATTAATTTTTTTATTGAAGATAATAAGGTTTTTTTTATTGAAACAAGTCTTACTAATTAACCCATAGCTGGGGAGAGAAAAGGTAGATTCATACCTTTTCTAAGGGTACCTAATTATCTATTACACCACCCACACTTACAGCACATGTTTTGGCCAAGTGACCACCCATCTAGTTACTGACTAAGCTAGACGTTGCTTAACTTCGGTTATCGTACGGGAACCAGTCTTTTAACGTGATGTGGACGTAAACCTCTTACATAGAAATTCCACAAAAATAACGAGCCAATCAGATACAATGTTTTAAAAAGAAAACAGTCTATAAGTAAAACATTCAGCATAATATTAATTTTAAGACGATACTGATTTAGGGGAAAAAAAACTTTGAAAAAGTGAAACAAAAAAACATTGTGATAGTAAAAGATCTAGCATAAATTGTGAATCGTAAGAAACTGATCGCAAATTTACTCTGGATGATATAGCGATTTAAGCACTTTCTAAATATTTTCGTCATAGTAAATTGTTTTCTCTTTTAATTAGAGTAGTATGTTTTTATAATTCAAAATTGTGGCCAGTCTCGTTACAGTGAGCAACTAAGCATTTAATGTGTTCTTTTGTAAGATATCTCTTTTCTGTTCATATATTTTTAATTTAATTTTTAACAGTATTTTCACCCTGTACAAGACACTGGGGCCATTCGCAGTAGAGGATTACGTTAAGGGGTAGTTTATATGGATAGAAACGGAAGACAATTGTTAACTCTAGGCTTGAACAGGTTAAAATTCTAGTGATAAGGGAAACAGAGCAGTGGTTCGCGAATGTGTTTCGATGAATTCCTTGTGGCAATTATTATTGGTAATTGAGTAAATTCCTGCTTCAAGTTTTAGCTTTTATTTTGAGCAGTAGAGCCCGGCGTTGCCCGGGGATGTAACAGTAAGAGATAGATCAAGTATCGACCATCATAAAGACTGAAAAATTAAATTGACAAAGATTATTGTTTAAGGTTGACGGACACGCATGTCTTAATTAGTTTTTTTTTTTTTTTTTTTTACGAATTGGTCAAACCCAAATTGAAACAAAAACATTGTTTACAATCGTTATGAGTCTTTCGATTGCTGAATAGAATTTTATTATAAACAATTGTCTTGTAAATGGAATTTTTAAAGCATTCTGAATGTAAATAAAGAAAAAAGTGTGCAAGACAATAAGAAATACTACCTGCCGAAAAAAAAAGTGGATGTTTGTTTCATCGGCTGAAAAATGTAAAAATCCGATCCCATATATAAAGGAACACACACACACACACACACACACACACACACACACACACACACACACACTGGGGTTTTAACCTAAGTCACTCCACGGAATCAACTAAAACATAGAGCATAGTCTGATGAAAAAGACGCCAAAGTTTATGAAAAAACAAAATTTTATCGTTAAAATGCTTATTTTTTTATGAAGAGGATAGACTAAATTTTTTTTTTATTATTTTTAAAAATTTTTCCATCTTTTTAGAATATTCTAAATTTTGATTTAAAAAACCTTGTTTCTCTTTGTCGCAACAAGGGGTAGTAAATAACATAGATAATTTTTAGCGCATTTTTTGTATTTACACACATTAATTTGGAAAATCTTGCAAAAATAAAAAATAATTGTCAGATGTTAATGAAACTTTCAGAAACTATTCACAGATGATCGAAATTATTATAAATATTTTTTTTTTTTATTAAAGTCATGGCAGAAATATTTTTTTTTATATTTATTAACACCCCATAAATAATTTTATGAAAAACTGTAGAAATTCAGAGACCATCGGTTTTAGTGATTACGATAGTTAAAAGCACAAAAGCTTTGAAGAATGCAAATCATGTTTTTTTTTTTTTTTGGCCAACGTACCTGAAAATCAGCTGTGAATTGTAACATACAAAACTCAATAAAACAAATATATTATTTAGTTTCAAATGCTTTTATTTGTTTTAATTTGTTTTTATGAATATGGACAATATTTTCTGAAAGCAAAAATTTTTTCAATGAAAATTGAATTTTAATACAATTATTTCTTATTTCTTTAATTTTAAAAAGATTTTTAAAAATGTTTAAATTGAATTTAAAAAATAATTTAACATTAGTTAAAAGCAACATCAACCTTTCAAAATGTCCGTGTGAGATTGTCATTGTCTAGCGCTTTGAAAATTGCATAATTTGGACCAATCAGATTAGCCATGGTAATTAAGAAATGTAATTTTTGTGTTTATAGTCGGACAGTAATTATCAAGTACGGAAGACCAACCAGAATACAATTTAGTTGCATTATTTGAGTTCAGCATTGTTCTCCTCTGTTAAGCCCTTTACTTTTTGCGAAACACGTATGGAGAAGTTAATTTGAGTTTTCAATTTCAACTGAGAAGGGTACCTACAAGTAACAGTATCATCTTATGAAATTTAACTACTGCTAAACTTTAATTTATATGATCTTATTTTTTATATTAATTTCAGTTATGACATTTTCCATAAATGAAATATCAAAATTAATAATAAAATGAATGGAAATACAAATAACACAGTAAAATGTAATAAATGTACATAAAATTATAGTATTTTATGTACTCTTCGGATAAAATTTCATAATAAAGGTACCTAAATTAATTAGATACCTTTTTCTTATGAAATTTAATCTCACTATTAACAGTCTTGTTTTTTAATTTCTTTATATTTTCCATAAAGCATCGTAAACGTAAAAATGAAAGCTAAGTACAAAAAAATAAAAAATAAAAAATTAGAACGCTGAAAGTTTTCCTTAAAAGTAACAAGGTAAATAATTTGTTCACTTAAATAATTTCACTTCCTTCCATCCGTAGAAAGAATTCTCCTCCCGTAAGTTATCTAAACGTCATGAATGTGCCTTTCGTCAATCGTCAAGCGACGCGAAAGGTTATGACCTGCTTTGTTTTATTTTCAAATTACATTTTTTTCGGCGCAGAAGCTAAGTTAAGCTTGGTTCAAAATATTTTAAATAAACAGTATAATATCTGTTTTTATTAAAATCAGTTTTGAAAAAATGATAATTGACTTTTAAAAGAATATCAAAGTAAGATTTTAACTTTTTATCAAATCGAAAAAATGATTGAAAATGATTATCTGCCCTTTTTTTTTTTTTTGAGCAAAAAAACAATATTTTTTAACGAAAATTTCAGACGTGCTAGGAACGATTAAAAATGTAAAAAAATACCCCAAAAATACTTTGATCTTTTCTTTAATAATTATGAACATTAGACGATAAAATTTTGTTTTCGTCAAGTTCGGCGTCTTTTTCATCATGCTATGCTCTTTTGTTTACATTTTCGTGGGTGAGTTCTCCCCCTTTTATTCTCACGATGTGTCTTAATCGTGTTTTCAAATTGATTTTATTAAAAAACAACAGTATTTTTCCCATTTTCGGTCCCGTTAGAACCACCACAAGGTAATTTTATGTAGTCCTGTGAAGTTTTGTTGAAATCGGCTAAAAAATGAAGGAAATTCGATCCAACATATAAACGTTACAGACACATACACACACACACAACATGCATTTTATAATAAGTAATATTGTATTAAGTCTTTTATTGTTTTAGACGCAATTGTCACAAGTTTTATGTTGAGTTTAGATAAAAATTCTTTTCAATTATAGAAATTAAATAAAAGATTATATGTATAATTCTCGCTCGGATTTAATGACTAAGATTTTTGTAGTATTTTCGATTTATGTAATTAAACGGAAGTAAGTGTATTAACAAGGATAGCCATTATGTTGGAAAATAAACATTTATTCTGAAAAATAAATGTTATTTTTATTATAAGAGTACAGGCTTATACATAAACAGGGTTTATCTAAAATACTTTTACAAACTTTATGGCAGGCTCCTCACCGAAACAATGAGAAAAGTCCGAAATCCTTCGTTTTTGAGTTATTAAGGTTAAAGAAAGTTTACGATAAATGACGCAGTGTTGACTTGAAGACTAGGTTATATTTGTTATTCGTGTACGTTTGTGGTCTTTAATTCTGTCTTCAACGTTTAACATGTGTAGTAGTAAGTTAACAGAGAAGTGTTCCGTTTAACACTGGCATGATAATCATATCGTGAGCAGGCAGATATGATTTTTACATACGGCCGCGCGAATTTATATATATATATATATTACCACAATTGACCAATATATTTATATCTATATCTATTTATATCTGCATCAGCCTATTTTGAAAAGTGATTGTCAATTTAGAAAGGATGAAAACAAATTCAATAAACGGAGAACGTTTTTTTAATGAAACCTATTTTGGATAATAATTGCCTCCATATCATATTTATAATATATATATATAAACAATATTCAATAAATATATATACGTATATTATATATATCTCATATGGTCGATTTGTCAGGTAGGAGACTTCCTGATGTTATCGGACTGGAGGCGTCAATCCCAGCGATCGGCACCTTTGGAAGTGCCTGAAAACCTTACAACGGGTTGACCCAAGCCTTGTAAGTGAAATTGTGTAGACGGAACCCTTGGGGGCCGTCGATAGCTAGGTCGAAGTCTATTCCATATCTCGTTTTCAAATGTTGGGCGTTTTGAACATTTTGAGGACTTAATATGAATTTTTCTTTTGTAAGAAATGTTTATCTATCTGATTTCTTTTTGTTCCTATTAAAATTTGATAGAAATTTATTGATTCGGGATTTCTATTCCAAAGAAGGAACCACTTTGATGTGTCGCACGCCTTATTTTTTTCTTTGACATCGATAGAGCTAAACTGACGCATTTCATTTTTTTTACATCGAAAATTTCATCTTAAAAGACCAATCACTAAGAATAAATGCGATAGAGTATTGCAAAATAATCCGGAAGCAACAATAATAATTGCGATCTTCAAACACAATCAATTTTAATCGGTCATCAACAAGTTATTATCTCCGAGTTAATGAGCAATTTATTCCATGGTTAATATCCCGCTGGGAAATGAAAAGTGTTTAAAACAAAAGCAAAATAAAAAATATAAATAAGAGAGAGAGAGAGGGGGGGAGGGAGAGAGAGAGGGAGAGAGAGGAGAGATAGAGAGAGAGGAAGAGAGAGAGAGGGGGGAGAGAGAGGGAGATGGAGATAGAGAGAGAGGGAGAGAGAGAGGGAGAGAGAGAGGGAGAGAGAGTAATAGAAAAAAGTAGTAGAGAGTGATAGATAAAAACCTTTAGAGAGAGAAGTAGAGAGGGATAGAAATAATTCGCAAAATATAAATAGAGAGAATTGTAGAGAGTGGTAGAAAATATTAGGGATAGTTTGTGTGTGTGTGTGTGTGTGTGTGTGTGTGTGAGAGACAGAGAGAGGGTATGTGGCTGGTTTGCTAATATGTAATAACATCCATATCTATCTACCTATCTATCTATCTATCTATCTATCTATCTGCTAGTCTCTTTGTATTTTATCATCTATATATATATATGCTACTGTATTCATATTTATTAATGTATGTACGTATGTATGTATTTATCGATATGATGGGGAAAAAAGTGGAGAAATGATTAATAGGGAGTAGAAGAAATATATTGTGAGAGATATAAAGTGGATAAATAGATAGACAAATATATTATAGATAAATAGATAGAAAAAGTATTACAGATAGATAGATAGATAGATAGATAGATAGATAGATAGATAGATAGATAGAAAAATGTTTTATTGATAGATAGAAAGATGTATTATAGAGAAAGATGTATTATAGATAGATAGAAGAATGTATGATAGATAGATAGATAGATACACAGATATATAGAAAAATGTATTATGTATAGATAGATAGATAGAAAAATGTATTTTTCATAGATAGATAGATAGATAGATAGGTAGACAGGTAGATAAAAATGTATTATGTATAGATACATAGATATAAAAATGTACTTTTGTTTGATAGAAAGCCTTAGATCAAAACAGTGATAGAAATGAAGCGAGTAGAGTCATTTTGGGAGAAATATACTATGAGAAATAAAGTGCTTTGAGAGAATATTAGGCTTCAAATCCAGAGACCTTTAAAAGGGCTGTGGTGAAATAATTTATTACATGGAACCTTAAAGTGGTCTGTTTTTATTCAAACATATTTGCTCTGAATTGACATTGAGCTCTCTGGATATCATCCTCCTTGGGTCTACTCATACGGATTACCTAGTTTTGCATAAACTATATTTATATATATATATATATATATATATACACGTTTATATATAGATGCATAGATGCATACATGCATATATATATATATATATATATATATATATATATATATATGATGAAATACAAAGACACTAGCAGATAGATAGTATTAAAGAGAGATAGAAAGCGTTAAAAACAAATAAAGAGTGACAGAAATGAAGAGAGTAGAGAGTGAGTGAGTGAATAGTAGAGAGCGATAGGAAGAAAATATTAGAGGCAGAACGAGAGTGAATTTGAGAGGGACAGAAACAGGATGCTAAATATAAATAGAGATGTAGTGAGAGAAAATGTTAGGAGTAGACTGAGAGGGAGAGAAAGAGAGGGATGAGGGAGAAGTGTAGAGAAGTAATTAATATTAGAGAGTGATAGAAATATAATGGGAAAGATTAAACAGATAGATTTCTAGATACATAACATTAACGAGATAATGTATTAAGGAGAGAGAGAGAGAGAGAGAGACAGAAAGCGTTAGAGAAAAAGGAGTGATAGAAATATAGAGAGTAAGAGAGTGAGTAGGGAAGAACGATAGGAAGAAAAGAGTGAAGTAGAGAGAGATAGAAATAAATAGAAAGAGTTGTAGAGTATAAGAGAATATTTAGGAAATGATTAGGAGAGAAAGAGAGAGAGAGAGAGAGAGAGAGGGCAAGAAAGAGAATTGGCAGGAATAAAGTAGAGAAGTGATTAATATTAGTAAGAGAAATCTACATACCTATCTTTCTAGATACATAGATAATGAGAGAGAGATACACTAGAAAGAGAGAGTATTAAAGATAAATAGAGCGAGAAAGAGTGATAGATATAAAGAGAGTAGAGCGTGAAGTAGAGATGGATAGAAAGAATGTGCTAAATATAAATTGAGAGCTCTGTAGAGAGTGAGTAAAAAAGTTTACAGCCAGACTGAGAGAGAGAGAGAGAGAGAGAGAGAGTAGTGAAAGGATTAATAGAGAAATATACTTTCAGAGATAATATAGAGAGGGAGTATTAAGAGAAATAGAAAGAGTGATAGAAATGAAGTGTAAGAGAGTGGGGCCAAAAAGAGTAGTGGAAAGAGGCAGGAATAAAATTTTAGAAAGTGAATTAGAGGGGGATAGAAACAATGTGTTAAATATAGAGAGTGGCAGAAAATGTCCGAGTTGAATTGAGAGAAAGGGAGATTAATAATAATATACTGATAGAGTAGCAGGAAGTGACAGTTACATAAATCGATAATCGATAGATTATTAGAGAGGCTAAACTGATCTTATATATATATATATATATATATATATGTGTGTGTGTGTGTGTGTGTGTGTGTGTGTGTGTGTGTGTGTGTTTGTGTGTTTTGAACAATAAAAAAGTATTAAAAAATCAAATTTTCCAGACACTCTGGATTGTATATTAATATTTTTTGTTTTATTATTTCAATCAGGATCTTCGACTAGTTTCGGCCAGCATGGCCATCATCAGGAGAAAAAAAAATTCTGCTTGTTAATAGCAGTGATCTACAGGAGTGAATGACTGCTTATGAAGAAAATGAACTTTATCTGTAGTTTTCATTTGTTTTTTTAATCGTAAATTTTACTCGGTCCTTGTATTGGTCAAACAGCCTCTTTCAAGTCTGGGGAGATTAATGAGTCTCAAAATTTCTAAATGTATATATATATATATATATATATATATATATATGTATATATGTGTGTGTGTGTGTGTGTGTGTGTGTGTGTGTGTGTGTCATCGAAGAAGCTACCCAGACGTGATAGGACATCAGGAGAACTGTCTCTACCTCATTCCAGTACCTGACACCTCATGCTATCTTCTACCTTCACAAGAACCAGATCAGACCAAAAAAAAAAAAAAAAAAAAAAATGAAGGAAATGTAAGAAAATGAAAGAAAAAGAAAGAAAATTAAGAAAAGAAAAGAAAAAGAAAGAAAAATAGATAAAATACAAATAGTAAAGAGGAAAATCGAAAAGAATGAAAGGGAAAAATAAAAGAAAGATAGAAGAAAAAAGAAAAGATACATCGAAAGGATGAAACAGAACAAGTAAAAAGAAAGAAAATGTTGAAAATACTTACAAATAAGCGTAAACGTGTTGGATATTAACCACTTCCCCGGCGTAGATGTGTATTCACGTTTTTTACCGAAAGTGTCTTTTTTCAGACAAGGACGAATAAACACGTCCAAAACATAAGGTTGAAAATCCAGCTACAGACGTATTTATACGTCGATCTTGATTCTTTTTATGTCCTTCTGAGCTTGAAACGAGTCCAATTGTCAACTCATACGTCTGGTTGAGTTATTTGCCACCGCTCGGGTACTTCAAGGTGCCTCTATGTCTTAGTTACTATATTAAAAACAAATAAAAGTATTGATTGAAAATAAACCATTTTTCGCAAAATAATTGACAGGGAAGTAGTTAAAACGAAAAGAAAATGGAGCTAGACAGAAAAAAATATAGCCAAGCAAAAAAAACAGCAACAAAATATTTTTTAAAAATTCAGGCGAACAAAAAAAATGAATGAATAAATAAGTAAATAAACTAAGAATAAAATTAATAAAAGAAGAATGAAGTAAAATAAACAAGAAATGAATATATTGTGTATGCGAGCACACATATCACTTCAGACGCTGGCTCTTCTCTTTCCGTGAAATTATATGCAACGCATGTCTACGCTTGCGCCTGTATCTACGAAGTTTATGCAGATCCAGTTATTCAATCAAAAATAGTGTTTGCGACAGGCTGAGACAGACAAAACAAACATATATAGAATGTCAAAAAAAAAAAAAAAAAAACGGTTAAGCAGCATCCGTATCCTCAGAAAAAAAGAAATTATTTCAATCAAGTACGCGTAGATAACATCATAGCTGCTATACATTAGTCATATAAGCCAGGGGTTACCAAACTACGGCCCGCGGGCTGAATCCGGCCCCCAATGTCAGTTCATCCGGCCCATCGCTTTCCTGTACCAAAATGTGAGTTAATTATTAATATGGAATTATCAATAGATTGAAGTTAAAATTACTATATAGAAAAAGTAAAATAAATGTAAATAAAATACCAAAATCTGGCCAATCTGATTTTTGCATCTGACAATAATATAAGTTTTAGGAAAATAAGTGAAATAAAAAATTCGGCAACTTTTTTGCAACATTTGATATCCGAGTACCTGGAATAAAGTTTCTAAGAAAAGTGATTAAGAGCCTGCTGCAGCAGTTATGTTTTAACTTGTATTGACGTGTTTAAACCAGTTTGAAGAGTTCAGTATATAAAAAGGACTAAATTATATCATATATTTTGCCTGAACTTATAAAATCTAATCTATGTAAAGTCAGCACCTGTAACGAGGTTGAATGATAAACATTTTAAAGCATTTTTCTTAGTTGGTTGTAGCAATGCCAAAGCAAATATTAACTATATATTAAAAAGTAAACGCAAGTTTCACAAATCCCACTAAATTTTTGTGCTGCTTAGTTGGTGAGATTCGGATATGTGCGCGCTTGGTATGATATCATTGTCGCCTTCTTGGATAACTTTTTAGTAAATAAGTATGTTTGTTGACTTTATTTTTTGTGCATTCAGTGTATTGTATTGGACAAAATGGTTATCTGGCCCGCGCTCGTCATTTTCTCAGTATCTGGCCCTCTGGGATAAAATAAGCGATAATGTCTCTCCACATTTCCCTTTCTTTTATTATCTGTGAATTGACTTTAAGGTAAACATGGAGAAGTTATTTCGCGTTGCCTACTCCGCAGTTTGGAATTCAAAGTATTTCTTCCTCTTAGATTGGTTACCCCGCAAGGCTAGAGATCCCAGTTTGCCTTGCTATTTATTACATGCCGAGACGTGGAAAGGGAAGAGAACTTGTAAGAAAGTGAATTCAGCACACTATCTCTGCGTCATTACCTATTATATCAAGTTCCTATCGTTTTGTACGTCGAAGCTATATAAAGACCGACTTAGTGAAATACAAGCCTCCCCTGTGAAACTACTCTATAACACAGTTGGGGAAAAATGGTTACATTCAATGTCTCGAAACCAAGCTAGTGATATTCCATCATCGTCGATCGGATCCAGAACTATCAACAATCACGATGAACGGATACCACCTCAGGGAAACCTCATGCCTTGGTCGTCTATTGGCTTTTAAACTCAAACCTTATCTCAAGTGCAACTCGTACATACGATCCATCGCTAAAGATACTGGAAAAATGGTCAGTTCCCGGTACCGCTCTACTAAGCATCTGACTTCTGCTATCATCTATATTTACAAGGGCCAGTTCAGGCCTAAAATGGAGTACTGCTGTCATATGTTCGCTGAAACAACGAATACAGAAGGGAGGAATTACGTCAGGACTGAAACACGTGCAAAAAACAGATTTGGTAACAAGAAAGAAAAATAACAATACTTACAGACGGGGAAGAATAAAGAAAAAAAAACCGCCAGAAGGAAACAAAGACTAAAAAGGAAACAAACATCAAAAAGGAAACAAACACTAAAAAGGAAACAAATACTAAAAGAGAAAAACAAATTAAAATGGAAACAAACACAAAAAAGGAAACAGACACTAAAAAGAAAAAAACAAAAACAAAACTAAAATGGATAGAAACACCAAACAGGAAATAAAGACTAAAAGGAAACGGACACTAAAAAGGAAACAAACACTAAAAGAGAAAACAAACTCGTAAAGGAAAACAAACAGTAAAAAACATAACGGATAATTTTTTCACGTTCTAATGAGCGTTCCGCACATTGTCAACGGTTTGCATTTAAAAGCATAATTAAAAGTTACAGTAAAGGATAACAACGCATATCTTTATACAAATACTTATACTAATGAACAACATATAGTTTTGTACTACTTGCACCCCTGAAGATGATCTTGATCAAAAGTACTTAGGAAATGAAAATAAAAGAAATTTAAACAGTTACAGCACATTTCTCTCATCGTTTAACATCAATACACGGAAGATTATTCGTGAGTATTTATGAGAAACATTATATTTTGTTTTCACTATTATCCTCTCAGTAGACCTTATGAGATTACCAACATTTTCAACTAAGTTCTAAATGTTAAATTAGCACTGACTAATGTTGTAGACAAAACGTATGTAGCTTTTTCTGTTTGATATTATTTTAATAGTTTTTTTTTAATTTATTTTCCATTTTCAAGCAATTTGAAAACAAAAATGGCAAAATCAATTCAGTTAAACATTAAGCTGAGGGCAGAAACTCGAATTTGATTCACAAAGTCGACTCTGAAAGAAAAAATTCACAGAAATTGAAGATTTCTATACATGGTCTGCAAAATCGGTTACAAAGGCAGTTAGAATCTGGCGCAAATGTTGACACAAAAAAGACCTCAAGCACCAAAAGTGATAACTGCTGCTGAAGATAAACACTTGATTAGTGAGAGCAAAAGAAAACTGCTCCAGAATTGAGCGCAACCCATATCGCTTTTAACTGAAAAATCGATTTAGATCAGCAGGTCTGTAGTTGATGCAGAGCCATCAAGACACTCCGGCTACGAAAAGCGAATAAGAAAAAGACTGTTATGGACAAAAATAAGCATCAGGTTTTCTTCCGGGATACTTCGGGAAGGATTGCCAGAGGAGTAGAAGGTTCTTTATTTTTATTTCTTTTTACGTCAGGAGGGATGCTGCAGATGTAGTATCTGTTCCGTGCCTGGACCCTTCTTTCTTCCCTTGTTTTCCTTCCACCGTTTCGTAATATCTGTTACGTAGCGGTGCTATGACCGGCTATGACTAGCTTAGACAAGCAAAAACCAGCGGCTCGAATGGAAACACTACGGATCCTCACGTTAAAAAAACGACCTTGTGTCACAACCTGACTCAGTTGTGGGATTAAGATAAATCACAGACAAATAAGCATCGGCAGTGGACATAGAAAGAGTGGCAAAATGTATTGCGAAAAGATAAGTCTAAATTTGAATTTTTTGATAGGAAGAGGAGATTATATGTGAGAAGAAAGCCAAGAGAAAGCCTGAATGTGTTGTTCCAACAGTTAATCCTGATTATGGGTCTGTTATGGTATACATTACATTCACTTACGTGTTAATACCTAGGGAAAGGTATGAATCCTCTTCTTCTTGCCCCCAAAACAGCTATGGGATATAGCGGGACAGACCGTTTTCTATAGCCTTGTATGGCATCTAATCTACCGCAGAAAGAAATGGCAATCCACTGCGGGAAAAAAATCTGCCTCATCAGTCATTTATCAAAAGATACATGATTGCTTAAGCGTGTATCACGCACGGCACATAACTGATTTGGGGGGAAACAGCAACTGGGGATTTGATTGAGGTCAAGAGAATCATTTGACTTTGCGAAGACATACTATATCATCTTGTTTACGCATAATTAGAAAAATTCACTTTTCAACAAGTCAATGATGGAAAACAAACTACTAAATAGACAACATTAATCTGAATCAAACAAAAGAATCAAGATTTTGGAAATTATGACTACATCAATACTTTAAGAAAATACAGATATATCTCATTTTAATGAATTTTTGTAAAGAAATGCATGGTAGCCATAAACATTTTTATTGTTGTGTGCATTAGTGTTATAATCATTAACTTCTTGAGATTATAAGTCCTTTTCTTTTTTTCACTTGTCCTCTAACATTCAATGTTCCAATGTTAAAATGTTTCTATGCTTTGGAAGCCTTTACAAAGTTTGACAGAAGAAGTTGGCAACTTTTAGCGGTTAACAAACGGAGATTTCATTACTTTCTCGGTTAAAGAATTAAATTTAAAGATTAGCTTACTCCTCCTATATTTATATAATTCCATCAATAAAAACATTATTTATTCTGAATTTATTCTGCATTTCGAAGAAGGAGACGCATACCATAGAATATTTAAGTTTTGTAACTCAATACTCCCCATATATATATATATATATATATATATATATATATATATATATATATATATATATATATATATAAAGTGAACATTGAAGTCAACACCAGTGAGTGTTGACTTCAATGTTCATATTTATATTTATATTTACATGCGCTCTATCTCTAAATTGAGCACTTTATCCCATAAATATAGCACACCTCAAAACTATATTTCTTCATATATATATATATATATATATATATATATTGAACAATAAAAAAATATTAAAAAATTAAAATCTTTAGACACACTGGGTTGTAGATTAATATTCTTTCATTTAAATTCCTCGACTAGTTTCGCCCAAAATGGCCATCATCGGGAGGAAAAATATTTCTGCTTGCTGGTAGCAGTAAACTACAGAAATGAATCTTTTGTTGGAGAAAATGAACTTTTGTCTCTAGTTTTAATTTGTTTTTTATTTTTTTATCTTTTTAACATGAATCTTTTAACATTCCTTGTGTTGGTCAGACAGTCTCTTTTAAGTTGTTATTTGAGATAAGAGCTGGATAGATACATGCTGCTCTGAATTCTCTGGTCAGTTTGACAGTTTTATTGGACCTGGTGAGGGGCTGTGTCTCTGTTTAGTGTTGGTGTGTGTGTTATTTGGTTGTTAGGGAGTGAGTGAGTATGATATGTGTAAGCGTGTGTATTGCTGTAGGTGTGTGTTATCATTTGGCTCATTAGGGAGTGAGTGAGTATGATGTGTGTAAGTGTGTATATTCGTGTGGGTGAGTGTATAAGTGTGAGGCCTCCACACCTCCGTAAGCATGTCTGTCTTGTGTGGGTGGGAAATGTGGGTAGGTTTTGATTTGTTGAGTTATATATTGGTACTATCTATATATTGTTAAATTTATGATTTAGCCCGGCTGGATATTTTGTTTTTAGACGTTGTATCCACTTATTTTCATGGGACTCTAAAATCTTTCTAATGTTATCTGCTCTGAACTTTCCTATTCTCTCAATTATAGTGAATTTGGCATGGGTTTTGAAATCGTGTTTTTCCAGGCGGAAATGTTGTTCTACAGGTAATAATTTTTCATGGGGAGTCGACATAATATATATATATATATATATATATATATATATGTGTGTGTGTGTGTGTGTGTGTGTGTGTATATATAATATTTTTATTATAATAAATTACAGTAAAAACATTTCGATCGCTACACAATGGTAGATAACTTGTGTTAAAAATAATTTATTAGGGAAATTAAAAAAAGTCATTTCGGAAGTAAAATAGGTGGCATGAGGTCAGAATTAAATTTAATTTTAATTCTGGCCTTATACCCACCCCTTTAACTAACGAAAACATAATTTTTTTAAAATTACCGTAATACTTAGCGTACTTAGAAAATATGGAACAAGTACAGTTTTTATTATAATTTTTAGACACAGTCATGCTTCGTGTAAGTTCATATTTACTTACATTATTTACATTATTTGGACTGTTATCCTCATCTTCTTTGTGATATTCACAACGTTTCGGCCGTTATCCGGTGATTGGAATTTCGAACTGAACCCTTTATTTCGTTTACCATCCGGGTGTCTCAGTTATTTCCCTTTAACTCAACTCTCCAAGTCTTTGGTTCACCACTGCTGTAACCTGATATTGAACTCAAAACTCGTTAGGTTTAGTCACTGGATCTAACCAACGTCTTTATCCACTGAGTTATATGTCCTTGAGGACATCTGTATATGAACTTTTGGGACTTATAAACCTGAATAAGGCCGGAGCATACAACAGCAGAAACGTTGTGAATATGTCAATGAAGATGAGGAATAATATAAATACTGGAAGTAATCAATCATATATATATATATATATATATATATATATATATATATATATATATATATATATATATATATATATATATATATATATATATATATATATATATATATATATATATATATATATATATATATTATATCTCATTCTAAGCAGTGGGCTGCAGTGAGAATTCGTGTTTGCATTTACAACACAAAGCGTAAATATTTCTCGGGTGTTGGTTTTCCCAAAGGACCAACTTATCCACCTTTCTGCATCCGTCTTTTCAGAAACGGTGCTGTAAAAGCCTGTTCCTTCTTAAGAAAGAAAAATCGTGAAATTGTATGTGATTCAAAACACTTTCTCAAGGAGGTTTTTTTTCTTTTGCGACTTGAAACTTTTAATACATAGTAAAAATGTTCAGCTTCAATATGGAATTTATTTTTAGAAATCACTTTTACTTTAAAAAGGTCTGTCAAAGTCCTGCAGCATTTTCTACAGTTGCGAATATTTAAATGCGAGATGTTTTATTTGAAGTAAAACTGAACAATTTGAGAAAGACTTGTGAATAGCAAGTACTCTTATCAGTTTACCTCAGGGGTTGTGCATACGTCAAACTCTTCCGTTCTTGTTTCTAATATTTTCTATTTACACACAAGCATTTATATATATATATATATATATATATATATATATATATATATATATATATATATATATATATATATATATATATATATATATATCAAGTACAGGGTTGGTGTAGACGGAATAAAATTCCGATAACCTTAAAAACTATTTTAAAAGAGTTCTTAATACACAGTAGAGCAAATAATATTTATTCAAAAATTCTAATATAAACATATTATAACACACACACACACATATATATAATTTATTCGAAAATTATGAGCTAAATATGTTATAAAATCACTAAAAAATAGCCATTTTATTTCAACACTGGTGTCTTGTCAAGTGATGTTGTTGAATGTAGAATAATGAGTTTTATTTTAACTCTTTAATCTGCAATCAACGTCATCACTTGACAAGACAATTCAGAAGTGTTGAAAAGAACGACTATTTTTTAGTGATGTTATAACATGCTTTTGTTATTTGAATATATTTGTATATATATATATATATATATATATATATATATATATATATATATATATATATATATATATATATTATATAAACAAATTTTTACTACGTTAATAAAAACACCGATCAAAAAAAATAAGTAAATAAATAAAATAAGAAACAAAAAATAAAATTAAATAAAAACAAGTAAAATAATTTAACCCAAATAAATAAATGACTTCCGGTAAAATAACCGCCATAGTAGACTACCCACAATGCACCACTGACCCGTATATGTATAAATAGCCGAGAAAAATAACAGAACACGTGGTCTGACGATTGCATATAATATGAAACACACTGTCGCCTCTAAGTGTTGACTTCTATGTTCACTTTTATATATATATATATATATATATATATATATATATATATATATATATATATATATATATATATATATATATATGTATGTATATATAATGTAAGTAAGTATAATAGCAGTAACAAATGATATAATAAATAAGATAATAAATTAAGTCATAGAACAGTTCTACTTCATTTCAGAGGACCCGCACGCTGTCCAAGTTTTCGTCAATTATGTTGGGAGAAATGTTTCAATTTCAGATGAATTTTTAAAATTTGTTCTTATAGTAACTAGGAAACTGAGGTACCTCGAAGTACCTGAGCGGTGGCTAACCCTTCTACCAGACGTATGAGTTGACAAATAAACTCGTTTCAAGCATAGAATGAATCAAGATCGACGTATAAACACGTATATGGCGGTTTTTTTAAATTATGTTTATCCATCCATGACTGAAAAAAAAAAAAAACACTTTCGAGGAAGAGGTTTAAAGATCATTAGTGTATATATATATATATATGTTTTACTTAATGCAGAATTTGGAAATTAATTTTACCTTGTTTGTGGGCAGGTCCGTTGACCTATTAGCGTTAGTGTGTTTGAATGAATCCGTTTATGTTATATAGCTACAGAGTAACCACAAATTCATATATATATATATATATATATATATATATATATATATATAAGTTGTGGTTACACACGCACACACACACACGCACACACACACACACACACACACATATATATATATATATGTGTGTGTGTGTGAAAATATATAGAAAATAGGAAAGAACTCGTTTGGTAAATAATCCAAAGTTCTTTAGTATTTTTGTTATTATTTTTAAAAAACAGTGCTCGATACAAAAGTAGAGCCTAAATATAATTATATATTTAAAAATATGATTCCATCGCTACATAAGATTTCTCATGTTTCAAAACAAGATAATTATTTGAATTACATTGAATTAAAGTACCAAGCTCTGTTCCATCCTCAGGCAAATTTTTTTTTTGAATAACTAATTCTTGAAATTTACTCGTTATATATATATATATATATATATATATTACAATAAACGTGCAATCAATTTACAAATACATGAATTATTCACACAAAACTAATGCAAAGGTTAATGTTTTAAATGGCGAGACATCCATCATCGCAAACAATTCAAATAGTATACAAAAACCTCCAAATCCGTTATGAATGAATTGATCCTTGTTTATATAAATTTTTGCCGTATTAGTTGTTATTTTTACTACAAGCTTTCGTCTGTTCCTACAGACATCTTCAGGGATAAAATAGATGTTGTTCTTGTTTTTTTCTCTTAGTAATAAGAGGACAACGAAAATATACGTGTTGTTGTATCCGAAAATGCTATTGAAATGAGTTATTGTTTTTGGAACGCGCCAAAGCAACGCTGAGTTTGATTTTAAATTTTTTTTAAAGTTTGTGCGTTCATTGCTTGTAAATGATATCTCCGAAGATAGTTAATGGTTTAATCTTTCCTTCTTGTTAAGTTGTGGGTGGTCCAGCTGACATTTTTCTCGGTCAGTGCGTGACCGGATTAATATTATCTCTTAGCATTCTGTTTTGTAGGCCATTTGACCAATTTGAAATTTTCATTATTGCCATGGGCAGACGGCTATCTTTTATTCGCTCCGTCGTAACATAAATCAAATTAAATCCGACAGATCCGAGATCTTACTTTCTTCGCTAATGAAAATAATATCTTTACCACTTTTCTTTGTTAGAAAAAATAACATCGCTCAGTGTCTTTTTATCACCTAAATTAATCTCGCCTTTTTTTTTCACGCAACCCTAAATAGTGTCACACTTTGCAAAAATTGTCAATTTTGATCATCCATAGTAATCTGTCATCACCTCGTCACAATCGATTTCTTTGATAAATTCAGACACATCGTTAAGAAATGTTTGGATACAAATTTTTATGCTATAAGTAAGTACTGTTTTTTCCATATCAGATTAATTTAACTTTAAATTTTCTAATTTTACTCAAATAACGTGTCAAAAATATATAAATTTATTTTAGGAAGAGGCTTAAAATCAAAATTTTGTTTGTTTACAAATTTCTTAAAATTTAAGAAAATGGCCGCTTTTAAGAAAATTAAACAAAAATCGAGCATATATTTGACATTCCAAACTATATAATGCCTATCTGAAAGACACCAGAATATGTTACTTACTGTAAGTAATAAATTTAATGCTTTAGCTTTCAATTAATAATAACATATTGAGACAAAATTTTGTTTTGTTGATTTGAGCCTTTTTTAATCGTGATATGCTGCTTTTTTACGTGACCTAACGGTGGGCCCTATATATATATATATATATATATATATATATATATATATATATATATATGCGCAGACATAAATATAGTTCATCCTGGTGGTACCGAAGAAAACGAATCATAACGTATATGAATAATATTTGCAATAAATTTCTCAAAATAAAGTAAGTAAATGAAATATTACTTATTATTTGATATCATTTAATTCTATTTTTCGCCTCGAGATAAGATGTTCTGTGGAGCTAATTATTTATGGTTTATTCATTAAGCGGAAATTACAACTTGAATGATATCATTCAGTTATGCTTTGATCATATTAATAATTCAATCATCAGGTTTTCTAAAGTTGGCCAAGTAACATATAATTCTTCTTCTTCCTTATTTGGTTATTTAGCGGTCCTGAGTATGACAATAAATTACGTCCGGCAGCATTATTGCTTCCCTGATAACTGCAATCTTCAAATTTAAATGCATCCTCAACCGCCATTCTTCTACCTTCATGAACCCTGTTCATATTTTGTTCTTTCCTCAATTTTCCCCATTCTCAGTCTTTTCAGATTATCACCACGTAACCCCCGGAGTCCTAGTGGCATTACCGCTTTGATTTTGGTAGAACAATCTACCCCAGCGAGCGAGATAAAGGGTTCAGTTCGACATTCCGACCGCCTGAAGAAGGGCGGAGCGTACAACGGCCGAAACGTTATGATAAATATGGCAACAAAGATGGGGATGAAAGTCCGAACAATGTAAATAGTATACATAAATCCTCATCTCAGAAATATAGAAAATGAATATATATATATATATATATATATATATATATATATATATATATATATATATATATATTCGATATATTATATATTCGCGGTATTTATTGGAAAGTGCTCAATATCATTGACAGAGCTAACATATTTAATTGCGTTGATGTGATTTTGTGACCCTGGTTTTCACGCACTTTTGCGAGGGTTTCTCTGACGATTGCCAAGTGCGTGAAACTCAGGGTCATAAAATCAAATCAACGCATATAGGGGGTGCGTGTGTGTGTGTGTACATATATGCCAGACTGATGAAAAAAATTGGAGAAGAAAGAATACTGTTGCCGTTATTATTATTAGAGCAAAAGACAAAATGAAATCACGATATAGAAAGATAGAAAAAATCGGAATTTTCAGACATGCCTGTTTTCTATCTCACCGAAAAATAAACTGTTGTATATATATATATATATATATATATATATATAAGGAAGAGGTTATAGTAGTTCCAACGAGAGAAAATTGTGTATATTAAAAAGAAGAGAGATACCGCAAAAGTTTTTGGTTGTAATGTAGATTTTTTGCAGAAATATTATGCTTTATTTTCCATAATTTTATTACACGTGTTTCTGGTTTCGCGACCATCTTCAGGTAAAAGGCGGAGATTTCCACATATTATTAAAAATAATTAATTTTTTTTCTCCTTTATATTTTTCGAAGTTAAATATTCTCGATATGAGACATTCTCTTTTTATGTGTTAGTAATCCGAATTTCTTTCTTGAACTGGCAGTGAAGATTTCTCCGCGAAGGGTCATAAAACAATTAAGATTGGTCCGAGAGAAATGATGAATTAATTATCGGCATCTTATCTTTTAATGTTTTAATGACCCCTGTGTGTTCTTAGATCTATTTTCATTTTCGTGTGCGTCTATATATATATATATATATATATATATATATATGAAATGTGTTGTGTAGAGAGAGACATTTTAAGAGAGTACTGTATTTGAAATTTTCTAATCTGGCAACCCTAGGCTAGGGTTATTATACAGCGCCTGAGGCGTTTCTCAAAAGGGAAGTGTCGAGGGAGTTTGAGCAATTTTTTCCCGATATATTGTTAAACCCACGTTTCAAACTTGATCTTCTGTAACATTCAGTAACGACGCAGACGCACTGAAAAATTCGTTCATCTTAGAAATTACAATAGATACATTCGGGTAAATTTCAATGGTAAATTTCAGCATTCTTTTGGCGATAGCTCGTATATACAGCAATCACTTTATATAACCGTTTATAAGACATCTTCCAAGTTAGTTCCTCCATTGAATTTTGTGCCCGAAACAATTATTTACTTTATACATTTCTTATTAGATGACTCCTATTTTTGGAAGCTAAAGAAATGGAGGATATTTATCTAAAGAAATATCTGACATTTGGGCATATAATATCTTTTCAGGAATTCTCCATAAAATTCCTCCTTTATTAACCTCGAGCTTGCTGCACCTGAAGTGACTCTGTGCCTAAGGGGAAATTATTTGCTAAAGATTTTTTGCCACCATTTAACACGGAATGGCAGGAGCTTCGACCCCAAAACTCATTCGACGTATCTGACTCAGTCAACTTGAAGCAACTATTGTAATGCAAACATCGTTACTGTGTATACATCATTATAAATTCCACATTATATATTTATACAATTGAGCTGTTTATTTTATCATTCCCCTAATAGAACAGCCAATAGCCACTCAAAGTAGAGGTTTATCAAAATGAGTTTATTATATGAACGTAAAAGAGGAGATAAGAAATGTAGATTATGAGGATAGATAGGATAGATAATGGCTGATCTTTGACTTGAAGAGGTTAATATTTTAATGATCATCGAAGAATACTCTTTGGAGTCTGTACCACAAAGCAGCGACTCGTGGAAAAATGTTGTCCGAATATAACTTCTTTCTTACTCATGTAATACCGAGAGAATAAGGTTGTTTCGCCTGTGTGTATATATCATGGCAGGTCTTAGCTGTAAAGGTCTGAAATAGTAAAACTAAGGAATGTAGTCCGTCAGAACAATTTTCATTGAAATAGCGACGTATCAAGTAGTAGCTTTGCAACTTTTCGTCTGTGGGAAAGAGGTTGTAGGGTGGAAAGTAATGACTCACGCACAAATCCGCGTAAGCGTTCTTGATCTCAGTCAGGACCGGAAAGAGAGGATTGGGCAGCAATAATCCAGCTTGGGTCTGAGCTAATTAAAAAGACAGCATATGATAGGTGACGTCAGGTACTGTATAGGGTAGACATTTTCCCCAGTAATTTTTAGCAATAGATCGTATATACAAGGTCTGGTCAAAATTTTTTGCTATGGCAACGGAGCTAAAGGACGCAGTGTGAAGCTGCTGGTCCCAAATGGACTCTGTCACGCATACACACTAAGTTATAACGTCCTCGCTCGCTTCTCTTGATTATAGCAGTGCTTGGAAGGAAAGTGTGTAGAGTGTGGTCATTTTACCACACCAGAGAATTTCCGTCAGTGACCATAGTGTGGCAGTCATTGGCCAAAGCCACATTCTCCAGATCCGGCAAACACCATATTTCTCGGATCTTGCCACTTGCAATATTTTCCTCGATCCAAAAATAAAATCCAACTTAAAAAGAACGAGATGTCGATGAAATCCAAGAGAGTGCGACTAGACAGCTGCTCGTTATGCCTAAAAAAGCAGTTCCAAGAAAGCTCCTAACAATAGAATCGACGCAGGATAAAGTGTGTGGCTTTAGAAGAGGACTAATTCAAAGGAAATTAAATATCGAATTGTTATGTGTTGTAGTTTTATTTATATAACATCAGTACAGATACTTTTTGATCAGGTCCTCGTATGCGTTTTCTGGTGTATTTGTTCCAATAAACGCTCGAAGCAAGGGGAATCTTTGAGAGTGTTACCGTTCACCGTGACTAGTAAGAACACTGAGTCACCTGTTAATGATGAGAAGTTACAAGATTCTTTGTCAGAGAGATTGAAAATTACAAGCCCGTTTTTCCCCTATTAGCTGTGACATCAAGGTCCGAGGAAATTTCAGTTGTCAGGATCTATCCATTTATAATTATTCAACCATTTTCAATTTTGAGTTACCTGAATATTTGGCCATAAAGAAAACGAACAGCGCTTGTTTTTTTTTCTATTGCTAATTCGTCACAGTTAAGCAAAGGAGGAAATTATTCTTTTCTCTGCTGTTGATGCAAAATTTAATGAAAAACATATTGACATCGAATGTGCTTTCTTTCACTAAGTGAAATTAATTGTAACTATTTCGCCTTGCAAACAACTTGAGGGAAAATTACATGAGTTTATATAAATAAAAATAAATAGTTGTTTATCATTCTTTCCTTATATTATTTCATTTTATTCCTACCCGCTCTAAATAGAATTAAAAAAAATGATTGGTATTTTTTTTTTATCGATTAATATTTTCCTTCTTTTTCCTTGCATATTTGCGTCAAATTCACTTTCAAGATAAAATGATTCTTTCACTTTTTCTTTTTTTTACATTCATTCCCAGAATTTCTTTCTTTTTTCTTTCTTAGTTGCTTTTTTCTTTCTTTTTCTTTCTTTTCTTTCTTTTCTTTTCTTTCTTTTCCTTCTCTTTCAGAATCATATTTGCATATTTGCGTCTAATTCACTTTCAAGATATAATGTTTGTTTCACTTTTTCTTTTTTTTACATTCATTTCCAGACATTTCTTTCATTTTTCTTTTTTTCATTTTTCTTTCTTTCTTTCATTTTTCTTTTTATTTCTTTTCCGTCTTTTCTTTCTTTCTTTTCTTTCCTTTCCTTTCTCTTTCAGAACCATCATTATTAAATTCCCAAGCAATTCTCGCCCAGCCTTCATCGCAATAACCAATCTGTCAGCTGTTTTTTTCGCGCGCAACAATACAATCCATTTGGAAACTTGTCATAATGCACCTAGCAAAGAAAAAAAAATAATGCCAACGTCGATCGCTTTGTTATTGACCTCGAGTTTTCCTTATGAATCCTGGTAGCTTGGTCGTTTGTCCATGCGACTCTGCAAGAGACTTGAGCTAGAATCTTAGAAAATGCTAGAATTATCACAGAAACGCTGGTTTCAGTAAAATGACGCTTTTCACTTGCAAACTGTCTTCTGATATGGGTATACTATAACAAAATGACATAATTGATTTCATTCATTCACTCATCCAAACATGCATATATATATATATATATATATATATATATATATATATACATTTGGAAAAGGAGGAGTATCAATTCTTATCATTACTTACTTTTACATTTTGTTGTATTCACTATTCAGAAATTCAAGTATAACATAAAGGTTTGAAATAACTGCTCATTTCCGAGTATATATGGCTGTAAAAAATAGTAAGATCTCTTGGGCGGTGTGTGTGCATAATCTGATAAGGGTTCTCATCTTTGTCGCCATATTTATCATAACGTTTCGGCCGCTGTACGCTCTTGGTGGTTGGAATTTCGAACTGAACCCTTTATTTCGCTCACTGGGGTAGACTGTTCTAGTTCCACGTGCCATGTTTGATGGATGCCAGTTATCAGTTATATCCTGTTAATTTCTCCACTGCCTAAACCGAACATTGAACTCACACTCTTTGGGTCCTGTCACTGGATGTAACCAACACCTTTATCCACTGTGCCATGTGTCCTTGGGGACATCTGGGTATGAATTTCTGGGTATTATAAACCTAATGTCTTCTGCAACCATTTTTCCTCAAGGACACATGGCACAGTGGATAAAGGCGTTGATTAGATCCAGTGACAGGACCCAAAGAGTGTGAGTTAAGGTAGTGGAAAACTTTCAGAGGGAGGAGATAACTGATAACTGACATCCATCAAACATGGCACGTGGAACTAGAACAGTGAACGAAATAAAGGGTTCGGTTCGAAATTCCAATCACCTGAAGAAGGCCGGAGCGTACAACGGCCGAGACGTTGTGATAAATATGGCGACAAAGATGAGGACAATAGTCCGAATAATGTAAATAATGTACAATACCTCATCTCAGAAATATAGACAGACTTATGACTTCTTGAAAGAAAAATATCGCCGGCTTCCTACAAAATTTTCTATTCTATTTCACACACTGATTGGGTCAACATGTGATATGATTTTCCAAAAGTGAAGCACACTAGGATCGTCTATGTAAACCGATATTTTAGACAAGTCAATCTTTATCAAATCAACCACGTTAAGATTCGAACTCAGTTCACAATTATTATTATTATTATTATAATTATTATTATATATCTCGTATATAATAAGTTTAAAATTTCCTTTCTCTGCCGTGCGCCGATAGCTTAGGAGTAGAATCTGACCCTGATGCCAAATTGGTCGAGTTTTGATGCCGGCTTGAAGAAAATAGGACGTTTAGCGACACTAATAAGCTGTGATACAGCGAATAAGGTTTTAATATGGATGACTATATATATATATATATATATATATATATATATATATATATATATATATATATGTATATAGTCATGGGGTAACAACAAAATTGTCCAAATCATGTAACAGCATGATTATCCATTCCACAATTCAGTTTCTTTTTTTTCAAGTTTTCGGATAAGACGTTTAGCCATTTTGACAAAATTTGTCGTATGAATCACCGAAAAAAACTATGAGTTATTCAGATTAAAAGAAAGCAAGTTAAAATTGGTTTGAGTCAAACACACTGTCTCCCCAAATAAGCAATGGTGAGAGGCAAATATCATTCAGCATTTGGTAATGGTAACAATAAGCACACACTGGATTCCTTCTTCGAAGGTCATTCAAGAATCATCCAGAGAACGTGAATCATACGTGAAACCTCTGAGGCACCTTGTTACCCCAGAACAGAAAGTTAGTGGATTAGAGAGGGCGAAGATAAAAAGTTAGAAAATGACCCTGGAATGAATATATATATATATATATATATATATATATATATATATGTGTGTGTGTGTGTGTGTGTGTGTGTATAAACATTATTTCAATCCTCCATGAGCATCCGATCCTTAGCTATGATTAATTAATGATGAACATGTCATTTTCGTTTATGATTGATTTAATTACGATACTTCTGTTAAGCTTTAGTGAGTAATTATAGATTCTTATTACTCAAAGGAGAGTCCAATAGTGTAATGAAAACTTCGGAGAATTCCAGTAAGATATCTTTAATCATTTTTACGATACAACGGTAACATTTGGGCATTTTTTCTGTTACTATATATGCACTGTATATACAATAATAAAATTTATCTACTGTAATCTCAATTTAAAAAAATATTCTTTTTATATCTGTGTTTACATGCATTTTTAAAGAAATTTTCAAAATAAATTTTATGTGCAGTATCCTTTCAGGGTGATCATGGCTCTCCACAGCATTATGTCATTTACGTTTGTAAGTAACATTTGCACACTTGCAGTCCTCGTTTTGCCATCCTGGTACATTTATGTGGATGTGAAGGAGGTGTAATGGATAGAGGCCCGAAATTAGAAATGCCGAGTTAGAATTTCAGTCAGGTTTCTTATATTTCACTTTCACGCAAATACATTTGTGAATTGCCGAGTTCCTCGCTGCTATGTGTTAAATTCTTCTTCTTCTTCTTCTTCTTCTTCTTCTTCTTCTTCTTCTTCTTCTTCTTCTTCTTTGATTTCTGGCATTTACACATTTCTTTCCTAAGGTTAGAAATGGTATCATGACAATTTCCACTGGCAAAAAAAGAAAAATAATATAAAAAAAATATTACATAGACAAAGCCCTTCGTAAAGTGAGGGCTGTACTTGTGAGAACAATTTTTTGTATCTTCTTGAGGCATGGACTTCCAGGAATCCCTTCAATTAGTCTACTGGAATCTTTTCCAACCAGTACTAGTGTTCCAACTACATCAGGGATTGTTGATGTTCCCATGTGCCACATTTTTGAGATTTTATTATTATTATTACTACTACTACTACTACTAATACAGTTCAATGCATGTTTCGGCTTTAAATAACCCGCAAAGGTTTGGTAAACCGTACCCTTTCATCCTCACAAAAATATCCGTGCCTCAAAAAAAAAAAAAAAAAGCAGGTCTATCAATAAGTAGATTATTATTCTGTCCAGTGAATGTTAAATTCTTCAAACCTCATTATGTTGATTTTCTAAGCGTAGCTTAGATGTGGCACAAGGCCGAAAGTATGGGGTACCCAGTGAGGATCGAACTCACTATTCAGTCGAAACAGCTTTAGCGAGACAAGCTTTCTAACCTTTACACCACGCCGAGGTGCCCAGCTCCCTACCTCATTATGTGTCTGGTCAGTACAAAGACTGGGAACGGCTTGGGAATGCCTGGTACTGTCAACCCTAACCCCTGCCCGGTTGTGTAATTGATAATTGTCCAGAATTATTAATGGGGGGTGGATGGGGGAGACACGTTTCAATTTAATTTGGGTTCGTTATATTAACTTATGTGCGAATATTCTTAGGGAGATTAGGTGTCTACTTCTTCCCAGCAAGGGGTTAATTAGTAAAAGTTGTATCACTAAATAATTATTACCTAAAAAGATATCTTATAATCTAAACAATATTTTTCCGGCTTTAAATAACCGGTTAACGGTTGATAAATCGTAAAACCTAAATCAGTCAATCAATAAATAAATTCCTTTCGTTACATTCTTCTCAAGTGAGTGTGAAAAAGGCAGAAGAAGATTGGTACTTAATACCAAATTATTTATTTGTGAAGAACATGTCATATATTCGGTTACACGAGAGTCTAAATCGACAGGCGATTTCACGAGAGACAAAGCGTTGCAAGAGAGTCAAACAGGGAGGTACAAGGATATGTTATCGTGAGAGTCAAGCGTAGATACATGTTCGTTTTTCACGAGTGTGAAAAAAGTTAGACATAAGGCTAAAGTAGTTGTAGGACTTCGGGATTAAATGAACAGTTGTTTTACCCACGCTAAGAAGGTCAATGGAGGCTGATAGTAACGAGGAAATACAGATTTTTTTTTTAACAAAACAGGATAAGGAATGTATTTACGAATTTACAAGCGTGAAGTTGTCAGTAACTCGTTTCAGGAAAATAAATCAGAAAGTCCGTAGTTTCAATGAATTGTCATGAAGAGGAAATGTTCATACAACAGATGAAGTGATCTGACACCAAATAATGTTAAAAAAGAGAGTTTGTTTTTCACAAAAGGGTTATATGTTTGCATGCATTCAAAAGTAGAGGAAGAGAGATAGTTTGAAATAGCTTTCATGGATTGTTCAAATAAAGTCAAGTGCTTCGTTAAGGCCATTAATATAATTAGCGAGTAATTTGACACGAACTAAAATCTGGACGCTCTGAACAAAAATTAAATTTTTCACATTATTTCATACACACTAGTTGCTTTAATGTTTTCCTTATTTCATATCAAAAATGATTTCACATAGGCTCGCTATTTTCTTTTCTTTTCTTTTTCTAGGTTCAACGGCTAATTCAACGTTTTCATTGGGCTCACAAAAATGTCTCATTTCACTCGCGAATTTTTCCCGTCTTTCTACTTAGCTAGTCGACCAATATCTGTGAAGGCAAGGTTTTCATAGGTCGAAAGAAAATTTCACATAGGCTTGCAAATTTCTTTCCGTCTTTTTCTCAGCTCGCCCGAATTTGAAGTGTGTTATGTAAAGGGAATTATTATTTTGAACTCACGATAAAGCCGATTTGTCCGAGTGATATCAATGGCAAAAAGGTGGCTCGTTATGGTGGTGATATCTGTATGATTATTCGTGATAAGAGCGAACGAAATAGCTTTACTAAATAAATAAAAATGATTGGTTGTTGGTTATTTGATTTGGTTTAGCAGCATGCCAAACTATATGGATT
The DNA here is from genome assembly GCA_903632075.3 of Acanthosepion pharaonis. Classification (NCBI taxonomy): domain Eukaryota; kingdom Metazoa; phylum Mollusca; class Cephalopoda; order Sepiida; family Sepiidae; genus Acanthosepion; species Acanthosepion pharaonis. The sequence goes on along the minus strand of CAHIKZ030000333.1, from coordinate 2,687,153 downwards.
ACTTAATGCCGAACTCGAACTATTTTGTACTCAATTTTATAATTTCAGCTACATATATTTTGTACGCAATTTTTTACCTTCAAATACAGATATTTTGTACATACATTAAGTCTTTCAAGGCAAATGTATGTTTTTTAAATATGTAGTTTATAGATGATAAAATATATTGTTGGTAATTAAAAGATGCATTGTTGTCACTTTACTACAAAAATGTATTTTATTCTTTGTTTTAGTGCTGTATTTATCCATTTTGCTTTAAAATGTATTGATGGCTAATTTGCTTAAAATGTATTGATATCCATTTTGCTTAAAATGTATTGATATCCATTTTGCTTAAAAATGTATTGATGGTCAATTTGCTTTACAATGTATTGATGTATATTTTGCTTGATGGTAATAATATTTTATAAAATATATATTGCTGGTAATTTTACTACAAATATCTATTTTTGGTAATATTTGAAAATGTGTTGCTGGTAATTTTACTATAAGAATATATATTTATACTTTCCTAGTGTTTTGAGATTTGATTGGCGGGTCATTATTTGCTCGTAGATAGGACACCAACAGATGCTATCACCCCTAAATTAAAATCATTATGTGTATAACAATGTTAAAAAAACTATAATCGAAAAAAAAAAACGAACAGAAAGGTTAATTATAATGCACCCCCGACCAAAAAAAAACAAAAAAAAAAACGCTTATTTTATTTTAAAATATATATTATATTCTATTTTCCATAATTCTGCTACACGCATTTCTGGTTTCGCAACCTTCTTCAAGTAAAGAGTAGATGTCTATATTTCTGAATTGAGGCATTATGTACATTATTTACATTATTCGGACTATTGTCCTCATCTTTGTCGCCATGTTTATCACAACGCATGCATATATATATATATATATATAAAAAACGGACACTTAATTTAATACTTATTAGTTAGAATAAATTCTATTTTAGTATAAACCCAACTTTAAAGCATTTAATAGTTATTATAACCTTAATTTTAATTCTCTTGGTCAATTTATTGGTCATTTCAGCTCATGTGACAGCGTTTCCCCTTACGAGGGTGGTTAATTAATTTGAACCTTTTAAAACCTTTATTCTACAATCTACATTCAACATCATCACTTGATAAGACACCAGAGGTGTTGAAACAAAATGGCTATTTTGTAGTGATTTTATAACATATTTATGTTATAATGTTTAAATAAATAATTATATATATATATATATATATATATATATATATATATAGACGCTTACCATTACAAGAAAGACATTTGAATCACTACCACGCAAAAAATTAATTTTCATAAGATGTAGAAAACTCTACTTTTTGCCTGAAGAAGGTTGCGAAACCAGAAACGCGTGTAGCATAATCATAGAAAATAGAGTATAATATATATTTTAAAATAAAAAAAATCTACATTTCAAGCAAAAAGGTTTGCGGTTTATCTTCTTTTTAATATATATATATATATATATATATATATATATATATATATATATATATATATAGATATACAGGCGGATGATTTTCCGGCTGTTTAGAAAGTAGATACGCCGTCCTCCATTTACAAATATTATTATTATTTACCATTATTATTATATGATAACATATCTGTGTGCGAGTGCGCACGCGCGTGCTGTTCCATTGAATTCGTGCGATGGACAATGGGAATTGATTAATGTTTACATTAGGCTATAATATTTGCTAGGTCCTTGCTAGGATGACTGGAGAAATGGTGAAGGACAAACTGTCACAAATATTGACCCGCAGCTGTCATTATAAAACGTCAACGTAAATGCCATCCTCCGCCACCCGAACAACCTTCGCCGAAATCCCTTTTCTTATATTCCCCACGAAGTTAGACCGTCCTCGAGTAAATTGTTGCTGCATTTTTTATTATTACGAATCTTGGGAACGGAGTCAGATGTTTTGAAGAAATTCGTAGAAATATGAGTCAATGAAATTACGATATGTGAATGACTCTTAAATTGACAATTTCGGGAAATGGAAAAATGGCATCGCTTACATTTCTCTATGATTTCAATGAATACAGAAATAAAATTGAGTATATATCACTTATAATAATGTTGCAACCAAGTAATGGTTCAGAAATAACAAAACAAGAGGTTAAGGAAAAATACTGTATTGAACAGTAAATACAACTGTTTAAACGACTTGAGAGTGTGTGTCGGTTGACCAGCGTTCAGTCTATCACTAATATTCCCCCACCACCAAACGTGTGATATACATGGCACAAGGCCGAGTTTACCGTGTGTCATCCGAGACCTTAGGCTCGGCCAAAAAATCCCAGTAGAACCCGCATAAACCGATTCGGGTCTGTCTACCTCCCCGGACGAAACTCTGCCCTTTGGCACAGCCTCGTCCGGGTTCCTCTCTGCCGAAGGCAAAGAATTCGACAGGAGCTGCGAACAGTCACAGCCTCGGAAGAACAGTCTATCACTGTTCTCCTGAGGCCTAACTTTCCTACTAACTTTATAGTAAGCAAAGGGAGGGAGAACGCCACAACAAAAACAACAAATAATAATAATAATAATGATAATAATTCTTCATCTACTTCATCAGCATCAGGGTGGTATTGGCACCCACTGAATATGGGCCAATATGGAAAATCTGCAACACTTACGGAAACGAAACTGCAATAAATTGGTTTGAACACCTCCCAAAATTTTACAGAAATAATACTTTTAACAATTTTATGGAACTTTAAAATAGACGCATACAGAACAATCAAAGCTAATCGCCTACACATTGTGATTAGAGACAGCAAAGACAAAATGTGTTTCCTTATTGATATGGCAGCCCCTGCAGACTGCAATGTATCTTTGAAGATATTCAAACAAACTATCAAAATACAAGGACCTTGAAATTGAATTCTCAAAAATGTGGCGCATTAACAATTAACAATTCCTGTTGTAGTTGGAGTCCTCGAATTGATTGGAAATGATTCCAGTAGACTAATTTAACGAATCCCTCGTAGCTTATGCCTTAAATAAATACAGACAAATGTACTGACAAGTACCACCCACATCTTATGAAGGGCTTTATCTATGTAAAATATGTGATTTTTTTTTTCCAAAACCGCTTAGTGGAAAATGTCATTATGACATTTCTGACCTTAGGTCTCTGGTCGGGACCCGGAAAGAAATGAGCATACATCAGAAACCAAAGGAAATAAAATAATAATTATTTATAATAATAATAATAAAAATCAAAAAAATCATCAAAATCCCTATTGTGTTGGAGCCCTAGGATTGGTTGGAAAAGATTCTAATAGACAACAAAGGATTCCTCCATGCCTCAAAGAAAATACAAAAAAATTGTTTTACCAGCCTACACTTTACGAAGGGTTTTATCTATGTAATTTTTTATTTTTATTTTTTACTTTATTTATTTATTTTTATTAGTGGAAATTGTCATGGTGCCATTTCTAACCTTAGGTCCCTGGCAGACCCGGAAAGAAATTGAAACGTCAGAAATCCTGGAAATCCAATAAAAATAAAAATAATAATAATAATAATAATAGTCAGTCAAAGAAATACATGGAAACTATTATTGTTTTATTATTATTAAGTACATGCCTACACTTTAAGTCGAAAAGACCTAAGGCAGGTTTGTTGTTATAATACATTTCATGTTAATTTTTTTTTTTTTTTTTTTTTATCTCCGATGAAGTTGCTAGCGTTTAGACAAAGTTTATTTTTAATAAGACAATTTTTCTGTATGTCTCTTAAGCTGGGGTTTCCAGGATTCTTTCAATGTGTTGTTTTGTTCCATTTTTAAATTCCAAGTGCACCTATTACCACTGGTATTATTCTTGTTTTCATTTCCACATTTTTCTATTTCAATTTCCTCTTTGTATTTTGATAGTTTTTCAAATTCCTTGGTTGCTATGTTAGGACCGCTGGGAAAATCAAATGTTAGTAGGCAAGTTTTTCTTTCTGTTTTTTGACAAACGTTTGCTTCAATTTTTCTGTCTGTGTGGATGGTAAATCCCAAGAATGGTGAAATTCTATTTCTGTAACCGGCGCTGGCCGATGTTCATAATTTTCCAAAAACATTGTCCAAAAGTATTGCCCCATAATGACGATTTTATATTCATTTGGGGCATCCTAGATTAGATGGTCTATTGTTTCAATTTTCACAGAACCTGCATTTTGATCCAAATTATGTATGATATTTGCCTGAAAATTCCTAGTGAAAAGACTCTGGTCTTGCGCTGCTATTATTATTATTATTATTATTATTAATATTATTATTATTATTATTATTAATAATAATAATGGTGATGTTTTTTAATCATTTAAACAAGAAATAAATAAAAAATAGAAAAACAGAATATCCATATATTTTCAAAAACTTTAGAAATGTTCAGAATATTAGATAATAATTAGCCTAAATATAAGTTCTGTCTCTGATATTGGAAATAATGATTCATTCTAGCAAAGAAATACCAAGTTAAACCGCATTCATCTTCTTGATTATTACATGCATATAGTTCAAAGGAATCACTGGTTGTACCAGAGCGACACGTCTGATGGCAACGGGCGTCTCTGTTCGTGACGACTGCAAGTATAAGGCAAACGGAGGTGATGGGATCCCAGCCGTTGTCATAAAGATATGTGCTCCTGAGCTGGCTCCAGTTCTCTCTAAACTCTGCAATTGTAGCCTCGCTGCTTCCTGTTTTCCATTTTGTTGGAAATCCCCCTCTGTAGACACTGTTTTTAATAACACTGGAGAACCTTCTGATGCCTCTAACTATCGCTGTATTGCTCCTACCGCTTTTCAGCAAAGTATTCGAGGTTTTAATCAATTCTGACGGTGTTAAGCATCTTACAGGCTACTCTCTGACAAACAATATGGCTTTCATTTTATCAGATCTACAGCTGATGTGCGAACGGCCATCACTGAATATGTTTATCAAGCTCATGATAATAACGGTGAAGATCGGGCTGTGGCTCGAGATAACTCAAATGCGTCTCATAAATGCAACGTTAATCGCCATCTTCTATCTTCTTGAACCCCGTCCAGCTTTTATCCTTAACTCGGTCCTCTCTATACTCAGACTTTTCTCTCACCTTAACTCTCTGTTGCTCCCGGCGTACTAGGCCTGCTTGGGGTTAAATGATTAAAAAAAATAACACTGTTACATTACAATCGAAAATAGAAGAAGAAACAAAAGGATCAAGAAGAGAGTAAACGGAGACAAGAAAATTATGCAAATTCTCTAAATACAATGTGTGAAATCACGTGCGATAACCTGCCCTCGTCAGCCGACAACCAAGTGAGGTAACAACAGTTTCGGTGGCTAAGGCGGTACTGGCTCCCCTGGCGCCACCAGCAGCTCTTGTCACCGAACCGGGGAGTGTTTTTGTATCCGTGTCAGAAGAAAAAAACCACAATATCCTAATCATATGCGCATAAACACATGTAAAGGTGTACACGCACACACACACACACACACACACACACACACACACACACACACATATATATAAACACGTGCCCAAACACACTTATACACATACATACACAAAGAAGGAAAAAATCAGCCTAAAATCAATAAAAACGTATAGTTTTTGTTCTACCTTAATATAAAGTTAGAAAATCACTGTTGTACTCATCGCTTAGTGGCCGTATTTGATGGAATCCCACACAAAGAAATCAATAAGCCTAGAGTAGTTGATCAAGCTGGTTTCGGTCTATTTCTCTCAAGACGAATCCACTGAGGTATAAAACATTTACTCCTGTAATCCCCCAAATTATGGCTTAATGACAAGGGCTGACTTTTTTTTTCTTTTTTTTTTTTTGAAAACCGATAAAACTAATTATCTCATCTGCAGGCAACCGGAACTTCAATAAAAAGGTAATAAAATATCTCATGTAACTATCGTATTGGCAAAGAGAAAATATGTATGATTCTTTGATTTTGATTTACGTATAGCAAAAACAGAAAGAAAAGTGCAGGAATTCTTAGATAATGTCATTGTATGAAATCATCATGTAGGGTCGTTAGCAAGAATCCAACTTTTGAACTACAAAATGAAGAGATCAAAAGCAAACAAATAGATATATTTAGCCATCTGGGAATAGTTTTATCAGACGACACAATATATGACACAGAAATCCGAAGGGCTATTGGAATAACGAAAGATACTTTCCAGAAGATAAACAAAGGAATTAAGAAACATGAAATTTTCGTCCGAAACAAGAAAAAAGAAAAAGAATCTAAATCGGTTAGATTGAAAAAAAAAAAACTTCCCAGCATCCCTCGTTCGTACGCATGCGTAGTCGCACCAACAAGTACTCATCTTCTCGACTACTCTTCCTCAAAGAACTTAATATTGTTAAACAAACACTAATCAACAACGGCTTCACTAACCACCTTATAGACCACCAAATTAGACTATTTCTCCCCAAAGCAAGTAATAAGGATAGTGAACACAGCCAAAAATCACATACACGTTTATTACAAAAATTAAATGCATATTAATTACAAACAAGATGAATCTTCTCTAAGGCATATTATAAAGAAATATACTACTCCAATTGACCCGAATAAAAAAAATCAAATTAATTATCTATTATAAAAAATTTAAGACATCCAACCTTATCCTCAAAAATAACAACACACCAACTAAATCAAAATTACAAAGAACGAACATTATCTATGAGTTCAAATGCCCTTTAAGGAACTGTTTTCCTGATCAAACCGGACTCATAAATAATTACATGCTTATCCAGACGTCGTACGTTACACCTATCTGATCACAGCTCCATTAGAACCCATTTAAACACACAAATTTACCCGATTCCATTAGAAACATACTAGTAAAAAACAAATATATTAACTGCATCCACCTGCAAAAAAACACTAAAAATAATAGAAGCTTTAATAATATAAAGGAAAAGCCAACTCTTAACAATATTAACTATGAACAAAGCCACAATGTGCTAACCGTATGCGGAAATTAAAAACATCCCTACCACACACTGATACATACACAGAACGCACACATTCAATTAAGCTGACAAATCGAATCATCCCTGATAATGGCTAAAGGTATAGCCAAAAGCGCTCTGAAATATAAAACATTTGGACAGTTCTTACACACCCTTTGTCCAGAAAAGAAAGCTCTTGTTCAAACACAAGAAAAATTAAATAAAAATCTTAACCGTAGTACCTTGTCTGTCGTTTTTAATGAAACATATATATATATATATATATATATATATATATATATATATATATATATATATATATATTCAACTAAGCTGGCATCTCGCTCTCACCCTTTCTCTGTCGAAACTGTTAAATGTAGCCGTCTCTTCTGCTCCAATAGCTTCATGTCTCACATTTCTCGCCTGTGGAACTCCCACCCCTTTTCCTGTTTCCCTGATAGCTATAATCTCCAACTATTCAAATGTAATGTCAATGGACTTCCAGATGCCCTGATCTATCCCCTATCTTTTTCTTCATCCTTTACCCACTCCTATTTTCTCTCGCTCCAACTCTCTGTAACCCCTTGCGTGCTAGTGACTTCCCCCTTGTTTGGGGTGAAAAACAAGAATTATTAAATATAATTATATATATATATATATATATATATATATATATATATAATGGGTGGAAAAAATATTCGTACATATAGAATTTTTGTTATTTATTGTATTTCCAACTAATGAATAAACATACTTTACATAATTAATTCTACACAGATAATAACTAGATATGCATAGAAAACAGAAAAAAAATTAATTTAATAAATCCTGCTTATCTATTTAAGAGATGAAAAATGTATTCTTACAAAACAAAAAAGAATACATAATCTTCATTTAATACTTTGTAGAATAGCCATTATTCACTTCTACAGTAACCTAATTCTTCTTGTAGTTCTCAATTCATGATTTGCATATGTGAGTGTGTGAACAGAAAAAAATAACTATTGCTGGAATTGGTCGGCAGCAAGATCTGTGTATTTCACTGACTTCAAGATAGGCGTAACTGCAATAAAATCGTGCCGAGTATTTTCTTCAGAAATAAATAGAAAATTTAAAATAAATCGTGATTATTATAAAGTCCGGCCATTTTATTCTTATCAATGCGCCACCATATATTCTATATTATTTTTGCGAATTTATGTCCCCTAACACAATCAAAATTGGTTTAAAGACACAAACGTTTTAAAGATATCATTGTAAAGTATAAAAATACAGAGCTGACATAAAAAATGATGAACTTTACTTGACCGTCGTTTAATCCGCTACTGACAGTTTCACATGCATCTACAGATTTGGGTGGTCTATGAGATTTATTTCAAATAAAAAAAAAATGGGAAAAATTGAGATCATAAACTACCTACTGCTATTCAATTTCCAAAGAATAGTATAATATGCAGTTTATCTTACATTGAGGTACTTGTAAAATTTCGACAACATCAAATTGTCTTGAAACAGTAATGTGATATCATCACCTGCTTCTCGCGGTGTCGGAGTTCGAAGAAATTACCACGACAGAATGCAAAGTCTTACCTGGATATAACTCCTACTTTACCAGAAAGCGGGCATTGTATAGCACATGCGGAAACCTATATATACACAGTGAGGGACATTGCATTGGGGTAGACAAGCAGCTGAGAGGCGGGAAATAGTAGGACATTCCTTTTGCTCTTGGAATAAGGTGAAAATGCGAAACCTAAGAATTTGGTAAGTGATAGTTCGGTGTTTCTAAGTTGTTTTTTTTATTTTATCACCCCATGGAAAAATAGTAAAGCCACTAAGACACAAGTAGTTACTTGGCGTGAAAGAATATAAAAAAATGAAAATTTATTAAGGAGCAAGAACAGTAGAGGTGTAATAAAGAAAACAGTGGGTAACGATTGACATCGTATTTAAATCTTTGCAGATCAAATTTCGCTGGAAAGCATGTATCCGGAAGGGAGTTCCAAAAGCTAGAAATGCGAGAGAGGAAAGCGTTAACAAAGAACTTACGGTTGCATCTAGCCAAATCAACTATGAAACCCTGTTTCCAGTCTAGCTTAAATCCATAAAGCCGAGGTAGTATAGCGGAATGTTCATTCAAACAATTGCCATGTACCTATTTATTGAAAAAGCAGACAACCATGTTACGGCGGTGGGAATGTAACTGAAGTCGAGACACTAGGCGAAGACTAATAATATTTCGAATTCTTCTTTGGATTTATATCAAGAATATCTAAATATATAGCAAGAGCACAGTATGATAACATGGCAGTAATATCCAAAGCATGTATGAATGGTAGACATTTTTTTTAATATGAAAAACTTTCATTATAGAAGGTTTACCTCATCGAAAGATTTTTAGCTATCGAAAAAATTAATATTAATTTGACGCAACATCAGTTATTGATTGATTGAATTTTTAACGGCTTTTGGGTAAAAATCCGCAGGGTTTTTTTTAATCATTTCAATGGAAGCAAATCAGTAAAACCACTAACACTCAAGTGGGTACTCGTCCTGGGTATGAAGATAAACTACATCCGCGTGGTGGGTAAGACGATAGATTACATTCAGCAGCAACACCTCTGATTAGGAGGTTTTGAGGAGAGTGGAACCACCTGTTAATTGCTGGTGTTTCCAGCTCCACCCTGAGCCGGGGTGGGTAGCACATTACCAAATTTAGATTTCTGGAAGGAAAAATATTCTCAGAAATAGATTTTTGAAGAAAAAACATTCCTAGAAATAGATTTTTGAAAAAATATATTACCAGCAATACACATTTTTGTCGGCGTTAAATAACTCATTCAGGTTGATATGCCGTAAAACAAACAAACAAACAAACAAGGGGGTACCGAGTGTGAAAGAATACGAAAAAAGACAAACATTATTAAAGCGGAAGAACAATAAAAGAAGTGTAATGAAGTAAATAGTAAATATCGATTGACATTGCATTTAAATCTTTGCAGATCAAAGTTGGCTGGAAACCATGTATTCAGAATGGATTCAAGAAGCAGATAATTCGATAGAATAAACCTTAGCATTTAACTTACAATTACATCTAGCGAATTCAACTATGAATAGATTCGAAATTGCTCCCAACCTACCATTGCGCTTAAATTCATAAAGTCTAGCTACCATAGAGAAGAGCTGATGCACACAATTAGCATGAAAGTATTTATAAAAAAAGTCACAGGGAAGCTACATTACGGTGGTGGGAAAGTGAATGAAGCCGAGATGCCAGGTCAGGATCTATAAGGTCAATAATATTCCTGATTCTTTTTTTGGATTTTAACAAGAATCTCGAAATATATAGCAGAAGCACTGGACCATATGTGGCAGCAATGTTCAAAGCATGGACGAATGGTAGACTTATAAATAGTTAAGATAGATTCCAGCGAGAAAAAAAGATTCGCATGACCAGGTTTCTTAGGAACAGACCCTGTGATGTATTCAATATAATCTTTCCACTTCACGTCTGTCGAGAATGTTAACCCGAGAAGGCGTCACTCTCTTATTATCAGCCATAGTGATGGAAGGCAGGGTGATAATAGTATTTCTTTTGATTCACAAGTAAACCTACACAAACATGTGATTAAGTGATTAACTCAAGTTTCTTTCAACACGGCATTTGGATTTCTAATTGAGAAATGCGCAACCACCTTAATCATTATGTTCTTTCCATTACATATTGTTAGTCGAATCAAATAAAATATTTCTGTTATATGACGCGTTCGGCGGAGCATAATTTTCCGGCAATACGTTCTTAAAGGTTTTAGGCAGTTTTGATCAATATTTTCACCTTAAGGAATTGTAAATATGGGGATTATCTTAATAACTATGTTCTTACCATTACATATTGTTAGTCGAATCAAATAAAATATTTTTGTTATATGACGCGTTCGGCGGAGGATAATTTTGCAACAATACGTGCTTAAAGATATCAGGCAGTTTTGATCAACATTTTAGCCGTAAGGAATTGTAAAGTTAGGATTATCTTACACTTAAGCAAAGTAATAAAAATGATATGTATTAGGAAATATCAAGTTTGACGGAAACTTTGTTGGCAGTTATGTATTTAGTTACATAAATATATCAAAATAATATATATTTTGATGCTATATTCGATTTGTTAAGTATTTTTCATTTTTTTATTGGCAGTATTTTAGAATACTTTGGCTGCAATGATAAATTTTCTTAAGTTGAACAAACTGGAGCTATTTCGTTTACGCTTTGTTACCACTCTTTTACAGTTTTGTTTTTACATCGCTTTCTTCTAGTCATTTTGATAGGCAATAGCGAAATTCTGAAAATTAGAATGAATTTATTCCATTTAAAAAATAAAGCCTGTAAAAAGGAATATTTTAAGTCAGTATACGACCAAAAATAAAAAGCCTTTGTCAAAATCTTAATGATTCACTATAATTATGTAACAATAATGCCATGATATCCCGCAGAAAAATCTACAGATTATGCTACCTCCTCTCATTGAATGGTTACGAATTATAAACCGAAATTGAGCTTGAAATATTGCCTGATTTTTTAAAAATACTTGGTATAATGAAGAATTTTCTGTGCAAAAATCAGTTTTCGATTTTTTGCTGAATATGCTTCTCACCTGCCTAACGTGTCATATAAAATCAGTCCTCATCTATGGCTGGGAATGCTGGATAATTTTCACAAAGAAGAGAAAAAGAGACTTGAGGCAAGAGAAATATAGTTTTACAGAAGGATGTTGAGAATGCCATCACCTGAACACGTGAGTAATGAGTAAATTTTAAGGGAAGTGGATACAAAATAGATTCTTATACTTAGAATCAAAAAGAGACAGTTGAATCTTCAAAGGTATGTAAAGAGGAGAGGAGACTTGGAGAATCTGACACTCACAGGACATATTAAAAGCGGAAGGCATAGAGGAAATCTGAGAATAACCTACATAACGAGATTGTGTAAATGTTTTGTAGGACAGGGATTAGGAGAGATATCAAATAGACAAAATTTTACTAAGCGTGTGAAAGGACAAAATTAATGGAGAGCGATGGACACCCATATCCAAAAGGTCTATGGAAGAGGAAGCAGAATAGTAATGTTAGGCGTTTCCTAATAAGGAAACATTCGGCATTCATTGATGGAACAGCCAGTTGACATTTATATAATCTTTCTATTAAAACAATCTTTCAGGAAAATACACGCTGAAGTTATTAAAAAATCATATTAACATCGATAATTTAAATTTGGTTAGAAAATTTATATTTTTGAATATTGTATTTATCAGGGAAGCAAGGAAACGGAACGGAGTTCCACAGGTCAGGAGTGGGAGAAAAGAAGCTGTTGGAGTTATCCTCATCTTTGTTGTTGATTTGTACTTATTTAGAAGTTTCAAGTTATTAAGCAAATCATAAATATCTGGTTAGAAAAACTTGTCAAATTTTAAACAACCAATTTAGATATCAAAACAAAGCTTGAGTTAAAATTTTATCTAGTATCAATATTTTGTTGAAGTTATTTGATGTATTCTGAAAACTGTCGTCTGAATTTATTAGGCAAAACCAAATGACTGCATTTTACTTAAAAATAAAAGGTAAAACAATCAACAAAAATTGATCTACACCTATAGTAGAACAAATAGCAAACACTTATGTTAAGTCTTTAAATCTTTTACATTACATTATAGTGACCCTTCTTAATAACAGCTAGTAATTCATTGATTTTGCTATTACTTTTTTTTACTTCAGCAGGTTCATCTTCCGACATGATAGTTTTAATTGCTTCCCATAGATCTACTTTGCTGTTATATTGTTTGCCATCTTCATATAATTTCATTTTCACAATTGACTACAGTATTTCGATCGGATTCACATCAGGACTTGATGGTGGACATTCCATTATCTTCTTTTTTGTAAATCTTTTATGCTCACATAATTCTCGGGTAAGCTTAGATACACGAGAAGTAGAAATGTCGTGTATAAATACACACTTCTCTTTATAACTGCGAGGCTCGGACTTGTACCATGCAAAGAAAATCTTGTTCATAAATTACAATAGTTAGCACTGTTAAGTGAAACTCCTTCATCGACTTTGAATGGTCTAATTATGGTTTGGTCAACAATTCAAGCCCATATCGTAGCACTAATGCATCCTTGTTGCCTTCTTCAGTGGTTAAAAGAAGGCAACAAATTGAAACGAACTTCCAAATGTGACAAGGGGATCAGAGAAACTGGGGGCGTAGTCTTCATTTTATTTATTGAATTGTTATTCAGTATCTGTCTATATTTCTGTGCTGAGGTATTATGTACATTATTCAATTTATTCGGACCATTGTCCTCATCTTTTTCACCATATTTATTACAACGTTTCGGACGTTGTACAGTCAGGCCTTCTTCAGTATCTGTCTATATTTCTGAGATGAGGTATTATGTATACTATTTACATTATTCGGACTATAATCCTCATCTTTTTCGCCATATTTATTACAACGTTTCGACCGTTGTGCGGTCAGGCCTTCTTCAGTATCTGTCTATATTTCTGAGATGAAGTATTATGTACACTATTTACATTATTCGGACTATTGTCTTCATCTCTGTCGCCATATTTATTACAACTGAGCCTGAGTTAAAATTTTATCTTGTATCAATATTTTGTTGAAGTTATTTGATGTATTCTAAAAAAACTGCCGTCTGAAGTTATTAGGTAAATCTGCATTTTTCTTAAAAATAAAAGATAAAACAATCAACAAAAATTGATCTACACCTATAGTAGAACAAATAGCAAATACGTATGTGAATATGTTAAGTCATGTCACAAGGGGATAAGAGAAATTGTTCGCGTAGTCTTCATTTTATTTATTGAATTGTTCTTATTTATCTCCACCCTGTTTGAAGTTATTAAGTAACTTATATAAACTTCAATAATTTAATGTTTGTTTAAAATCACTGTAAAATTTTAACCAATCAATTTAGATGTCAAAACAAAGCCTGAGTTAAAATTTTATCTAGTATCAATGTTTTATTGAAGTTATTTGATGTATTCTTAAAAAAACTGTCGTCCGAAGTTATTACGCAAAAACAAATAATCACATTTTACTTATAATAAAAATGTAATAAAATCATAAAAAGTATCAACACCTATAATAGAACAAATAACACATATGATAAATCTTTGAATCATTTACATTTAATGTAATGACCGTTCTTCTCAATAACAGCCAGTAATCTACTATCAATTGATTTTGTTATTTTTTTTACTTCAGCAGGTTCAATTTCCGATATGGTAGTTTTAATTGCTTCTCATAAATCTGCTTTGCTATTAAATTGTTTGCCATCATATATTTTCATTTTCATAATTGACCATAGATTTTCGATCGGATTCAGATCAGGACTTGACAGTAGCCACTCCATTATCTTCTTTCCTGTAAATGCTCACGTAATTTACGGGTAAGCTTAGATACACGAGAAGGAGCATTGTCATGCATAAATACACACTTCATTTTGAAACTGCGAGACTGGGACTTGTGCCATGCAAAAAAAGTCTTGTTTATAAAATCGCTGTTCAGTTTAACTGCTTCATCGATTTTGAATGGTCCATTAATTGCTTGGTTGACATTTCCAGCCCATATCATAACACCGCCGCCTCTTTGTTGCTTTCTTTTAGTCACAAGCACGTCTGAATTGAATAAATACCTTCTTTGGCCCATCCATCAGGTCCATCAAATGTCACTCGAATTTTGACGCTTTGAAATATTTGCTTTAGTCAGAGGAGGTTGCGTAGGAATTTTTTTTACATATCCCAATTCACAAAGTATTTTGCACTTTTTGTCCTTCTTGGCTCCATCAAATCCATCCTTATCAAAGATCTGAACGATGGTCAAAAGTGGTTGTTTCGCTATAAATCGCTTTAGTTTACGTTCATCTAAAGGAAGTGAGTTCTTAAGACCGTTTGCTTTGCTTCGAGTTCTAAACTTATTTATATTTTCAAAAGCCTTCTTTATCGTTCGATGATCTTTTCAAAGCCTCTTTTGATATCTACAATGTGGACATTTCTTCATTCAATAACATTGTTGTTATTTTCTGTTTTTAAGCCCTTATTACATCCTTCCCGTTATCCATCTTTCAACATATATTATGGAAAAAAAAAGAATAAAATAGTTTTTATTACATTTCAGAGGTCTTAAGCTAATATTAGTTTAATCTGTGTATTAACTTCAGCCAATTCATTTTAGTAAATTCCAAATATCTCAAAAGCAAAACATTAAAAATAACAGGAAATTTAGTTTAATATTTTACTAAGGGAGGGAATGGACGGGTTTACATTTAAATATTGGTTCAAGACTTTTGGAGTTACTGAGGTTTATTTGATTTGCATAATATCTGCAGATAGGCTGAAGGTCCAATAACTGTTATCTCCCTTTCCGGTGTTGATGGGGTTTTCTTCCGAACCTTTTCTTTAAAATAGTGTGCAATTGTTGTGGAGTGATTTCACAGTGGAGGCTTGTATTTGTACTAAGTCGGTCCTAAAATAGGTTCGACGTACAAACCATTAGAAACTTGATATAATAGGTATTACGCAGAGTAATCTAAGTTGTGGTCGCTGATAGATTAGAACTCGACTAACGGTCGTCCGACATCGACTGACTGACCAACTCACTGAGCGACTACCTCGTTACTCTTATTACTCCTACTTATTATAGGTGGGAGAGTCTATTAACTATAGAATAGGTGAGTTCCACTATAACAGCAATGTCAACATTTAGATTATGTCATTACTTATTTTTTCGAGTTCCATGTGTTATCCATTTTACTTGTTGCTGCCGTTAGTACTTCTCAAGTGATTTGGTTTCTTTTATTTGATACAATTCTTTGCAATTATGCAGTCCACAATATTTGAAGTAGAATGGTCTTTGCTAAAACCCTCAGGTTTGATCTTAGGAAGCTGACAGTTGAGATATTTTTGAAGGCTCTGACGTCATGCATGGCATCCATATGAAAGTCTGGATCTGGATCGAGGCTATTTAAAAACATGACTTGAGTTTTCAGGTTAATATTTTGGTTTTGTAGCAATTTGTGGTTTTGGGTATAACTACTTCTGGCGCATCCTATTCTATGTTCACTTTCCTTTTCTCCTACACTTAACCTGTTATCGCTGATTCATACACCAAGGTACCTGAAGTGTGTAGTATTTACTAATTACACAACCTTAATTTTTATTCGTGGTATATGACATCACTGCTTCTATTCTGGTTCCAAATCATAGTTTATGTTTTGGAAAGGTTTATCTTAAGTTCTGTTTCTTTGAAAACTTGCTAGAGGACATTGATTTATTCTTTTGCTAACTCTGTATACCTATGTCATCAGCATAGCTCCACTCCAGCTCATCATCAATACATTGGCACTTAGAGGGAAAACAGCATTGTTGTCTTCTATTTGTAAATACGTTTGGGATGTGGTATGGTATAAGGCGATTCCTTAACCGTTTGATTCGTAACCACCGCTTTACCGGTAGTAGAGAAAAATGACCTAATGAACAGCCACCCGTTGAACAGTGGTAGAGAAAAATGCTCAGCTACTGTAAACACGTGTAACTATTTGTTATAACCACCGTAAAACAGTAGATACAAATTATTTGAGAATTTTCATTCAGGGGCTCAGTCGGAAAGGTCCAAATTGTTCAGCAACGCAGGGCTCAAAGAGTTAATTAAATCAGATTGTTGAAATTGAATTTGTATTGAACATTTTCGAAGAATTTTGTCCTATTTTGCTATTTTTCAATAATATTTTTAATCAATGTCTAATCCGATTAAAGAATGTGGAATCGGAGAGCCGAGTTCGAATCCCAGTCGAATCCATTACATTCACTTACTTGCTAATCAGCTTGGGAAAGGTATGAATCCTCTTCTTCTCCCCCAGCTATGGGTGAATAGTAAAACAGACCGTGTTCTATAGCCTTGGATGGCAACTGGTATACCGCAGAAAGAAATGGTAACCTACAGCGGGAAAAATCTGCCTCGTAAGTAATATATCGAAAGATACATAATCGCCTAAGCGTGTATTACGCATGATACATAACAAACTGAAGTCTACAATTTGTCTTTGCTTTGAATGTCTTTATGGAGGACAGCTTCACAGACAGTTGATATAGCTTCCCTTGGTGATGCTCCAAAGATATTTGATAGAGTTGTGATTCAGTGGAGAGGCTATTTTTTTTTAGCCTAGTTTAGATGACTATTCATCTATGGGTAAATAGCAGGACAGACCGGGTTCTACAGCCTTGGATGGCAACTGGTATACCTCAGAAAGAAATGGCAACCTACCACGGGGAAAATATCTGCCTCGTCAGTCATGTATCGAAAGATATATGATCGCCTAAGCGTATATCACGCATGGCATATAACTGACTGATATTCGCTTACATGCTAATACCCTTGGGAAAGGTATGAATCCTCTTCTTCTCCCCCCAGCTATGGGTAAATAGCAGGACAGACCCGGTTCTATAGCCTTAGATAGCTACTGGTCTACTGCAGAAAGAAATAACAACCTACTGTGGGGAAAAATTTGCCCCAGTCAGTCATGTATTGAAAGATACATGATCGCCTAAGCGTGTATCACGCATGGCACATAACTGACTGAATTCGATTAAAAAAATGATTATTTTGGAATTGTTTGAATTTGTTTTTGTCTTTGACATTCCATCTCACCTGTTGTACTTTCAGATCTTTCTGGGAAAAAAATGGTGCGATAAAAGAGTCGTGAAGAATCCCTGTATCATCACCACAAATATTCTCTTCTGAATTTGAAACACTTTCCCTAATTCGTTTGCGCAATTTATTCTCACCACTCGTAAAATTCCTCGTTGTCAAAATTTTGGGCTTCAAGCGAAAGAACACTTCATTATCGAGTCGAGAAATGGACGCATTTAGATTACTTCTCTCGTAAAGGGAAAGAATGCTTTCATGAGAGTTTAGTCTTGATTCTGCGTCGTTAAAGGAAATGTTTGCGCAGTGCCAGTCTGTGATATTTGATATGGTCTTGTTAAAATATCGCCAATTTTTCTTCTATCGCTACTTCTTTCGTTTATTTTTTTTATTTCCTTCATTTCTCTTTTTTTCATTCTTTGGAGTATTCTCTTTCTTTCTTCGTTCCTATTGCACAAAGTTTCCATTCCTTTCTTTCATAGATCTTCTTTCATTACTTTTCACTATTTTCTTCTTTTTCTTTGCTTCCTTTTATACAAATCTTTCTTGTCGCTACTTTATTTTCCTTGCAATCTATATTTGTTTTTATTCTTAAACAGCTCAATTAAATTTTCTGCTTTATGAAATCATTTCACCCAAAGCAAGGTAATAAAGCCGCTAAGACACAAAGAACGAGAACTATAAAAGAAGAAGACAATAGAGAGAGAGTGACATCATATTTGAACTTTTGAAAATAAAAAATGACCGGAAGATAATTCCATAGATGAAAAGTGCGAGAAACAAAATTGTTACCAAAGAATATACAGTTACATCTCGCCAAGAGTAGAAAAAATGATGATATCTTGTTGTCAGTCTAGTGCTACGCTTAAATTCATAAGGTCAAGATCTCATATAGGGCCGTTTATGATAAGAATTACCATAAAAGTATTAATAGAATAATTACAGGGATACTATGTTATGGGAGGGGGAAGGTGACTGAATTCGAAATGACTGGTCAGGACCAATAACATTGCAGATTCTTCTTTGGGTTTTATCAAGTATCAAGTATATAGCAGGAGCACGCGGCCACTATTTGAATCAGGGGCGAATGGTAGACTTCTAAATATGTAAATTAGATTGTGGTTGGAATAATTCTCTAGTACGACACAGTTAACCAAATTTACCAGTAGCAGACCTAACCATTGATTCAATATAATCTTCCCAGTTCATGTCAACAGGGAACTTTTGGTCTTGAAAGTGCAGCGAATCACTTTCCTGGAGGTTAGCGTCAGTTATGCTGATGGAAGGTAGAAAGGGTTCTCTCAGGCGATCAATAGCTGATTGGATCTCTGTGATGAGGTATTATGATTACTTACATTATTTACATTATTCAAACTGTTAGTCTCATCTTCAATGCCATATTCACAACATTTCGGCCGTTGTACACGCCGGCCTTCTTCAGGTGATTGGGATATCTGTCTATATCTCTGAGATGAGGTATTATGATTACTTACATTATTTACATTATTCGGTCTGTTACCCTCATCTTCATTGCCATATTCACAACGTTTCATCCGTTGTACGCTCCGGCCTTCTTCAGGTGATTGTGATATTTGTCTATATCTTTAATGTATTTTATCGATGAAACTTTCTAGACGATTTATAAAGTAGAATATTTGTTATAATTCCAGCAAAGAACATCACGGGGTGCATAGAGTGTCACCATTGTTATTCTTACATGATGGGGAAAACAAAGGAGCTTAGCGTTGACTTGAAGCAGGGAATTAGTAATTTCCACAAGTCGGGAAATAGTAACAGCACTATTTCAAACCGGGTAGCTATTCCTAGAATTATGGTACAGTCTGTTATAAAGAAGTTTAACTAGTTTGACACGACAGGTAATTTGCCTGGCATTGGAAGAAAAGCAAACTGTCACCGAGAACTGCACGAAAACCAAGTCACATTGTTGCTCGGTTTAATTTTGCCAAAATGTCCTTGAACAAAGAAAATTGCTATTGGAGTACTATGGAGTGATGAAACAAAAAAATGAGTTTTGGGGGCATAATGATGTACAGAAAATTTGGCACAAGAAAGATGAAGCTTTCCTCCCAAAGAACACAGTGGAAACAGTAAAACAAGGTTGTGGCTCGATGATGTTTTAGGGTTGATTTAACTCAAGGGAAACTGGACAATTAATTGTTTTAAGAGGAATAATGAAATCTACAGACAATATCAAATTTCTGGATGAAAATCTCCAACTGTCAGCGCAAAATCTTCATCAAGGTCGGCGATTTACTGTCAGCAAGATAATGATCCCAAAACATACGTCTAAATCACTGACTGCATGGCTTCAAAAAAGACCATTACTGTTCTGCCATGGCCTTTAATGAGTCCTGACTTGCATCCTATTGAAAATCTATGGTAAGAATTGAAAGTTCGAATAAATCATCGGTCACTAAAGAAATCTTTAGGAATTAGAACGTGTAACCATTGGAGAATGGAAGAAAATCCCAGTAAAGTCTTGTTCAAATCTCATCACAAACTTTAGAAAACCATTGCAGCAAGTTAAGAAGATGGGAGTCCATACTATTGAGTATTAATATTGTGAAAATTGTTCAATGTTTTATTTATTTTTCATACTGTACGAATAATTTTGTTTTTAACTTATTTTGCGTAATTGGCCTGTCAAATCTGTTGTATTCAAACTTTTTTTTTTTTGTTTTTTACCTGGCAGTAGATTTTGAGAATTGGATAAAAATATTCAAAATTGATGTGTGTACGAATAATTTTATCGTTGACTGTACATACCTAACGTAAAACTAATGATGATGCAGGAATTAAAAATCTAAAAACTGGGTTTCGGCACGAAGGAATCGATCCTTATATTTCGGTAAATATATGTAACAATATCAAATGTATACAATCTCCCCTTCCTTACCAGTCAGAGGTTTTTCGGCATCTTTTTAATAACCTTGAAAATTAGGATTTTTATCTATTTTTAGCTCTTAAAAAGAATTTTTCCTTTTCAAATTCTGTTACTTGTCATTAAGGCCTCACAATTCTGCATGTATCTACACCTACCAAGATCTCATTTCACCAAATCGTCATAACAATTATAACAGCAAGATATTATCCATTTATTTATTGTTTTTTTACAGTAATGTTCACCCTATACAAGGCCTAGGGGCCACTCATGTTAAAGTGTTAAGTTTAGGAGTAGTTTATATGTATAGGGGGAAAATAATGGTTGACTGTAGACTTGAACAGGTTAAGCTTCTAGTGATCCATGAAACATCCTCTTGGGAGTCTGTTCAGTAGGTCATTGGTTCGTAGGTAAAAAAACTATTTGAGTGGAACTTTTCACCAATGGCACACGGGAGATGTGGGTGGTTTTCTACAATTTAAGAGGCATGGCGGGTATTATCCGTGAAGGCCAGGCATGGTGGAACCAAGAAATGCAGTTTGTCCGAGGAGCACTTTTCATGGTAGTAGCAAGAGAACAGTGAGAGACTCGCCACATCCCGCCTGTGAGAGAGAAGCTGGAGGGGGTGGGGAGGAAATAATTCTTCTCTGACAAGGGCTCGGAGATGCTTTTGGACTCAAGACTGGAAAGTGAAGTCTGGGCAGCTCCTGCTCAAATTTGGCAACAGTACTCCATTTTCCATTTTCGGCCTGATTTGGCTCTTATGAAGGTAGACGATAGCATGAGGAGTCAGGTACTTACTGGGGCAGTACAGTGAGACTATCATTTTACTTGCATCTTTAGCGATGGATCTTATATAGAAATCCCACTTGATGTCGTGTGTGAATTTGAAGCCTAATATCCTCTCAAGGCATGGGGCCTCCTCGAGAGGGTGGGGGCATGCGTTCATATTGACCAGCGATAGTCCGGTGTCTGAATGTAACCAGTTTGGATTTAGAGGCATTGAATGTAACCAACCGGTTTTCTCCACTGGGAAGTTAACTGTTAGTTCTGATGAGAGGTCAGCTGCCAACCTCTGAACGTCAAGAGTTTTTGAAGTATGCCCGTATATCGTCGTATCATCGGTATTGAGGTTTACAAATGATCGGATTATATTCTTAGGTAGATCATTTACGTAAATGTTCTGTTTTCGTGTCCAAATTGAAATTTAAAGACATCAAATACCTAACTTCAAATTGTTGGCGTATCTATTGAATGACCATCTTAATGGAAAATAAATTCTTTTTCTCGTTAAATTCGCTCTCTCAAAATTGTATTACAGACGAAAGTATAATGGTAATATTTAGCTTGTTTCGTTTGATTTGGTTTGTTTTAAGGCATATCAACCTCAATGTTTAATTTAATGCTGACAGGATTTTTATTGCTGGTAATATTATTCTTCAAAAATGCATTGCTGGTAATATTTTCCTTCAAAAACGCATTGCGGGCAATATTTTTTTCAAAAATTGTATTGCTGTTAAAATTCCAAAAACAATTATTGCTGGTAATATTTTTTTCAAAAATGTATTGCTGGTAATATTTCCTTTTCTTTTCTTTCAAAAATGCATTGTTGGTAATATTTTATTTTATTTCTTTCAAAAATGCATTGTTGGTAATACTTTTATTCAAACATTTATTGCTGGTAATAATTTTTCTCAAAAGTTTATTGCTGGTAATTTTTTACAAAAATGTATTGCTGGTATTAAAACCTACTTTTACACTTTCATAGTGTTTTGACCCCAGTTTGGAGGTTAATTATTTACCCATATCTAGGACCCTAACAGGTGCTACCACCCCAGGTCAGGGTGGACCTGTGAATACCAACAATTAAGACATGCTTCCACTATCCTCAAAGCCTCCTGATCAGTGGCCTTGCTGTTGGATGTAGTTTATCGTCTTACCCAGGATTTTAACATTTAACCCAAATATGTTTGTGGTTAATATTAATGTACTGAAAATAGATGATAGAAAATGCATCTCATACCGCCTTTCACTGATATGTCTTCATTGTGCTCGACCGTCTCATAGCTGTCAAGCAGTCTTTTCGATGAAAAAGGTTTTCCTCCCAAAAAACAATTCATTTTGGCATTACTCTTAGGTAACAATGGCGTATGTACGCGATATTTTATTACAACCAACTCAAAGCAAGCCGTTTGACAATGTAACGAAAATAGTATAAATCGTAACTCATTTTCTGAAAAAAAAAGAGGCTTCAGTAACTTTTGGAAACCTAGAAATTAGACGACAAAAAAAAAAAAATCTTCGCAAGTAGTTCGATTTCTCCAAGCGTTATAGCACAATCAATTAGACGATGGCGTCTTACACCACATATTCATTAAAAGCCTTCCGCAAGAGCTCCAGATTTATTCAACAGGCAAGGGAGAACAGCCTGTGAATAAATTCTCCGAAATAGCTAACAGACTAATGGATGTGTCGCTAGCGACAGAACTCATTAATTTCGAGTGCGTTATGTTCAGAAATTGATGTTATGACAGAAATAACATCACATATGGACCTACTAATAAAATGTCTTCTAGAGATATTCGACGATTTACAAGTAAACTAAAGGTATATGGTGATGTAACACTATGATTCTGACACTCACATGGAAGAGTGAGGTGGGATTTTATCTAGAGGGGAAGTGTTCCCGGCTTATGGGCAGTAGATGGAGTCTTTGAACTCGGGTTTTCTAAGCAGAGACACTTTATCAAAGGGGAGCAAAAGAATAAATAAATAGATGGAAGCTTTTGTAGTCAAGTGACAACAAATCGGATATTGATAATTTCCGGTTGCTGGTCTACATTAAATGTCACAGTGTGGATTGAAGAAGTAAAATCTCGTCTTCTTAGAATTAATTATTAATTAAAAAATATGCTCTTAAGTAGGCACCCAAGTGGGTCGTCAGTGATGTTATGCGACTTGGTTCATCAGGGAGTTTCGGGTCTTTCAACATCATACTTCCCATCACCAAATCAACCCAATCAGGGGAGATCAAACCCTGATTCCCACACCCTTTAGTCAAACTCTAACAGCTACTCTAGCCTTTTAATGAATTAGATGAAGAAAGACCACATTTTCCGCACACCCGATTGGATGTTTGTAACAACCAATCCGCTGCATGGACAATCTTTTAAATGGTCCACGGTTGGGAATGGCTTCTTTTCTTTTTTTCTCGATGGATAGCAGATTCAATGGATAATCGAGGAGGTAATCTTAATGTTCCTAAATCTAACCCTTTTTCCTAAGTATTGTATAGTGTCTTACTGTAAATATTTGCCGTTTTTATTTTTTTTTATGCTTTTTTTGGGAGGGGTGAAACTTAAATTCAACCCTACTATCACATCTTTTATCGTTTAACCTGATTCTTAACATTATTACAGGTCAGTTAACTTTAAATGGATGTATTCGGAAAAATCAAAATAATTTTCCATAAACCTGCCGTATATTTTGACTGTACACACAAAAAATGAAATAAAATAAAATAAAATAATAGAATTAGATTAGTAGTGACAGAAGAAAACTTCAATATTTTTAGATATATTATCCGACTTTCAAGATATATATGTAATGGTTAGAAAACTTGTCTTGCTAGCTCAATTACGACTGAGTAGGGAGTCGATCCTCACTGGGTGTCCCATAATTTCGGCCTTGTGCCACATCTGAGCTACGCTTGGAAAATTTTTCGACTGTTAACAGACATATTGGAATGAAAGATTCTAAGGTAGGAGTAAATTCTCTCATTCTCTACGACATCCACGTCGCTGACAAGTAGATGATAACATTCTCCAATCGAGGAATAATAAATATAGTCAATGTGAATATTTTGCTTTTTTCAGTAATAAATAATGTATTACTACAAGAAAACCAGTCGCCTGTTCGAAAGACGGTTTTGACTAAAAGTAAAATATGAAGATATTGCCACTTCGGTCTGATGTCGTGTGGAAGAACACAGTAATAAGACGTGACTAATCAAATCGAAATTAAAGGATTGCCTGTTTTTCCTCTTTTTCATGTCGATAAACTAATCGAATCAAAAGTAAAGTATTGCCTGTTTTTTCCACTATTTCTTGGTGAATCGAAACTAAATGATTGACAGTGTTTTCATGTTTATCATGCCGATGAACTAATCGAATCGAAACTAGGGGATTGCCTGTTTTATCCTCATTTTCTTGACTAAATAATCGAATCGTAACTAGACCATTACGTGTTTTTCGTCTGTTTCATGTCGATTACCCAATCGAATCGAAACTTCATTGCCTACTTTTCCTCCTTTTCATTTCGATTAACTAATCGAATTGAAAGTACTACATTGACTGTTTTTCATCTTTGACATGACGATTAATTAATTGAATTAAAATGACAGGAATGTTTGCTTTTATTTTCTTTTTCATGTCGATGAACTAATGGAAACGAAAACTACTGCCTGACCTGTTTTTTCCTTCTTTTTCATGCAAATTTATTAATCGAATCAAAATTATATGATTCCCTGTTTTTATTTCCTTTTATCCCTGTCGATTAACTAATCGAATAAATAACTAGAGGATTGCCAGATTTTTTTCTATTTTTCAAGCGAACTTAATCGAATAGATACTACAGAATTGCCGGATTTCTCTCCTTTTCTTGTAAATTAGTTAATGGACTCGAACCTAGAGGATTGACTGATTCTCCCTGTTTTTCATGCGAATTAATTTTATAGAGATTATAGAATTACCTATCTTTTTCCTTTTTTTATGCCGATGAACTAATTGAATATAAACAGCAGGATTGCGTGATTTTTTTCCTCTTTGACATGTCGATTGACTAATCGAGTCAAAACTACATGACTGTTTGTACTTGCCTCTTTTTTATGTCGATGAACTAATCGAATCAAAACTACAACATTGCCTATTTTTTCTCTATTCCCTGTCGATTAACGAATCGAATCAAAACTGAAGGATTGTCTGTTTTTTTCCTCTTTTTCATGTCAATTAATTAATCGAATTGCAACTAAAGGATTGCCTATTTTCCCTTTTGGCATATTGATTAATTAATCGAATCGGAACTACTGGAATGTCTATTTTTTGTTGTTTGTCATGCCGATAACCGAAATGAATCGAAAATACAGTATTTCCTGTATTTTTGTATTTTTCATGTCGATTAACTAATTGAATCGAAACTACAGCATTTACATTTTATTCATTTTTGACATGTCGATTAAGTAATGCATGTTTTTCTTGTTTTTTTTTTCTATCGATGAACTAATTGAATCAAAACTGCAGGATTGGTCGTTTATTCGTCTTTTATGTCGCTTAACTAATCGGATGGAAACTTTAGGATTGCCTGTTTTTCCTCCTTTTCATGCAAATTAATTCATCCAATTGAAAGTACCGTATTTCCTGTGTGTTCTATTTCTGGTCGATTAACCAATCGAATCAAATCTAGAGGACTGTCAATTTTTTCCTCTTTTTCATGTTGATGAGCTAATCGAATAGAAACTACAGGATTGCCTGTATTTTCCTTTTTTTTGCGATTAACTAATCGAATCGAAATACAGGATTGTTTGTTTCTCTTCGATGAGTACAAAATTCCAAAGCAGGAATTAGAAAAAATTATGAACATTGGAATAATGCATAAATCCTCTACTAATTGGTTTTTACCATTGAATAAATATCTTCTTGAAAATCTTGCAATAATTAATAGAGACTTATTTTCTTTACAGGTACAGTTATTTTTTAATCGATCTAATTCATGCCTATCACCAAATTCCTGAAAAGCAGACGGGTACTACAAAGAAACAAAACAAATAAATAAAAACAGCGGTCACATTAACAAAATATCATACTGATGAAAACCGTTACTTTGTCAAACATTATCTAGCCTACATAATATGCACGTCTTACTTCTATCCTTACAGTAAAGGTCTAACTTGAGTGGCCCTTTGGTTTTGTTTTGTGTGACAAATAGTTTAAGAATATATCTAATCAGGTCACCGGCACTTCCGAAGTAGAATATATATATACAGAATGTCTGATAGTCAACTTCTTGAGAGCAACTCCCTGCGTCTGCTCGGTCTCACGTTGACTGCTGACTTGAGATGGAACAAATACATTGAGTCAATTGCTTCGTCCACCGCAAGGAAAGTTGGCTCTCTGTGCCGCGCCAGGAATTTTTTCTCCCTGGAACCATTCGCCCTTGCATGGAGTATTGCTGCAATATATGGTCTGGGGCACCTTCTGTTTACCTCGGAGACGGATATGTAATATAATTGGCCCTGATCTACAGTTGCTCTCTCACAGACGAGTCGTCGCCCCTCTCTTTGTCTTTTTTACAAATACTTCCATGGTAATTGCTCTGATGAGCTGCTTTCACTGGTTCCCAGACTCCATGAATTCAAGCGCCCTACGAGGCTGGCATCCCGCTCCCACCCTTACACTGTAGAAACTTTTTAAATGTAGCCGTCTCTTCTACTCCAATAGCTTCATGCCTCGCACCTCTCGCCTGTGGAACACCCTTCCCAATTACTGTTTCCCTGAGAGCTATAATCTCCAACTATTCAAATGTAATGTCAATCGACATCTCCAGTTACCTTGATCTACCCACTATCCCTCTCCTCATCCTTTCTTCTATCACTCCTATCTGCTCTTGCTCCAAATCTTCTGCAACCTCCTGCATCCTAGTGGCTTCACGCCTTGCTCGGGGCGTAATGCTTAAAAAAATATATATATCTTGCAAACGGTTCTTGAGAGAGTTCGTAGATATGACATTGTCGTAGATCCTGATAAAAAAAAGAAAATAAGAAGACGTTAATGAGGAGAAAAGACAATAAAATAAGCGAATTCAGAAAAACAGCAATGGTGATGTTGCATTTATTTTTTTTTAATATCGTACTTATCAGGAAAGCTAAAAGCCAGAAGGGAGTTCCACAATGTAGAAGTGTGCGAGAAGAAACTGTCAGAGTAGAACTTACGGTTGCATGTAATGATTTCATGCATATTTTTGGTCCTATGATCGTTCGCATCAGCTCTTTACCTGAAAGAAACGACACTATTCGTCATTTCGCGGTTTAGCAAACCTAGAAACGTTTAAGGTAATTTCTGGGCGTGTTAAAATTTTGCTGGAAATTTCTTCCTTTCTCAGCTGAATTAATTTGTACATTAGCAGATGTATTTCAAGGATGAAAAAATAAGTAATATGAGATTAAAATAATTAGAAACTGCTTTATCAGAATTCAAGAAGCACTGTTGAAAATGCTATGTAACCATGATATTTGGGAAGGATATTAGAATAATCTAGAACCTATATAAGTTAGGCAACGGCCTTCATATGGATAGGAAATGAATTCAGTAAAAATAGAAAGGATATGTCTTCTCACGGGACTTATTCAATTTATACGCTGAAGTGATTCTGAGAGAATTAGAAGCCCCTTCAAGATTCATTATTGACGGTTACAATATTAACAAATAATGTATCTAACAGATCGTCGATAGCAGATATAGAAAGAGAACTGAAGAAATGTCTACATAAGGTAGTGAAAGGAAGCGAGAAAAAAAAACAACTCATCAATTGCAAAAGACAGAATGCGTGGTTGTTAGCAAAAGAAACTGTCCAACATACAAATTACAAATTGAGACATCAACATCAAACATGTACAACAATTTAAATATCATCTTTTTTAACAGAGGACGGAAATTACGTCACTGAATGACCATCAGGATAGAAAAAGAAGCTTCCAAAATCTAAGCAACGTATCAAGAAACAGGAAAAATTCATTAGAAACTAAGTAAAGATTACTGAACTGTTACGTAATCTCAGTCTTCCTATATGATAGTGGATGCTGGACAATCTCAACGACAAGAGAAGATGGAAAGAAAAGGGAACTTCTACTTAACGTCAGGAAGAGACTGTTCTAATTTCTAGGTCACATAGTAAGGAAAGATGGCTTGGAGAATTTAATGCTCACAAGATAGACTAAAGGCAAAAGGGAAAAGAGGAAAACAAAGTATACCAAGCGAGCTTGAGTAGATTCTTCAGTTTTGCAATGAAATTATTGGAAGCTTGTCCCTAGTGCCGCGATTTCTGACACAAGTTATTGTCTGTTTACAGGACTACCCGAGATTTTCGTCAGTTTCTCTAAATTATTTTGTGTACGCAATAAATCTACGCCTATAGCCAAAGTAATTAAAGTTCAACAATTAATCACATCGAGAAAAATTAGACTCTTGGGTTTAATCAGTCTGTCTACAAGTGAAATACAATATATAAACACATATTTTTTAAATTCTGACACATAATACGATTAGAATTTATTTCGGTGACTGACAATAAATCCTGTCTTTGATTTCGACGTCATAACATTAGCAGTAAAAGAGTTTAAATATTTTTTACAGAACATTCCTTCTTCTACTGGATGGAAGATATATATATATATATATATATATATATATATATTCCTCAAGAAAAGCATTACGTATGGTTTGATATTTTAACCGAATACTTAAGGCTTTTATTCCCAAAAAGAAAATAATCAACATTGTATTTCATACCATAATCTCGTATTAAAGCTACGTTAAGATATATTCGAAAAATTATATTTGACGTAGAACTAATAAGGATACAAAAGTATAGACACGTTTTTGTTTACCATGTCAATAAGCTAAAGGAATAAGCTCCTACAGTTCCAATCATAAGGTTTCTCCATGTCCATATCGATATCACAGACCCATTTACTCCTAGCAAATGATATTGCTATGTTCTCACATGTAACGATATATTATTCGTTGTCATGAAATAATCTCTAAACAGATGCATGTGCACAAAAGTTGTGTAAATCTTCGTCAAAAGACGGATCAGTAGATTCAGAGACCCTTCGACTCTCAGGGCAGAGAGAAGAATACATTTTTAATTATGTTTTCACATCGCTAAATCAATCTTGTTGCTACAAATAGAATTTGGATAACAGCCTAATATCATGAAACTAATGGCGTACTTGAACGTTTCCATCGCTTCCTATTCGAACCCCACTTTGATGTTCTTGAAATTAAGAACAACTATTAATGATTAAAAGTGGCATCGAGCGAATGGAATCACAAAAAAGTACAAATAATAGAAGCAACATAATTTGAGTACGTTAAACGATAGCAACATTAAAATTGGATAGCATATCGAAGAGAAAATAATGACATAATCGAGATGCTGATAAGGAAGGGAGTCCCAATTTATACTCGAAATGGAGACAATGAACTTAGGAAACCTGTTTCGCTGAGACATTCTTTTAATAGAATGATTTTATATAAATCAGATGAAATTAGTATTGCGTGGTCGGTCAATGAATGTCGAATGTTTCCTTATATGGTGTTCTACATGGAAATATAAATCATATGAGACAGGCCGCTGAAACTTTGAAACAACACAAAGACAACCCGAGACATGCTAAATACAACTATTTTATTCAAACTGCCGCTTGATCTGTTTGCTCCCAGCATTCCCTAATGGTACCAGAAGTGCTTACAATCATCATTATAATCAACATTATTAATGTTGTTATAAACACCCCCTTTCCTAAAGTTATTTATTTTATTTATTAATGTATTTCTCATTTTTCCAAATTACAAAATAAACAAATACAAATCAAAAGTTGTTTCGGTTACAGTGAAAGAGTAATAACTCCCGTCCTGGGTATGACGATAAACTACATCCGCGTCCTGGGTATGACGATAAACTACATCCGCGTCCTGGGTAAGACGATAAACACTCTCTAACAGCAAGGCCTCTGATCAGGAGGTTTTGAGGAGCGTGGAACCACCTCTTAATTGCTGGTGTTCCCAGTTCCACCCTGACCCAGGGTGCAAATAGTTAACCCCCAAACTGGGGTCAAAACAATATGAAAGCGTAAAAATAGATACTCCAGTGAGCGAAATAAAGAGTGCAGTTCGACAGTCCAACCACCTGAAGAATGCCAGAGCGTACAACAGTCGAAACGTTGTAATATATATGGCGACAAAGATGAGGACAATAGTCTGAATAAGGTAAATAGTGAAAGTGAAATGTTTCCTATTTCTCCGAACATCCCCTTGATTATTTGTCACAATATACAACCTGATGTTAGTGTCTGCTAGATTTGGTAAATTTCTGGGATGATAGAATCTGTTAAAATTCTTTTCCATATTGTTTATTATCAGTTTCTCTCCCTCTCTCCGATTCGCGTGAAATCAAGCCATCATGGTAATAACCTTTTCGGATGTAAATTAATATGGTTCTTATAATTATTATTTCTGTGTGACCAACTCTCATGGTTTAAATTGGCATTCTCCGGTATGCAATTAAGGCCTGTAATGTATTTGATTATTTCAAAATTATCTTAGCTATTTTAATAGCGCTTCTTGCTTCTCCATTTGCTTGGGGATAATGTGAACTTGATGTTATGTGTTTAAATAACTTGCGAATTGTTCCCCATTATCACCGACTTGTTCAATAGGAATTCCCTAAAGTGATAAAACATTTATCAACTTCACTATAACTCAATTGTCATTAGACTGACCTTAGATATGTCACTATATCTTGAGAAATATATCCTCATTACCGATATTTTGCTATGGACGTTGAGGAAGTGGTGTTACTTTTCATTTTTGCTTTTTATCTGTTGGATGGTGTATATTACAAAAAGAACACTTTTTAGATACTCCTCCAACTCTTAAAATATTTTAGGCCACCATATCGATTCTTGGTTCTCTCTCATCATTTGTTTAGTCACAAGTGACCATTATGAAGTGTCCGTTTTTAATAATTCCATCAAAAGTTCTGTAAGTTTGGGTTGGTTTGTTTTACAGCATATCAACCTCAATGGTTTATTTAATACCGACAACTTTTTTTCCTGGTAATAATTTGTTTTGTCAAAAATCTATTTCTGGTTATATTTTTTTCCTCAAAAATCTATAGCTCGAAATACTTTTTTCAAAAACGTATTGCTGGCAACATGTTTTTACTTTTTGAAAAACGTATTGCTGGCAATATCTTTTACAAAAACTTATTGCTGGCAATAGTTTTATTCAAAAATATATTGCTAGCAATAGTTTTTTTTTTCTTCAAAAATTCATATCTGGTAATAATTTTTTACAAAGTATTTCTGGTATTAAAATATATTTTTACACTTTTATAATGCTTTTTTTCGGGGTTAACTCTTTTCCCATAGCTAGGACCCTAACAAGTTCTACCACCCTGGGTCAGGGTGGACCTGGGAACACCAACATTTAAGTTGCTCGTTCCTCAAAACATCCTGATCAGAGGCCTTGTTGTTGGACGTAGTTTATCGTTTTACCCCGGACGGAAAAGTTCTGTAATACCATGCCGATTATACGACATAGTTCGCTTAAATTTGTAGGCGCAGATAACTCATGAAAGTAATTTACTCTTTCCCTGCTTGGTTGAATTCCGTCTCCTGAAAATATGTGCTCGAAATATTCTAGTCGTTTCTTTTTGAATTCCCATTTTTCTTTATTATTTTGTAATGCTTTAAGAACATTTTTTAGACTTTCGTCGTGGTCTTCAATAGTTCTACCGTAGATTAGAACATCTTCGATAATTGTTTCGACTCTTTGAATATTTTCAGTAATTCTAACATCATCCTTTGAAATATTTCTGGAGTTGATTTTATACCAAACGGTAATATTTAGAAGCCATATCTCCCAAAAGGAGTAATGAAAGTCAGCTGGTAATATCCAATTAAAAAAAAAAATAGCACCATTTTGTTTAGGCAAAATATCTTTTAAATTTGGTAACATGTAATGTTTGCGTTTCACTGGTTGAGTTAGCATCCCCACATCTACACCTATTCCGAGTTTTCAGCTTCTTTTTATTAATAGTATCATAGATGCACACCAATCAGTTGGTTTTGTAACCTTCTCAATAATTTCCTCGTTTTCCATTTTATTTAATTCTTCATTTACCTTTCGTAAAATAGGGAATGGGCCTCTTCGGGCTGTTGTTACACAATAGGGTAAAGTGTCTATGTTTCTTTTAGGCATCAAGTAGGTACGGAGTCGTACACATATGTCTCTTCTCATTGTGAGAACGAAAATGCCCGGATATGTTTTCGGCTTCGCTTCCCATGAATGTATTGACTTGAGTTTTGTTATCTTCTTCCCAGAGTTTCGATGCCTCTCGAAAGCATTGAAATCTCTGCAAACATCTTTAGTGCATTTAATTTTACATTATTTTTGTAATTTTTTTCGAATTGGTTCGTGTTTTCTGCTAGAAAATATATATTTTTTCTTTTTAGAACGAATCCATCTTTGAAAACCATTTTCCACTGGGCTTCGAGTGGAGAGGTAAATTATATGAGACTGACAGCTGAAAAGCCGAAGAAATACAAAGACGACAAGAGATTTGCTAACTACTAGCGAAATAAACTCTATTTTCAAAAAAGATGAAAAAAATCCCAAATACTCATAAGTGCTAATATATTCCCCACTGATCCTAGTAAAAAAAAAAATAAAACTTATTACATACTATAGTAAATTTAATACAACCAACTTAATCATCCGAAGTTACTCTTTTCCGTCAGCTAAATGACCAACATCGTATATCAATTTAAATTTTCTCTGGGAGATTCTATCTCTGACAAAAATGTAACTCTGTATGTTGTCTCACGACGACAGCACTATCAACACGGCTTATTTTAGATGTGTGGGAGTCAAGTTCTATTACATAACATTCAAAAGAACATTCCTGTCCATATTCACATTTTATAGAAATATTAATTGACAATTATACACTACCATTAAAATAAAAAACAAAAAATTCAAATCCTGGAAGCACTCTATAAAAAAAATGAAATCAGAACTAAATTAATTAATTATGAGTATTGCAACAGTGTTTTAAAATGTCTATAAATTTGTAAAAAATGAAAAAGAAATTTAAAAAAAATAATTGCAGTATCTGTCTATATTTCTGAGATGAGGTATTATGTACTTTATTTACATTATTCGGACTATTGTCCTCATCTTTGTGACCATATTTGTGACAACGTTTCGGCCTTTCAGGATCTGTCTATATTTCTTCGATGAGGTATTATGTATATTATTTACATTATTCGGACTATTGTCCTTATCTTTGTCGCCATATTTATTACAACGTTTCGGCCGTTGTACGCTCCGGCCTTCTGCAGTTGGTTGGAATGTCGAACTGAACCCTTTGTTTCGCTCACTGGGCTAGACTGTTCTAGTTCCGAATAATGTAAATAGTGTAAATAAGTATTTAAAAAAAAGTTAAATTAAGTTACCTTCCTTACATAGTCTTAAGGTAAGTTGACTACAACGGAGTGAATTTCATGCGCATTTACAAAAAAATATCACAAATACCAATTACAATCGGTTGTGGACTGGGGCAGAAATTGGCTGGTTAACTTAAATGCATCAAAACCAAAACTGCTATCTATTACTCACCACAGAGAACCATCCCTGCCTCCCATTAGAATGTCTGACGCTCAACTCCACGAGAGCACCTCTTTGCGACTGCTCGGTCTCATATTGTCTGGAACAAATACATTGAGTCAATAGTTTCGTCCACCGCTAAGAAAGTTGGCTCCATGTGCCGCGCCAGGAAATTTTTCTCACCGGAGTCGATCCTTCAAATCTACAAATCAACCATTCGTCCTTGCATGGAGTATTGCTGCCATATATGGTCTGGAGCCCCTTCTGTGTGTCTCAGGGTCCTTGATAAAATCCAGAGACGGATATGCAATGTAATTAGCCCTGATCTGGCATCTCGTCTGCAGTCGCTCTCTCACAGACGCGCCGTCGCCTCCCTCTTTTTTACAAATACTTTCACGGTAACTGCTCTGATGAGCTGCTTTCGCTGACGATTGCGTCTCGCAAGGAAACAGCCTGTCGCCTCTGAGTGTTGGCTTCAATATTCACTTTTATATTTCTATTTACATACGCTGTATCTCTGATATTGAGAACTTTATTCCATAAATATAGAACACCTTAAAAGTATATTCCTTTATTAATATATATATATATATATATATATATATATATATATATATATATATATATATATATGATTGGCAGAGAGATTTGATAATTTCATTGTTGCAATTGTTAGTTATGATCGTAAATTCTATACTAATAGTTTCTCCTCTCACACCTCCTCGCACGCGAAATCTGCTCTTTCATTTATTGTACTTTCGTTTTCTTTCACTCTCCATAATCCCTTGCATCATAGTGGACTGTATCTCCAAGGTTGGCGAGAAATATTTTTAAAAAAGACATTATGAGACTTCAATTGTTAAGTGACATACAAGCTTTAACAAACATGCCCCTACTACATCCGGTAGCAAGGCATCTGATACGGAGATTGGAAGTTTTGAGGAGCGTGGAAAAACGTCTTAATTTCAGTTGTTCCCAGGTCCACCTTGAAATGAGGTGGTAGTACCTGTTAGGGTTCAAGCTATGGGCATATAGTGAACCTACAGACAAAAACAAAACACTATGAAAGTATAAAAGTACATTTTCATAGTAAAAATACCAGCAATATATTTTTATACACAACAAATTATCACCAATACCTATTTGTATTAAAATTACCAACAATACATTTTATAGTAAAATGACCAACAATACATTTTATCAATGGTTGAAGGAATACAATTGCGTTCCAAATATTTAGATTTCGGCATTAAATAACCCATAGAGATGTTGATATGCCGCTAAGCAAAATCAGCCTACGAAGCAATCAACATAAATGTTGGGGCGTACCCACCTTCTGACTGATAATGGACTTATCCCTCTACGATATAAGTCAGTGCTAGAGAGAGTAGTTGTGTTGTGTGAAGGATCAGGTTCAGCGACAGCAGTCGAGATCAGGTTACCATTACATACCGTTGGACTGTAGACTTTTGCTATTGTTACTTACTAACCGGCGTTCCTTATTACTAATCACTCTGTTGTTAATTACCTCTTACAGATATACCAGTATTTATACCTACAACTATGTTTGTCTTTATTCGAATACACACACGCGGGGAACACTCCCAACAACTCAACAATAGAGGAATTATTTCTTGACAATAATCCATATAATATGCTATAATTTCTTAAATC
Source organism: Acanthosepion pharaonis (assembly GCA_903632075.3). Classification (NCBI taxonomy): domain Eukaryota; kingdom Metazoa; phylum Mollusca; class Cephalopoda; order Sepiida; family Sepiidae; genus Acanthosepion; species Acanthosepion pharaonis. The sequence continues at coordinate 2,651,438 of CAHIKZ030000333.1, read as the reverse complement.
AAACTGTATTACAAAGTATAACTTCCATCAAACTACAATATAAAACATACATATAACCGGTTCTATTAATCACGTACACACAAAAATGTATATGCATAAAAGCTGAATATAATTTACCATGCATTCAATTGCGAATGTAAAATGACATATATCATATTTTTACAACTTCAATGCTCTTAAGAAAAATAAATTCCGGCATTTAAATGTCCCATAAGATGTTGATGTGCCGTTAAACAAACAAATCAGTCAATAAATAATGTTTCTTTCAGTTCATGACTGAATAGGCAGAATATTTTCCTGCAGTAGGCTGCCTTTTCTTTCTACGTTAGACAGGTTTGCCAACCAAGTCTATAGGACACCTTCTGTCTTGCTATTTAACCCATAGCTGAGGAAGAAGAGATGGATTCATATATTTCACAAGGGAATTTGCGCGTCAGGGAATGGAACGATGGAAATATAATGACAAAAAGTGAATCTGTACATGCGGAAAGTTCATTTATATGCCCACTCATTTGCGAAAATAGAGGTTAATGACTTTCTTCTCTGTTATAAGAGTAATGTTTACTTTTAACTGAGGCATACTTTTATAATTTCTTCGCCTGAGAAATAATGCAAATCACCCTGTAATCATGCACATTTTTTTTATTTCTTTAGTTAACGACTCTCGTTTTAATAAACAGAAAAATCATTAAGAAAAAAAAATTCACGTTTCATCGCCTCAGGATTAATCAAGGAAGGATAATTTTCTCTGAACCGGTCAGCCGAAAAATATGAAAATAATTACTGTTTTTATGGATTGATAAATGTTTTCTTCTTGAGTTTTGGATAATTCATAATTTAAAAAAAAAGGAGAGAGTTTAGCAATGTTTGCGTTAATTACTTTTATATAAAAGCAAAGTTTCTGAGATAAAATCATCTTCACATTTCCAGTAAAGTATGTGTGCTTGACAGACGGTAAAAATATTGAATGAACTTAAATATAATTTGTGTCATCTCACGATCGTCATTTTCTAAAAAAGATATCATGTTTCTTTGAATGTTTTCGAAAAATAAGGAAAATGGTGATCGAATGTCGGAAATATTGTTTTTTTTTATTTATATTAATCTTCAATTTTTTTCTTTTTTTAGAGAATTTTCAACGTGCGGAATGTGCGGATGTTGTAACTGAAAACTAAGCAATTTTTCTCCCGAGTTCCAGTGCTCCGATTACTATTGGTAGAGCCTCAGTCTTCATTCCCAACATTCTGTTAATCTAGATCTTTTCTCCTCCTCCTCCTCTTCCTCCTCCTCTTCCTTATTCTTCTTCTTCTTCTTCTTCTTCTTCTTCTTCTTATTATTATTATTATTATTATTATTATTGTCTATTATGTTTCCTATTTTGTATTCTGTAGAACGGGGTCCAAACTATGGTCCTTAGGATCTATAGGAGAATTATCATTTAACTGATAGAACTTTTATTAGTATAGGGAATATTACTAGTAGGGAGATCTTCTGGGCAACTTGTATGTTGATGTCACTTGAAACCGTTTTAGTAAAACTGCCCATTCCTTTTCGCACGAGGCACAGTGCTCCGATTACTATTGGTATAATTCAGTCTTCATTCCCCATGTGCTGTTAATCGCGAGCTTCAGTTCTTTTTATTTTGACAATTTCTCGATAATTTTTATTCATGTTACTGTTATGTTAATAAGAATGTATTTCTTGAATTGCTTTTCTTTTATAATAATAACAGGTCTGTTGGCTTTTGTTTCACTGTCAGTTTGAATTAGCATGTCCCAGAGGATAGTTATATCGTTTTATTATTATTACTATTATTATTATTATTTTTATTTCCTTTGATTTCTGGCATGTACACATTTCTTACCGGGTCCCGCCCAGAGACCTAAGGTTAGAAATGGCATCATGACACTTTCCACTGATCTCTCCTACCCCCGCCCCCCCCCAAAGTGTGGGCTGTATTTGTGAGAACATTTTTTTTATTTCTTTGAGGCATGGACTTCCAGGAATCACTTCAATTAGTCTACTGGAATCTTTTCCAACCAACCTAGGGGTCCAACTACAAAAGAGATTGCTGATGTTCCCATGTGCCACATTTTTGAGATTTCTATTTCAAGGTCCTTGTATTTCGACAGCTTTTTGAATTTCTTCAAAGATTCATTGCAGTCGGCAGGAACTGCCATATCAATAAGGAGGAACTTTTTTGTTTGTGGTCTTTAATAACAATGTCCGGGCGGTTAGCTTTGATTGTTCTGTCAGTGTGTATTGTGTAGTCCCATAGAATTGTAACAGGTCCTATCTCCGTAACCGGGTCTGGGTGGTGTTCATACCAGTTTCTTTCAGTTTCCTTCCCGTAGAAGTTGCAGATTTTCCAGTGCAGATATTGGCCCACTCTGTCATGTCGGGTTTTATATTCAGTGGGTGCCAACACCGTCCAACCTGATACAAGATGATCAATCGTTTCTGGATACTTATCACAGAATCTGCATTTTGGGCTGACACAATATTTTAGTATATGTGTTGATAATTCCTAGTTAGCAAGCATTGGTCCTGCGCAGCAAGGATAAAACCTTCAGTTTCCGCTTTCAACCCTGCACGACGTAGCCACTGATGGGTACGGGTTTTGTCTACGTCAGCTTGTTTGGTACGGGCAGAGTATTGGCCATGAAGCGGTTTATCTTGCTATCGCTTCTGTATCTGGTCGGTTGCATTCGTCTTTGCTGTCTTTTTTAGGTATTTTGCAGTTTCAGCCGGTGTATTGTGCTGTAGTTGCATCTCTAAGCCCATTTGAAACTCCATTTTGAATTTGTTGGCTTCTTTCATTACGGAGTAAAGACGCTTACTACTTTCATGTTCCTTGATGCATACCATCATCCAGTCTTCTGTAGTTTCCAAATATCTTTGGGGGCCAATTGTTGTAGTTTTGTAGGACAGTTCTAGTTGAACTAATCCTCTGCCTCCGGATCTGGGCACATACAGACGATCAACATCAGCTTTGGGATGATGCATGCGATAGCAAGTGAGAAGCTTTCTCGTTTTGGCGTCCATTCGCTTAATTTCAGCTATGGTCCAGTTAAGGACATTAAAGCTGTATTGCACCACAGGGACAGCCAATGTGTTTATGGCTGATATCCTGTTTTTTGAGTTTAGCTCAGTATTTAGTACCAGACGTACACGCCTGTAGTACTCTTTTCTCATTTTTTCCTTCATTTGGGGGTGTTGTATGCCATCTCCTTCGCTAATTCCTAGGTACTTATAAGCTTAACCATGCTCCAGTTCCTTAATCTTTGTGACAAAATCTAAATCTATTAAGGGAGTTTCTGTAATTCTACCTTTCTTGAAAGTTACTTTTGCACATTTATCTAATCCGAAGTTCATACCTATGTCGTCACTGAAGTATTTTACAATATTGAGGAGGCCTTTCAACTCATTGTCGTCTTTGGCAAATCATCCATGTAGAGTAGGTGATTGAATATTTTCTTATTTATTTTGTAACCATAGCTACTGTTGTTCAGTTCATGTGTAAGAGGGATTAAGGATAAACAAAACAGAAGGGGTGACAGAGAGTCTCCTTGAAAGATCCCACATCGGATATTCAGACAGTTGGATATGGCAGTGCCCCCGGTGTGAATAAGGTATAGTTTGGTGTTCCACATTCCCATGCTGTGCTTAAGGAAATTTAATACCACAGGGGAGACTCTGTACATTTCCAAAGTCTTAAGGATCCAAGAATGTGGAACACTATCAAAGGCTTTACGATAATCAATCCACGCTGCACTTAGATTCCTGCGTCGTCTCCTGCAATTTTCCAGGATCATTTTATTTATCAGAAGTTGATCTTTGTAGCCATATGAACCTCTTCTGCATCCCTTCTGTTCCAGCGGGAGAGTGCTGTTTGTTTCGAGAAAGGAATAAGTACGGTTCGTCAGTACAGACGTGATCAACTTATACGTTGTGGAGAGACATGTTATCGGTCTATAATTTTTCGGGTCTTGTGTTTCAGTTGTTTTTGGTATGAGGTGTGTAACACCTTCAGTAATCCATTCCGGGTTTTTATTGGGATTATTTACAAGCGTTGATAATGTTTTTGCAAGAATTTCATGGGTAGATGTGAGATGATACAGCCAGAAATTGGGCAACTTGTCATTTCCTGGGGATTTCCATTTTTGGGATTTCGTTAGAGCTTGCCTAACATCATCTGTGGATATATTTTCCCATTCTTGCAGAGGTGTATCCAGCAGTCGTTCTGCATTTGGGTTATACTCCTTTGGGCTGCTCCAAATATTTTCCCAAAATGTCTGTACATTATCAATCGATGGTGGCCTTTCGACATGTATAGGTGTTTTTCCAATTTCCTGTAAAATTTCTTAAGATCTGTTCGAATATTTTATTTTGGCGATAGAACCTACAACGTTTTTTCGTATCGTCTTGTTCTCTGCGCCTTTAGCTGAAGTTTCTGCTTCAGCATTTCCTTGATTGATGGAATATCAATTAGGGATTTAATGTTATATTTCCGCTTGATCTTTTTGCATTTACGTGTGGAAATATTAGGGTTTCTGGTGAGCTCATCTAATATAGAAAGCTCACATCTGATTTGTTTTATTTCTCGAATCATTTTCGTTTTCCAAGCTGGTTCTCTGTGTCTGTTAATTTTATTTATTGTCTTGACTCCAAGCTTCCGAGTCGCTGCTAAATCTGTTGCGTATATGTCGTTGTTAACTTCTGTGATGTTTCCCAGTGGTTTATCTGTTAACAGTGTTTCCAGGGCAGCATTGTATATTTTCACGATGTGCCTGTTGGAATTCGTCATATGGATTTTCGGAAGCTGGTCTCTGTCTGACAATTGTATGAAAGTTACTCTGCTGAGTACTTGGATGACGTCATTTTTCGCTTCGGTGATTTCAGCTTCGTGGTTTTCAAGGAATTCTAACTTATTGTCGCTGAAGATGACTCCAGGTGCAGTTTCTGGAGGACTGTAAGTTGTGTTTAAGGTAGAGTCTTGGGTTTCATTTCCTGGGAGATTATTTCGTATTTCATTCGCTTTAGCTTCCACCTCATCCTCTGTTGCATTCCTTATTTCTACATTCGTCTCAATAGAGTTTGAGTGACAGGTCATAGTATTTTGTCTTATATCTAATTTTATCTTATATATTTCTGCCTTTGAGAGTCTGTTGTTTTGCATGATGTCTCTACGGACATTGGCAAGCATGTTTGGATTGAGGTTAGGTCTTATATCATTTCCCACCGTACTTCTCCATATTTGGTATGTTTGATTGGTGGTGTTCTTTGCTGGGTTTTCGAATGCAGTGAAGAAGGATGTCATGACTTGTCGATACTCTTCGCGGCTCCAGTTCGTTTACTTTTTATTAGTCGATTTGGTATTGAGACACATGTATATATAATTATTTTTTATAAAAAAAATTATAACATAAGTATGTTATAAAATCACTACATCTCTTGATAAGACACAGAGTGTGTTGAAACAAAATGGCTATTTTTGTAGTGATTTTATAACATACTTATGTTATAATTTTTTTTATAAAAATATTATATCTGCTCTACTTTTGTATTGAGCACTCTTTTAAGAATAGTAATTGTTGGTTATTGGAATTCATTCCGTATATACCAATTATATACGTATATATATATATATATATATATATATATATATATATATATATATATATACAGGAGAGAGAGAGAGAGAGAGAGAGAGACAGATATTAGTAAACATGTACACATATACGCAACGACAGAGATATGGGATGCTTAAGTAAGAGAAAAAAAGTGAAAAATGGACACGGATGTCCGCTTAAGGTCAGGTGGGACGGAAAAATTGAAATATAAGTTAAAAAAAAGAAAAGAAAATTATATTTCAATTTTTCCGTCCCCCCCCCCGACCTTAAGCGGACATCCGTGTTATTATTATTATTATTATTATTATTTCCTTTGATTTTTGCTGTTATACACGTTTTCTTTCTAGGCTCAGAAATGGCTTTACGACATTTTGCACTGATCTTTTTTGTAAAAAAACAAAAAAAAAAAACAAACTAAAACTTCATTCATTTTCTCACCGTTGCGATATCTGGCCTGGTGTTCCTTCTATTCATCTCGCGATTCTTGACAAAATCCAAAGAAGGATCTGTAATGTAATCGATTCTGACTTGGCAACTAAACTTTAGTCACTTTCTCTCAGACGTGATGTAGCTTTCCTCTGTCTTTTCTAGAAATATTTCCATGGCAACTGCTCTAACGAGCTTTTTTCCCCCTAGTGCTCCCACTACATGGATTTATGCACACTACTGGATAGTACATCTAGGTCCCACTATTTCACTGTTGAAATCGATAAATACAACAGCCACTTCTCCTCCAATAGTTTCTTTGCTTACATTTCCGAACTCTTCTATTTATTTGCTTTCTTGATAACTACAATCAACCAAAATTTATCTGGCTTGGTGCTCCTTTTGTATCGGACTTTTTGATTAATAAAATGTTCACTATTTTAAGAATTATCTATCTATCTATCTATCTATCTATCTATCTTAGTAGTAGTATTAGTAAAATCTTGTACGAATGTATTTGTATTTGGTTGGTATTTTTGAGATTTTACATTGATTGGTTATTGTTATTAACATCATATAAGAAGAAACTATATTCAACAGTTGCATATTAATTTACCAAATAATTCTATACATTACAATTATTTACTAGTTTCTTAAGAGAGCTATTATTTATCAACTATAATTTTTAATGTAGGAAAATCACAAAGCATATAATTTATTTAACATTTTGTAAATTTACCTCTCCATCTCATTTTTATTTCTTAGGAAATAGCATTATCTAGTTTGTATAATTTATGTATCCATTTACATCTACTCTTGTTTATGTCTGGCTACCATTAGCTGCCAATCTACGGGTCATGACCCATTTATAAAAAAAAAAAAATTTGCTTCTTCGCTTAGTTTAATTTTAACGTAGGTTATATTTGATTGGTTGATCAGAGTAAAGCCCACAATTCATATAAACGAACTTTTTTTTTCGTAAAAAGAAGTAGTATTTTGCTTTTTCAAAATAAACTGTTCACTTTCCAGTAATTTACAACCCCCCGGTGAGATGCATTGATACGCATCGAAAAACGACTGCAGTTGTGTAGCGATTTTGACATGTTTTTAGTGTAATATCGTAAAATAAATAATATTGCTCTACTTTATACTGAGCCATCTTTAGGCAATCGACATGCAAAAGAGGAAACAAACGCGCAATCCTCTAGTTTCGATTCGATAAGTTAATCGACAAGAAAAAGAAGAAAAAGAGGCATTCCTGTAGTTTCGATTCGATTAATTAATCGACTTGTTAAAGGGGAAAATAGAGGCAATACCTTAGTTTCAATTCCATTAATTAATACGCATGAAGAAGAGCAAAATAACAAAGCTAGTAGTTTCCTTTAATAGTCTCTTGTTTCTGTTCGATTCGTTCATTATCTTCATATATATATATATATATATATATATATATATATATATATATATATATATATATATATATATAAGACAGGGTTCGTTGAATAATTTAAACATGTTTTTTCTACTTATTCTCGATAGGATCCTTTCATATTCGCTCAAAGGCTTTTTTGTGCGGTTATTAAAAGACGGGAGGAAAACAGCGTGTTGGCTCATAATGTACTTTCGACATAGCATAAAGTCATCATCAGGGTATTGTCAATTATAGAGTAAGTATTTAGTGTTGACGGTTGTGAAGGACAAAAATTGTTGTGGTCATCCGAAAATTACGATTTTTATATGTGGAATCAGGAACGCTGTGTCATGGCTTGGGTGACGGGCACCGTTTAAGGGGAAGGTAACTATGTATGCTGTGGAAAAAGAAGAAACACAAAGTAAAAATTCTCGAAGCTATTCATATAAAAAAATTGAAACCAAAACCTCAATAAAATTAATTACGAATCCTCCACAAACACTTTAAAATGTGTATCATAGTTAGTCTTTAAATGTTAGAGGTTGTCATTAATAGATTTTTCTTTATCTAGCAACTACTCAAGTCCGTAATTTTCAACAAAGAAATTTGTTGAATTTGATAAATAGATCTTTTTTGTGCATTACTGCTTGTTATAATTTTTTAAAATATGATTTTTAAATTTAAAATTCACGGGTGAAAATGATCATTTAATCATGGTATCTTAATTCTAATTGTATGAAATATATATATATATATATATATATATATATATATATATATAACATAATATAAACTGCATAAAGTTTCAGTCTCACTTTCTCTCTCTCTCTCTCTCTCTATATATATATATATATATATATATATATGTATGTATATATATGCATGTATGTGTGTATGTTTGTATCGTTGAATTTATAAAAAGTGTAAATATTAGTTTTTTGTGCATTGCTGCTTATAATTTTTCAAATATGATTTTAGGAACTTTTGCATTTACGCGAAAAAAGATTTTTTTTCCGGTTGTGTAAAACGTCTTTATCAAATTGAAATCGAAAAGTAAACTCCGCCATTTTCCGTCGACATCGGAGAGCACTTTTTAAGCGTGACGGACGCCTCAAGTCATAAGGAAATTTAAGCAAATATGACAGGCCATTTCATTTGCTTTTTCATTTTTTCGGAGGTGTTTTCAGAACATTTATTTTTACTCACTCAATATTTTCTCTTTCGAGTTGACTGCACTCTTTTTCTCATTTTCTTTCTTTCTTTCTTTCTTTTGCTTCTATCGTTCTTTCTTTCCTTCTTTTGCTTCCTTCTTCCTTTCTTTTGCTTCTTTCTTTCTTTCTTTCTTTGCGCCTCAGATTTCATTTACAATTCCCATATTCTTTTCTTCAAATTTTTACTTCACATTTACCGTTTGTTCATGTAACTTAATTCTCATTCTTTTAATTCACATATTTCTTTCAATATCTTTGTAGAATCTATCTATCTATCTATCTATCTATCTATCTATCTATCATTTTCGTCGGCCGAATTTACCCCTATGTATCTGGGTATTGTCGATCTGATTTCAGTCTAAATCCCACTGAAATCAGTAGTCCACGTTAAAACTCCAGAATTAATCATCGTTGAAACTTGTGACGCTTCAGCAATATTAAGAAATGTATTTATGTTCCCGGTCACAAGAAAAAGACGATGTCGATGAATAATGAGAGTATGCTTTTTATGAGTGATAATTTCAACCGTGTCTACCATTCTAAAGCTGTCCTGACCAGACATATATGTAGCCGTACGCTAAGGCCTCCAGTGGTCTATACCCATCTGATTTCTCCAGATTTCTCCAGCATAATTTGTAATAATGCGGAAATTTATAAGGATTAGACTGACATATTAAATCTTACAATGTCAATAAACAAAACGATAAGCTATGAAAACAAGATTTTTTTTCTGTAGAAATAATGTGTAAATCTCCTGACAGGGCTTCAATATCATTTCCCATCAAAATTTATATGTCACTTTTATATTTTTATATATTTCTCTGATTTTTTAACATGTAATTCTATCTTTTAAACTATAACAAAATATATAATATTATATAATAATTATATAATATATATATATATATATATATATATATATATATATATATATATATATATATGATATAATTTAATTTTATTCTTATTACACCAAGAATAAGCTGGAAAATATTGAAAAAAGCAACTGCCTCCAACAACATTACAAAAAAATGCCTACTTTGCCTACACGAAAAAGAAGCAATAATATTCTATATCTCGCAAAAGAATTTACTAAACAAAAGGTCAGAGATAATCTTCAAATGTAGGCATGAGAATAAATACCTATTATTAGATTTTATACCAAACGGATATAATAAAAAAAAGATCAATCACACTTTAGTTTAAGCTACCGTCACAATAATTACATTTATTGTTATTATCATTCCACCACCATTAGTAATCATTTCTACAACTTTACAATAACTATTAGCTACTAATATTATCATTACCACCAATCCCCAACACCATTACTACCACATCACATCTACTATTATCATATAAACCCGTTATAATCATTAACGTAAACTACTCCCTCTCCCCCAGCATATTTAATACCACCATGTAAAAACCAATAAGGATTACAAACTGCCATTTCTACCAGTTAAATATACGCAGTCATCAAAAACAAGCAAATAACCAGCTTTAAAATAATAACAAATCAGCCTTAAAAAATTAAAAATAATAGCAATTCTTACCTATCATAATTTTACACAGACCCCACCACACGTATATACGTGCATGCGAGGAAATATTATTCAGCGAAAGAATAGAAAAATGATCTGATTGTTGACATGTATATATTCACCAGACATTTTCGATAAATTTTCGCTACACTTCCGATCTTTGAATTTCAACATACAAATGCGTATATATATGGACAACAGCACCCATATACATACATGTCAAATCCCATACTGTCCACATATGTTTATGTTTGTATGAGCCCAGGCGAGCGAGCGAGTGTATATGTTTGTCTGCGTACCTCAACGGCTGTACGGACATGCATCTATGTTTGTGTTAGCATGAGTGACATAACGACAACGATTCCCCCAACTCCCATAATAACACCAATACACGCAATCTACATAAATCCAAAATTTTAAAAAAAATTAATCAGTTTGTCTGACGATCGCAAAAGCGTGAAACCCAGAGTCACAAACTCACATCAGTCCAACCAAGTATGTTAGCACTATCTCTGATATTGAGCGCTTTCTAATAAGTACCGCGTATATAATATATAAATAATATATATATATAATATTACATATATATATATATACACACACACACACACACACACACACACATATATATATATATATATATATATATATATATATATATATATGATATTTATTGATTTATTGAATATTATAGCTGTAACTGTTGAAGGTTTTTGGCAGAAGGTCTGATTGTCTATTAAATTCTAATAAATTTTACGTATTCTTAATAGGCGTATTTGAATTATCATGATTTTAGGATAATCTATGACGAAATGGATGACATATTCCATATGCCCTTTTTTTCCTTTTAGTTGTTCATCGGACTAAGATGATGTTTACATTGATCTTTATGTTCAAGTTGATTGTTTATGTTTTTATCACTTTTTTTTTATCAAATATCCCACATTGTGATATTGTAAGATCTGCCAAGAAAAATTAAATATTTTTCAGAAACTGGGCGTGAATTTACTGTAGATTATCTAGTGATTAAAGCACTCTATAAATTTTCGACTGAATAAATTGCCCTTTTTCTTGATAAATAAAATGTATACATTATTTTATTTCTCTCTGTCTACCACTCTCTTTCTCTCTCTCTCTCTCTCTCTCTATATATATATATATATATATATATATATATATATATATATTTCTGTTAAGAAATGGACAAGGTCCGACAATTTATTTATTAAAGACATTTTTATGTTTAACGTTGTTATTTTATAGATACAAGTATTTAAGCAAATGCTCTGTTTATACACTGACAAATCTGACGTCATTTGTTTACATTCGATACGCCAGAGCAGTTATGAATGTACGAGATTCATGGAAGATTGTAGTTTATAACAGTAAATTCGACCTTGTCTACCATAAGGTTCATGGTGGCCGAGTGGTTAAGGCATGTCAGCGTATATGACAGTTCCGTATAGGATGCAGGTTTGAATCCTGTCAAAGAACGAATATTTTCTATGAAAATTTCTCGGACATTCAGGCCGGTAAATGTTATTTAATACTGTTTATCATAAACAGAGCATTTGCTTAAATACTTGTATCTATAAAATAACAACGTTAAACATAAAAATGTCTTTAATAAATATATATATATATATATATACAATAAAGGGTAAATTTTAAATTCATTTTTTCGTTTCATCTTTGAAAGTAATGTCGGAGGATCCAGAGAAGAAGTAAAATTCTCTGGTGAAATATATTATTACTATGGAGCCTTAAAGTTGTCTGTTTTTCTTTTAAATTAAATTAATCGCTCTGACTTAACATTGAGCTCTCAGGATTTAATCCTCCTTTGGATTATCCATACGGATTACCAAGATTTTCGTTACTTATATATATATATATATACACACATACACACACACACACACACACACACACATATATATATATATATATATATATATATATATATATATATCTGTTTCTTTCTTTCTCTCTCTACCCCCGTTTTCTCGTATCTATCTATCTATCTATCTATGTATCTATCTATCTGTTTGTTTCTCTCTATATATATATCTATCTCCCTTTCCTCGTATGTATGTATGTGTGTAGACATGTTTCGTTGAATAATTTAGACATGTTCTCTCTACTTATTTTCAATTGGATCCTTTCTTTTTCACGGATAAGATTTTTGGTGTCATCATTGAAGGATGAGTGAAAAAAAAACTTATCCCTGACTATGAAAGGATCCAATTGAAAACAAGTAGAGATAATATGTCTAAATTATTCAACCAAAATATGTCTTAATGAAAATATACTGCAAAATATATATATGTTATATACATTTGGTTGGATTGATGTGAGTTTGTGACCCTGGGTTTCACGCTTTTGCGATCGTCAGACAAACAAGTACCGCGCATATAATATATAAATAATTATATATATATATATATATATATATATATATTTATTTATATTTATAAACACACATTTTTCACATATGTTATATATATATATATATATATATATATATATATATATATATATAAATATATATATATATATATAATATATATATATATATATATATCTGTTTTCAATTGATCCTTATATCTTATATAAATAATATAAAATATACGCATTTATATATATATAGTTCATTGACACAATAATTAAGAAATATTTACATAACAATACATGTTTTAACAGATGCTTGATACATAGCTTATTCACTGCCACCCCAAGAACAGATAACTAATCAACGCAAAAAGAAAGTCACGTAAAGGCACTAGAAAATTTAGCTAAAATAGATTTCCATGACACTAGCAGACAAAGGAGATGGCAATGTTATAATGAATGAAAATACCTACAACCTAAAAATTAAACTCTTATTCCGTGATAGAAAATTTTTCCTGAAAAATCGTTGAACCTAAAATAATTTTCGAGACACTAAAATTCAACAAATTTATTAGAAAGTAAAGCTTATTAATAATGAGCAAAATGCATGGACGAGAATGTCACTTGAAGTGAATAAAAAAGGCGAAATTACACTTCATGAGCCAAGGCAGGACAAGGCTTATTGCTACGTCACAAGCCTATCGCTACATTATCACTATTTCCATGCAAACCGTTTTGATGAGCTATATTCCCTAGAATCACCAGATCAGACATTTATAACTAAGGATCTTCATGGTACGTACACAGGTTTGACTCAGCCTAGTCGTTTTCATATGCCATTGTTAATAATATTCGTACTCCATTCTTAAAGCATCTTGACAAGAATTGCTACTCTATGGAACAGACTCTTTGGATGATGTTTCCCCGACCACAACAACGTTACCCTCTTCAAGTCTACGGTCACCCATTATCTCTTCTACACATTCTTATAATGTGCACTTCTTACCTACTCCAAACAGCAACTTCATTCGGTGTCTCTTAGGCCTTGTATTGCGTAAACAATATTAAAAAAAATAATACTTCGATAATACTTCGATCTTACAGACCTGAGGAAAGTATGGCTGTTGCGTTGGACGGGAAGCTGTCTGCTCTAAATTCATACTGTTATGTTCTATATCTATGATAATCCGCCAGGATACAAATCCAAGTTTATGGAGAGTTACGGTTAGCGGTTCGGATTGACTAATCGGAGTGCCGAATTCGAATTCCAGTGAAATCCATTACGTGCTTTGGGAACGGTATGAATCCTATTCTTCTCCCCCCAGTTATGGGTAAATAGTAGGACAGATCGGGTTCTATAGCCTTGGATGGCAACTGATCTACCGCAGAAATAAATGGCAACCTACTGTGGGAAAAATCTGCCTCGTCAGTCATGTATCGAAAGATACATGATCGCCTAAGCGTGTATCGCGCATGGCACATAATTGACTAAGTGAAAAGTCAGGTAATCTGAAACGCACTAGACAATAGCATTGGAAGAGAAAGACAACGACCTGCAATATTTAAATATAGTTAATATCCAGATAGAGAAAGAGAAAAAGAAATGCTTGCAGACAATGTGTATCCGCGTACTTAGCTTACGTGGAAAAGTGTCTGTATATTATTTTTTTAAATAGTCCTTGTTGAGCCCCTGCGAAATTACTAGCCTTTCACTTTGTTGTCTGAGTAACAAGTTGAAAGAAAAAAGAGGGCTCTATGAATTTGAATCTTATATAGTCAGAGTCGTGTGACTCTTACAAAGGAAAGTCCAATCACTACCCATGAGATGAATGGTTTTTCTTTAGCCATTCAGCCAAATCGTTTTATTATGTGCTTAGTTAATTTTATTTTAGGACTAATTAATCTAATATTAAACGACTTAAACCGATATATATATATATATATATATATATATATATATATCAGTTAATAATTTTCATTTGATATATTATGTATATGTGATAAAAAAGTAGTAAATATCTAAGATAAAATAATATGCATACTGATAACAAAACTTTGTACATTATGCAATATATTGTGTACGAAAGGCAATGTCAGTATACATTTATGAGAATATATAATGTTCACACATACAGACGAATATAATAAATGTCATACAATAAATGTATACACAGTACAATATAATAAATACACATAAACATCATCATTTATATCCTGCGATTCTTCAGCAGATCGCGGTCAGTGATCTCCACAAGTTCCTAGTTCTTCTAGTTCTAAGCAATATTTGAATCATTACCGTCTGTCTTTGAATAGCTTTGCCATCCATTTAGACAGTTGATAATTTGTTTTTCTTTTACCTTACATCTTCTTCACTCAGTAGGTTTTCCAAGCCGTCTTGTTCGATAAGAAATTGTGTTCTGTCAACGTATTCCCAACTAATCTCATGACATACAAGATACAATTTAAAAGATTTTAGATTTCAACAAAAGCGAAATAAAGTAAAAGTACTGAACAATCTCACAATGTTCAAAATTTCTTTTCTAGAAGTGTGATACTGTTTATATATAAATGTGATAATATATATATATATATATGTGTGTGTGTGTGTGTTTGTATTTGTGCATTTAGGCAGAAAATTCTCTTTTAGGCATGTCTGATTAAACAAATTTCAAACATTATGTCTGCTTAATTTTAGCATAATCCATTCTTATTCACGGATATTTTTTCCGTGTATTGCAATCAAATCATGCAAGAAATGCACTGTAGCACTGAAAATTACTTTTATTTCCTAAGTAATTTCCATTATATCGGAGATTTTATATATATATATATATATATATATATACTGGGTTGTATATTAATATCCTTTCGCTTTTATTATTATTTCATTTAAATTTTTTTTTATATATATATATATATATATATATATATATATATATATACAAATAATTCATCGAGTCTAGAAGAAACCTCAGCAGAATGCAGAAAGCACTGGACGGCCGTTTCTTCCTATATTTGGGACTAATCAGCCGGGCGCATCCACGAGCGAGAACTGAAACCCGGACAGTTACGTTATCAGGCAAACGTCATACCAACTGTACCAAGTAACAGTGACGAAGAGTTAGTGAATTAGACACGATATAGCGCCGCTTGATCACATATTCCGTGGTGGAACACATCCAAGTTTTCTTTACTCATAGTAATGTGCTCCCCCGTTCTATGACTGCTATCCGCAAGCCGGTCCATCCAGATCATTAGAAGCCGGTTCAAACAAGAATATACAAGTGATAGAAATGATATATATATAATTGTCTATTTGGGCAGCAAACTCTCTTTTAGACACTTTTCATTAAAGACAAATGACAAAGTACGACGTTTAAAGTTTTTTTCTTCTTCTTGTTTTCCTATAAGTTTTTCTTTTCTGGACATAATGCTTTTTTCTGGAGATATCGTTTCTTTTCTTTTTCATTATCAATGCTTCCATTATTTTTACTATTTTTACATGTGAATGAGACTATAATATTTGCATTTTCTTCGAGTATGTTACGGATGGAGTTTGTGTGATACTATTTGTCATTGTCGCGGTAAAACGGAAGACAATTTTGCTAAAACATAAGAAAAGGTTATGTGTTGAGAGACATTGAAACGAGAAAGGTTAATACCAAAAACCCGGGGGAAGAACTGAGAACAGTCTGAACAATGGAAGAGTGGCCCAGACTTAAGGGGCAACTGTTGACTGAAAAACAGCTGCAAATGCAAGCTGTAAAGCGAAAACTTCATTTTCGTAAACAATGAATTTTCAGTGGATTTTCCTGTTTGCAAGTTGAATCGACACAGGGGACAGGTGGATAAACCACCCAAGCTCACTGAGATGGTTTAGTAAGAGATAATGATATGAGAGTTTGGGAGAAGGGCATTCCTTAGAATTATGTGAATAAATACGAATGTGCCAATACGCCAGAAGAGAAACGAGTCGGAGCAGAAGAGAGACAGAGACAGAAGACAGAAGAGAGACAGAGACAGAAGATAGAAGAGAGACAGAGACAGAACATAGAAGAGAGACAGAGACAGAAGACAGAAGAGAGACAGAGACAGAAGACAGATGACAGAAGAGAGACAGAAGATAGAAGAAAGACAGAGACAGAAGACAGAAGAGAGACAGAGACAGAAGACAGAAGATAGAAGAGAGACAGAAGACAGAAGAGAGACAGAGGCAGAAGATAGAGGATAGAAGAGAGACAGAGACAGAAGACAGAAGATAGAAGAGAGACAGAGGCAGAAAACAGAAGAGAGACAGAGACAGAAGACAGAAGAGAGACAGAGACAGAAGAGAGACAGAGACAGAAAACAGAAGAGAGACAGAGACAGAAGATAGAAGAGAGACAGAGACAGAAGACAGAAGACAGAAGAGAGACAGAGGCAGAAGATAGAAGAAAGACAGAGACAGATGACAGAAGAGAGACAGAGACAGATGACAGAAGAGAGACAGAGACAGAAGACAGAAGACAGAAGAGAGACAGATGACAGAAGAGAGACAGAGACAGATGACAGAAGACAGAAGAGAGACAGAAGACAGAAGAGAGACAGAGGCAGAAGATAGAGGATAGAAGAGAGACAGAGACAGAAGACAGAAGATAGAAGAGAGACAGAGGCAGAAAACAGAAGAGAGACAGAGACAGAAGACAGATGACAGAAGAGAGACAGAGACAGAAGACGGAAGATAGAAGAGAAGCTCACGTGATTATCTGCCGACGAAAACCTCCGACTTCAGCTTTGTACCAAACTTTACCAACAACAGCAAACCAGATTTTTGCCAGTTCGACGATAATATCACTTCCGATTTAGATGCGGGCTGAGCAGCTGATAATTGCATGCGAACTCTAATATAAACTAATTATTGTACGGAGGACTGATATAAAAACAGTATTTTCTTTTGTTCAATTTATTCGAGTGTTATTTTTTTTTCTGTGCGTCTTCGCCCTGCTTGAACGAGACCAACACGAAGATACCCGAGCTGATTCGGCCTTGGCCCTCTTATGATCAAACTTAAATCACAACGTGGGATTAGGCAGGTCTGAGATGGAAACAATCTTCATCGATCAGCCGTAGTGTTGGAAGTCTTGGACGACCGGGGTGGGTGTTGTACCATTAAACAACTTCTTGGAAAAAGTACTTGGGGATGACTGTACTATGGTTTCGTATTGTGCTTAAAAATGTAATTTATTCTCTGTTTTTAGCTTAAGATAAAAAGACGGTGTCAGGATATAATCAAGTTGTATAAAATACCAAAAATACGGTACTTCTACCGAGTAATGTTGGACAAAACAATTGAGCAACCAGGAAGCTTTAAGGAACGAAAGTTAAACTTCTTTTTCTATGAACAGTGTCCCTTCAGAAGGTTAGGTATATGGCTCTCCATTACTTCCTATCATTTGTGACGGTTATTATTTGGTCATCCCTCATATACCCATAAGCAATCCATTCAAACAAGATGATCAGGTAAGTGGCTAGCTATATAATACGTTTTCGTAAATTAAAATGTATTTTTATTTATATTCTTTATCAGTCTGTCAGCTGCAGATATCTTTACGCAAAACCGCTTGGAGTTAATTTACATAAACAAGTACCAGGTCTGTTTATGACCGTTCAAATCGATATTCCTCAGTTAATTGTAAAAAAAAATGAATGAAAACTCGATATTTTTAGGCAAGAATTTATGAAGAATAAACTTTTAAAACAGAGTTGTTGTGTTCAAAGTCACCTTTGACCTTTGAATTATGCCAAAATATACAGTTTCGATATCGGTGACTGGGTGGAGTGGATATTTTTGAATCATGTCTGATTTGTTTGCAGATTTGACCTTTCTATCTGTAGCGTATTTTGGAAGGGATTTACCTTTTTTTCAAACGAATCTTGGAAAATCAGTTGATTTTTTTTATTCATTTCACTACCAACAAGGCAAGAAAATCATGAAGATGCAAGGAGTTACTACGAGGATCGGTGGAAATGTTCTAAGCCCCACCCTGAAAGGTGAGCCAGAACTGAACATTTTTGTTTTAACAAAACATTACAAGGTCTTATAAAACTAGAAAAACTAATTCAGATTTCTCTCTTAATTTCTCTGCAAGTGAGTCCCATCGAAAGTTGAGAGGTGTGAGACAAATCTAAAAATAGACAAATCTAAAAATAGACAAAACAGAGGCCCGGGCAGTCATAAAATATTTTTAAGAGTAAAGTATAACACCAAAGGAAATCCACGAGGACATGTTTCAGGCACTTTGTGAGGACTCCCCTTGCTATGCAACTGTGAAGGAGTGTGCTTCGGAATTCAATCCGGTAGGGACAGCACAAAAGATGACCTTCGATCAGGTCGTTCAAAAACCTCAACCACTGATGAACAAGTTGATGCCATTCCCTGCATGATTTTGGATGACAGACGTATTACTGCTCGGTAGATAGGTAAGTCCATAGGCATTAGTTCTGGTTCAGTCCATACTGTTTTAATTGAGATCTTGGGGATGGACAAACTGCCTGGGTCCCAAGAATACTAACAGCAGAACAGAAGCTGAAACTGGTTAACATTTCCAGGACACTTCTGACTCGCTTCCATGCTAACCCTGAGAATTTCCACCGCAGATCGTAAACCTGGTGTAGAGTTTGGTAATAGCAACAGACAATACTCGACTGTAATTAAAGCTTTCTGACAAACTTGATTGTTCATCTTAACCCCCCCCCCACATCGCGCAAGGGTAATGGCCTTTTAGGGGAGTTCTTTGTGGCCTGACTGTTTGTATGGGAGTAGTCTGTACAATGCTCGGGCGATGTTTTGTGGTTGGGCGACGCTGGGTAATGTCTCGTTTTCGTTGGCATATGGGACATCCGTATTCGGCTCCTGGGCGTCCCTGATACTTGGTTCAGGGGGCTCAGTTAAAGCACTATGGATGGGAATAGAAATTTCAGTTGTTTGAAACTTCCTTAGAAGCCCGATCCATCCATACTGATTCGATATTTACGGTTAGGTAGTGTCATGACAACTCTACCTGTTGTGTCCAACCGGTGATTGGTTTGACGTTGTATTGGTACTATGTCCCCTTTCTGAAGAGGAAGCAGGGTACAGGCCGTACGGCTGTACCTTTCTATTAGGCGGGCACTACGATTTTGAGCTGCAGCTATACATTTCGCATGCGAGTTGTATAGCGGGGTTGGGATGGTATAAAATCCCGTAGCCGACGCTGTAGTAGAAGTTGTGCTGGGTATAGCCCAATGGTCTGGATGGGCGTGTTCCTGTACTGAAGGATATCTCGTGCTGCTCTGTTATTATCCAGGGATCCTTGATTTCCAGTGTTAGTATATACTATTCTTTTAGCAGATTTGACAGCTAGCTCTGTTCGGCCATTGGATTGTGGATAGGCAACGGATGATAGTCTGTCTTTCACCGCCCAGACGTTCAGGAATTGTTGGAATGGTAGTGAATTGAAAGGTGGACCACCATCAGTGCTAAGTTACTCTGGAGCGCCATAGGTCCGGAATATATCTCGACAAATTGAGATTATTCGCGAGTCATCTGCATGTCCATGGCTTAAATAAAAAAAGTGTGAACCATCCAGTTAATCTATCAGCGCAGACACGGTACTGCTGTACGGGTTCGTTTTCGCCTTGTGACATGAATGCAAAGGTTATGTGATGTAACATAGGATTTAATTGCTGTGTGACTAATGCCTCTGTTATAATTTTTGGGGGTCAGTAGAAAACAAAAACATTGGGTGGGTGTTTGTTATAGAATTTTGAACTGATTCATCGGCGCAATTGTATAGTTTTGATGTTAGTCTGCGATGTTGGTATATCCGTTATTTTTATACTGAATTGTTGGGGGGTCACTTCCAGATGGAGCCGAGGAAGCTTGACCGCTCTTGATTAAGCTGGGATCGTTTGGTTGGTGAGTTTCTTAGCTTGCTTAAAGATAAATAGTGCTTCTCCTATCGCCTTGACTCCCAACTCTCTCAGCATAGCTATATCCATCATTTGTAAGTTCTCCTTTGTCAGTTTTTCACTTGCAAATGTTGCAGTATAGTTCTTGGCCGAGTCGGCAGAGATTCCCGCTTCAATGAGGTAATTTTCCCAATCTTCAGGTTCCATCACTGTTCGCAGCGCCATGTAGAGTTCGGTAATAGCAACAGACTGTACTCGACTGTAATAGAAATTGAGTCTGACACTTTTGATTGTTGACCTGAATTCACCTATTCGAACTTGAATCAAAGATCCAAAGCAAACAGTGGAAACACACTGGTTTTGAACCGCGAAGAGTTTCAAGCAGGCAACGTCTCCATCATTTTGAATTCTGGAGGCCATAATATTCTATCTGGAAAAGAGAAAAAACAAACTATTAATGCACCATAATTAAGATAACTGAAGGAAGCAATTAAATTCAAACCAAGAGGGAAGCTGATGGCTGGTGCGCTCTTGCACACGGATAATGCACCTGTTCACAATACTCAGATTGCAGTAGCTGAAGCATTCAATCATGGCTTTGAATTGTTACCTCATCCCCCTTACTCACCATACTTAGCTCCATCTGACATCTTCCTATTTCTGAAACTCAAATCCTATCTGCGTGGTCGCCATTTTGAATACCATGGCAGGATCAAATATGCCGTGGAGAAGGGAGGTCGACAGGGGGACGCCATCTTCTTCCTTGAAGGGATTGCAATGCTTAAGTATCGTTACAACAATTGAATTGATATCAAGGGGAATTATTCACACTTATATCACTTTTCCACTTTCAATTGAATCAAATTTTGTGACATTTTTACCACTACCTAAATCAGGGATTGAAATCACAACTGCCACGGAATCAGATATGTTTATAACCAAAGCTTTGGCTCATTGGGCTCTGTAATTCTTAAAGGTTTATCTACAAGTTTCAGTTCAAAATTCCGGGAAATCTATCGAGTAGGATTCTGGTACACTTCCTATTCAGCCTCATCATAGCAGATAACACTAGTTGCCTCAGTACACACCTAACATTGTTTTTATTTAAATATGAAGCCGTAACTCGTCGTCCCAGATAAAAGTAGTCCCACAGTAAATGAAGTCTCGAAGAAAAACAGGATGAATTCAGTGGAGTTATGCTTTCATGAAGCATTTCCGAAGTTTCACGTTTCCAGACATCTATTAAAACATTTCTCGGATTATTTTGCATCATTCACCCTCTCCTCCTCTAAGAGATCGGATGAAGACACTAAGACGCAAGACGGAAAACTTTGAGGATAGAGTGGACAATAAAAGACCAGGATTCAAGGAGACAGAAGATAAGGATTGATGTTGCGTTTAACATTTGGTAAATCGTAGTTGAGCAGAAAGCAAAATGATAGAAAAGGGTTCTGCATTCGTGAAGTTCTAGAAATGCAACTATTAGAACATCTCTAATGGCTAATATCTAGCAATTTTAACAGTTGAATGATCAGACCGTATTGCTAGTCTGGTAATTCGCTCAAATTAGCGGAGCCGAAGTAACAAAGAAGACAAATCATCAGAACAATTCATCATCATCATGGCTTGGTTTCGCAAAGCGAAGATCAAGAATGTGTCTGTACACGTCAATTGCAGGTACGTTTGTGACTGATAAGTCTACGTCCTGGGTAAAACGATAAACTACACCCAACAGCAAGGTTAGGAGATATTGAGGACCGTGGAAACATTTCTTGATGGCTGGAGTTCCCAGGTCCACGCTGCCGTGAGGTGGTGGCACTTAATAGGGTCCCAGCTATGGGCAAATATTTAACTCCCAAACTAGGGTCAAAGCACTATAAAAGTGCAAAAATAGGTTTTAATACCATCAATACATTTAAAAAATTATGTATATATATATATATATATATATATATATATATATATATACAGGGTGTCCATAAAAAAATTACACTTATAGCTGCATACTGATGAGATGAGTGATTTTTGTTGATTACTGACTTTATTTATTTTAAAATACGCTATTTGAATGATGACTAACATTTGGCAAATTCAGTCTTACTTTTCCTGTGATTCACACTATTGTAAACTATCTGGTTTTCATCGTTATTTACAGATTATTTCAAAAAGGTAAAATTTAATTACTTATTCACACAATCCCACTGTTTATATTGCCTCAACTTCTTTAGATGAAACCAGTCCTTAGCGCTCATTCATTTCACACGATCTCCTGCTATTCATATAGCAAAGAATCATTGTTCGTTAGTGTTTGATTTTGTAACTTTACACACAAATAAGTTTCAATTAGCTATATTCAACTTCATTAGGGGGAGGCCACACATCAAATCTTTCAACATAAACAATTTTCATTTTCGAAATCTGCTTTGGTTAATCTATCTCATAAATCATTTATAATTTCAGGGTATCTCATGGTCTGCGGTCATGAAACAGTTCAGTGAAAATTCTATAGCACAAAATTTCGAAACCATTTTTCACACGTTTGATCATTTACATAATCTTCTTCACAAAATAGTTTTTGTCTTTGTTTCGCACTTTTAATTATGGGTCTTAAAAAAATAGTAATGTATATCGAATATTTTGATTATTTTTCTCCATCTACAATTCTCAGTTCGTTAAGGAAATATACTCAGTTTTACTTAGAGGAAAAATACCCGTCGATATGACAGCCGTCACAATACAGAATGATCGTTTTAAATGAAAACTAAACAGAGATATTTAAGAACTGTAGAAGGTTTAATGTTTTATTAATATTTTTTAAAAGTTAGACCATTAAATTTTAATAACGATGAAAAGAAAATTTATCTTAGCCGATGCATTTCGCCCTTTGCAGGATTTTAGATGCAAGGATTTTACATTTTTACTTCTGTGCAAAAAAATAAAAAAAAATAAAAAAATAAAATAAAATAAAATAAAATTTCAAGAACATCATTTATTCACTTTCGTTTATTAGACATTAAATTGTGTCAATTGGCGTCTTCTATAGTTTATCTTACATTTCGGTTAACGTGATGAATATTTATGGGTGTTCTTAAATTAAAATTTTTTAAAAGGCAATAATATTTTGCTCTTGTATACAAATACTTTTTACAAAGTAAAATCCTTGCATTTGCCCTGATAAAGTCTCTGATATGACGGAACTCATCGGCTGAGTTACGTTTTCCTTTTGTTTTTATTCATATTGTACTTTTACATATATACTCTACCTGAAATTTTACAGGATTTAATATGTATATTTTGTATTGAAGAGAATAAGAATATTAAATGATATTTTTATTTTTTAAATATTAATAAAAAAATAACTCGTGCTTAATGTATTTTTGCAAATGTTGGCTTCTGTTGACAAACATTAAAGGATTCGTATATGTGTTTATTAATTGGACATTTGGATGACATTTTTGCTAAAATAAATCCTACGGTTTGTTTGAATGAGTTGATTGCTGATAGATTCTGGAAAGAGGTAAGCACGAAGATAGATAGATAGATAGATAGATAGATAGATAGATAGATAGATAGAATCAGTGACAGATATATATATATATATATAGAGAGAGAGAGAGGGAGGAGAAAGAACACCTGTAACGCGTTTAAGCTTTTGTGGCCTATTGAAAACAAGGGAGATAACTTAGTATTAAAAGATAACCTGGGAAAAATAAAGAAAGCAAATAACAAGAAATGAAATCAAGATGAAATATAAGATTAAAAGTTTTCTAAGAATTCGATATATTTTCATTTATTGATAAACCAGCTGCACTTTCGTAATCCTAATATCCCAGAATTCTTTAGCATTAAGAATTATCCGGATTTCGGTTAAAAAAATCTATTAATTCCACTTTCTGCTGGTTTTACATAATCCATAAACATCTAAAATTAAAATCCCCCCACACACATGGTTTATATAATGTGGTGGTCCTTTTCGGGCACATCGGTATCTAATTTTCTCTTACTGCTAATTAATAGCAATTTAGAATCAGTTCGAATGAATACAAAAGTCTTTCACATTGTGATTGTAATTGTTAAAAAAGAAATCAGTCTATATCGAAATTATCTTTAAGCGATGAGACCTATTCATTGCAGCTGAAGAAGTCAGATAGTCAGATAAACGACTAATGTCGATCAAAATTCCGAAGACAATGTTCATCAGCAAGTATTATTATTGAAGCTAACACATGGAAAAGTTGAAAAAAGAAATAAATTGAGACCATCGGAAGAGCAAAACAATACATTAATAAAGAGATAAAAAGGAAGTTCAAGAAGAAATATGATAAAAAGGCCGAAGGCTGGATATAACATGAGAGACTGTGGGTTTAAAATGCAGAAATAATATAGCAAGTCGTTTACTGACAGATATACAAGAATTTAACTGAAAGATGTTTAAGCTGAGAAGGTATAAGTTCATAACTAAATCGGAGTAAATGGGGGTCTGTAATTTATTTGCAGTTGAATTTTATCTATTCGCGATAAGCAGTTACACTTGGAATGAGAGACCATACTGTTGGGCCTCGAGTTCACTTCAGATCTCAAGTGGAATACATATATACAATCCATTGTTTTAGATGCTGGAAAATTTATACCTGATTCATTCTGTCATACTTTATACAACCTTGTGTAAATTATTTGAAGCAAAACTAATAATTACGTTATTATTTACTTTCTTTTCGAATTTTTCCAATAAAACATGACACAGTGCACATGTTAGTACTTCGTATGTCCATTCCACGATGTCTTTCCTTGCAGATTAGCCACGGATTCTCGATTGGACTTAAATCAGTAAAGTTCTCTAGCCAGTCAAATGAATTGCTCACTGATAAGCCTTGCCATTGTGATTGTGCAGTGTCACAATTTTCGTACGTTTCCTTAGAGTAACGTCCATTACAGACAATGGCCGTAGGACAACTAATCGACAGTCGAGACAATAGTCTCTGGGTGCGATGAAAATCTGATGCAATCACGGATGACGCAATATATCTCAAGGTCAAAAAATTTTCATCATACACCCGAAAATAGATATATATGACTAAACACCACTGCAAATGAACTAATCTGAGGAAAAAATAGAAATCGTTTACACCCTGTCACTCCACTGGATCTAAACCTGAGCGTATGGTGAAAGAAAATAAACTAAAGCGGTTGTTTCAATTAAGTGTACGTACAAGGTTAAATTAAACCAAAAGGGAATATTTCTGATTTAGTTGGGCTGCAGCTGTTAAATCCTAACCTAATCCAGCCTTAACAGTTTTCCAAAAATCGTTTACGCAGTCTTGCAGGGAGATATTTATTTCCCACTTTGAAGGCTCTTTCTTTTGAGACGTGACATTGCAAACCTGTCTCATCTCTATCGCACTTACAATGCGAAATGTTTAGAACTTTACAATTCGAACACACCATGCTACTTCCATAGGGTCGTATCATCCTCATTCCTTAACTGTTCAAAATATAATTTGACAGATGTTTTTCAAAGAAAAGCCATTTTGCGAAACAGTCTGCCGCGTGTCTCTTCCCTGAACTCTACAATCTTAATGAATTCAAGTGTCAATTTTTATATATACTAAAAATATCCTCATAATCTTCACTTTCTACCACTTCCTCTTTCATTCATCTTAATGTTGTGGATTCCGTGAATGGAATCCTGCACAAATAAATAAACAACGCCAGTAATTGAGTTAGAAAAATAAGTGTATTAAACGTAAGAATACAGACTTGAAGTGAAGATTAGTAGTCCAGGAATGCGGGTTAGTAGAAAGTATGTACAAGTCTGTACGTAAAGCCATAATCATCTCTCTGGACTCTTGTATAACTCTCTGAGAACACCCTGTGTCTGTCTCCGTATCTCTTAACCTGTCTCAACGTATCTCCACGTATCTCAACGTATCTCAAACAGCAGATATTCTCTCTGTCAGTATAAGTATACTTTGGACGAGTCCATATTATGTAAAAAGGGGAGAGCCCCACAATACTTAATGAATTCAAGTGTCAATTGTTATATATACTAAAAATATCCTCATAATCTTCACTTTCTACCATCTTCTCTTTCATTCATCTTAATGAATTCAAGTGTCATTTGTTATATATACTAAAAATATCTACCATCTCCTCTTTTATTCATAACACATATCTCTTTCATCATTGCTATTTTAATTATAATAGTCTAGCCTTCGTATTGGATGAATTAATATAAATAATATTAATATAAATAATACTCTTTAAATCACAATTGAAAGTGGATCGTTCTTTGGGTATCATTTCGTAAGCGGAAATTGTTTAAACCAAAGAAGAAAGGGGATGTCCGATCTCTGTATTATGTCTTTATTACTTAAAATGCCAGTGTGACGCTGAGTAAGAGATTGGAAGCAAGGATTGATTAACATCTACAAGCCAATAACTTAATATTTATGACGTTGTGACCGCTCCTATAACTGTCAGATAGTAATAGTTTACATGTTATTAGTCTAACTTACACAGTGACCTGACATAAATAATATATAACAAATATTTTAAATTATATCGTAAAATGCTATAAATTAAATATATATTCTGAATCATTAACTTCTAAGAAAAAATATTCTAAGTTGTTATGTAATATTAAACCGCCCATATGGAAGTGATTACTAGCTACAGAAATTCGATTATATAGAACGATTCTGATAATTTCATTGACGAAGAGTGTTAGCAGGGAAGATGTCTTAAGCAAAAAAGGAACGAAAATTACTTACATTATTTACACTATTCGTATTATTATCCCCATCTTCATTGGCATATTCACAACGTTTCAATCGTTGTACGCTCCCAACGTTGTAAATATGACAATGAAGATGAGGATAACAGTTCGAATAATGTAAATAATGTAAGTAATTATAATACCCCATTTCAGAGATATAGACAGAAACGAAAATGTCACTTATTCTCAAACTCAGAAAAAAGCAGCTGAAATTTCTTGGATATATATTAAGGAAAGAGAGATGGGAGAATTTGACACTCACAAGGGATATCGAACGCAAAAAGAACGTTTGAATACAATTTATTTGGATCTATTGTCATCCGTTTTAAATTAAACCTCGAAGTTAAGCATTTATAGTTAATTTTTTCGATTAAATTTTAGACTGAATGGGTTTGCAAATCGTTTTGTTTTTACAATTCTTGATTCTTTGAGGAAAAGTTAAATTTCTTCGTTAAAAACGCATGTTTGTTCTTTATAGCATATTAAAGTTCACGCTGTTATTGTCTTTTTATGTTTTCTATACAAGTTCAACTCAGACTACATGAAAATGTCGATATCGGAAGCGTCTAAGACAAAAAAAAAACTGTCTTTACAAAGTGTCATTCAATATTCGAGCCTCGTTTGGTTTGAAGCTATTCATAAAAGAAATTGTTTGTGTGTTTCGTCACTGAATAGCATTTTCGATTCAATTTGTAATAATGATAGCACGAATTTAATTCTGAAAGGTCATCTAGGTTCAGGGCATATTTGAAAGATATTTTGATAACTTACGAACAACTGTTTTATAAACATGCACTATAAAGAGTCAAGCATAATGTCGGAGCTTGAGAGTTGGGTTTTGAAATAATAAATAAAACTGCCCTTTGGAATAAACTCTTAAGTTTTTGAGACCTGAGTTCACGAACCGTTTTAACCCTTCTACCTGAGATCCTGAGTCAAAATTCGCAAATAATTGGTATGTAATGTTTCATGATAGATATAAAAATAGTTATAAGTGTTTACCCACCGTTCAACCGGTACCTGATTATTAAGTCATATTTCTTGACCACTTTTCAACCAGTGGCTGCGCCTTACATATGTTTTCTCTACCCCCCGGTCAAGCGGTGGTCAGGGCTCAAAGGGTTAAAAAAAAAAGAAAAAATTAGACGAGTGTTAACTTGAGTTATCGCCCTTGAAACTAAAACTATTAAAATAGCTAGAGAGCGTTCCATTGTTTGAATACGTATTGGATTAATTAAGAATCTATATACTTAATGATGTATTATGTTGTCTATAGTATGTCTGAAATATGTAAATGGGACGTTTTGGTGACAGGAATAATATTCGGGCGAATGGGTCTGTGATTTGCAATAAGCTTGTTTCAATTCAGTAATTACCCGATTCCTCATGCTATCCTCTATCTTTACAAGAGCCAGATCAGACTGAAAATGGAGTAATCA
Source organism: Acanthosepion pharaonis (assembly GCA_903632075.3). Taxonomy (NCBI): domain Eukaryota; kingdom Metazoa; phylum Mollusca; class Cephalopoda; order Sepiida; family Sepiidae; genus Acanthosepion; species Acanthosepion pharaonis. The sequence continues at coordinate 2,622,682 of CAHIKZ030000333.1, read as the reverse complement.
TGTCAAATTTAGCTGAGTGATGCCCAGTCGTCACTTTCCAGTCCCGATATTCAAAAGCATCTCTGAGTCCTTGTGTGTGATGAATTATGTTCCTCCTTTCACCTCCTTCGCAAGCGGGATACGGCGAGAATCTCAATGCTCTATTCCAACTTCCATGGAAAGTGATCGGGCGAACTACATTCCACCAGAATTAACCTTCACGGCTCGAACCCGCCATGCCACTTACATCGTAGCAAACCACCCATATTGCCTCCATATTTCATCGCTGTGAAGTCCCACTCAAACAGCTTCTTCCAGCGAATCAAGATTTGTGGAACCGACGACTATTTTCCCCAGTAACTACAATCATAACCTGTTCAAGTCTAAAGTTAAGAGTTATCTTCCCCTGCCTGTATATATTGACACTTAACGTAACCCTCTACCTTGAGTGACCTCCAGGCCATGTACACGATGAACCTTACTGAAAAAAAATACAAGTTCAAGTTTTAACTTGTATTTTTTTTCATTGTACTTTTTAGTATCAATGGGCGAGTGGCTTTCCTCAAAGAGATATAGGCCATTAAAATAAATAAAACTGCCCAAATCTGTAAAAAAAAAAAGAATGATTAGACGATTGTTGAGTTAAAACTCTTGAAACTAGAATTATTAATATAGCTAGAGAGCGTACCCTTGGTTGAATATAATCTCATCACCATTCACGATGTGAGATAGTCATTTCTTTATCGTTTTAATTTCCCGACCAACAAAATTAATTAAATATATAGTAAATGATATATCATGTTGTCTATAGTATGCCTGGAAAGTGTAAATGGAACGTTTTGATGACAGGAGTCATATTCGGAGTAATGGGCCTGTGATTGTGATAAGATTTGTTCAGTACAGTAAGTACCGGACTCCTCATGCTATCCTCTATCTTTAAAAGAGCTAGATCATGCCAAAAATGGAGTACTCATGTCATATTTGGCCTGGAGATGCCAGTCTTCATTTTTCAGTCTCGGTAGAACTTAAAACCGTCTCTGAGTCCTGAGGCATAACGTTTAAGCTATCAGCATGCTACCGTATTTTGAGAATCTTGAAGCTGGTATCAAAACAGGTAGACCGAGAAGAAAATTATTTTCGAAGTTTCGGGGTTGACGGATTTGCTTAAAAAGTTTTCTCATATAAGTTACTGGTAAATAGTTCGTTTTACATCATTTCGGGTATCGGAAAAAATTTGACTTATGAACGTCATTCGTAAAAACCCAAATCATGAACACGAGTTCTGCAACGTTTTTTGAAGTAATCATGCGTGTCTGGAGCATGGCAGCTTGGTTGAGCCCATCACGACTTAAGCTGGTTGTAATTTCTGAAATATCCTTCTCCTAGATTGGTTAAAGCTTAAATAACTCAAACTATTTTTACGATGTTCTGAATTAAGAGTTATTCTTCTCTATTGTGTGCCAACCAAGACAAGGATTTTCATTTTGGCCTGTTACTTTAGCGATATCTGAAGGAGGGTCGATTAATAACTTTCAAAAACTAATTAACAATGTCGTAGAAAGAGACCGGGCCAGAATTTGAAACCGGAACGGCGATTCGACTTCCTATGCGGATAATCGTTACACCATCCGCATGTGCACAAGCGAAGTGTTGCAAATTGGTAATGCTAATATTCATTATACCAAAAAAAAAAAACATGTCGGTATTCATTGACCGTGCTCAGTGTTAATGGCGATTGAAACTTATAAAACTTTCAATTAAAACAATTCTATGGGAAAATAGTTCTCTCACGTCCAGTAGCTATTATCGCTCTATCCAGTACTGACGGCAAGTTCTTCCTAATATTTTTCTTGATTTAGTGTGGAACGTCGACATCTAGATTATGCCTTTGTTTTCCTCTCGAGTTACATGTTCTATCCATTTTAGATGATGTTAAAATTCCTCAATTGAAGTGGTTTCTGTTATTTTGGAGGGAAATCTGAGCTGATTCTTGTTGATGAGTGGTTTAATGGTCAAAAATACTGTCAAATATTGGACAAAGGAATATTTCCACTATTTGAAACCAATAACATTGACAAGATTGTCTACCTTTTTTCAAGAAAATGGAGCGCCATGTCAGACGAGCAAAGAAGCAAAGGGCTGGAAGGAATCGCAAGGAACCAAGTCACTGCCATGAGTATCTCAAAGCCCTGACATGGATCCAATAGAGCACATTTGGAAGCACTTTCACCGAAAACTTCGAGAGCGTGCAACCAAAATCACGTCAGTGGCAACCCTTAAAGAAACATTGCTAAAGGAGTGGTGAAATATGTATCAGACGATTATTGATAACTTGACGAAATCCATGAAAAATCGAATACAAGCACTGAAACTAGCAAATGGAGGACCTACTCTATACTAGTTCCAAATACTGTTTATTTATGTTGAGTAGGGATCACGTAATTAAATTTTGAAATTGGATGTAGCTTATTTCTCCTGGCTAAAAGATTTTCTTAGGCCACTGTAATGACAAGAACTCATTTCAGAATGAAGGAAACCAGGGAACATCTTTCGAATCAATACGAAATTAATGTTGCAATTTCTTGTGGAATGACGATAATAAATTTACGGGAAACTTCAGATAATCCTCCTGATGGTCCATATGATTTCTATAGAAGCATAAAATCGCTGACCTTGTAAAGAGGTGGCTTTAGGATATTGAGAATTAATTGAAAGTTTGGTGTTGCATTGTGCAGAAGTCATATCAGAAGATGAACCTAGAAAAATCGATACTTCTTTTGTAAACATGATCTTTTGACGGCAGAAGCCAAAATCTTCTATGATAATTGAACAAGAAATTTCTTTACCTCATTTTTAAAAAAAAATTGGTTTGTGTTCGGGTTCTAGTTGAACAATGTTTGGGGTTAGATTAATTAGATATGTTAAAAGATGGAGGAGAAAAGAAAAAAAATGAAAGTGGCAGTATAAATTGGATTGAGAAGGAATACAATTAGGAGAAGAGCAAGGTTAGAGAGAAGAAAATAAATAAAATGAGGAAGACGACAAGGACGGAAAAGAAAAAGGCGGGCGATCATTAATGGGGGGGGGGGCGCAAATTGAGAAAAAGGACTAGGAAAAAGACGTGAAGGAAAAAAATGATAGAAGAAAAAGAAAAAGAAGAAGAAGAAGTTGAATCAAACGAAGATGAAGAAGGAGGAGGAGGATAGGAGGAGAGGGAGAAATAGAAGGAGTAAATACTTAGGACGATATAGAAATAGCAGAAGGAAGAAGACGAAGTAAAAGGTTGGTTGGTTGGTTGGGTTTTATGGCATATCAACCACTGTAGGTCATTTAATGCCAAATCTACTTATATACATATATACATAGGTACATACATACATACACAAACATATATATATATATATTAAATATATAGTACTATTAAACGTATAGCTGTCAACATTATTTTTTCAAAAACGTATTGCTGGCATCATTATTTCTTCAAAGACGTATAGCTGGCTACATTACTTTTTCAAAAACGTATAGCTGGCAACATTACTTTTTCCGAAAACATTATCTGAGCCCTTGCTGTTGGACATAGTTTATCGCCATACCCAGGACGCGGATGTAGTTTATCGCCATACCCAGGACGCGGATGTAGTTTATCGCCATACCCAGGACGCAGATGTAGTTTATCGCCATACCCAGGACGCGGATGTAGTTTATTGTCATACCCAGGACGTGGGTAAGATCTGGAAAAAGCTAGGAGTTCACTATTTGCCCATTGCTGGGACCCCCTAACAGGTGCTACCACACCTAGTCAGGGTGGACCTGGTAACACCAGCAATTAAGAGGTGGTTCCACGCTCCTCAAAACCTCCTGATCAGAGGCCTTGCTGCTGGGTGCAGTTTAACGTCATACCCAGGACCCGAAGTAAAAGGATAATGTAGAGGAAATAGTTAAGGTGATGTACAGAGAGAAGAAGAAGAAGTATAGTGGGAAGGGGAAATGATGAGAAGAAGAAAAACGGAAAGAAGAAAAAAATGGGAAGTAAAAAAAAACAGAAAAGAAAACAAGATGGAAAAAACAATGATAAAAAATAATATAAAGAAAGAATGGAAAGAAGAAGAAGAAGAAGAAGAAGAAGAAGAAGAAGAAGAAGAAGAAGAAGAAGAAGAAGTTGTAGTAGTAGTACAGTTGGAAGAGGCAATGGTGGGAAGAAGAAGAAAAATGGAAATAAAATAATGAAATGAAAACAAGATGAAAATGTCAATGATGATGAAGAATAAGAAGGAAGATAAAGAAGAAGAAAGCCGGGGAAATAGATAGAAATGGTTGAAATAAAAAGACAGAAAACAGTAATAAAGAAATCAGAGGAAGCAATGGAGCATAGAGAAAGAAGAAATATTTGGCACCAATAGTTTTTTTCTTCCAATACAAGCATTCGTCTTCCTGATATTTACGACAGCTAGAAAACGGAGAAAAGGCGTCCGTGGCGGACTCAGATAAGTTATAAATCTATACGGTAATTAAAGCTATGGATCCGCAGCAGCTTAAGTTCCAGAGGAAAATCCCTTTTAACACTATGTATTTTATTGTACTTTATTGATAAGAAATTGTTTTACCGCTTTTAACATGGACCATTTTCATTTTTTAAAAAATTCTTTTTGATGTTTGCTTTTCATATCTCTTTGGTTCTCTTTCAGTCTTGTGCCGGCCTAGCTAAAACAGGAATTATATGAGAGTTCAAATGGAAATAATTACGCGAGATCCCGAGAGCATTTTGAAAAGTTGGCTTAAACTATTCGACGAACATTAAACTTTTATATGTCCCATAAAACACTTTTCTTTAAAATTCTCACTAAATAATATCCCTTAATTCCTATAAACTGGCAGTTGCCTAGCGTGAATCAGCGAGCATCAATGAAATCATCATAAAAAAATCCCGGCTTGAATTCAATAACAAATTAGTGTTCTAATGAGTATAGCTCTTAGGAAAATCCGATATGTAACTGAAGGAAAGGGTGGCTTTGTACTATACGCTGGAAAAGGAAATGCGATTTTCATGCTCAGAATTGTAAAATTCTGAAATTAACAGTTTCCATTTAAACTTCTTAATCCTATTGACTGTTATATTTATTAACAATTTCCATACAGGAATAAGCCTGCTTTTATTAGCCGAACATTTAGTATGAGAAAAATTTCATTAAAACATTCTTAAATAATCTTCTTAAAAAGATTTCTTACAAAATCTTACAGAAAATTAAACTTCTTAACCCTATTGACTGTTATATTTATACCCTTTATAGTATTGATAAGAAATTCCTTAGATTGTTCTAATTCCACGTGCCATGCTATTTTTATATCTCAGTTGCCAAGGTTTTGTTCCCTCTGATGTAGCCAGGTATTGAACTCAGAAGTCATCACGAGTTATATATATATATCAATCTACGGGCAATTCTGTACTGAACCCTTGGATTAAATAAAGAATCGAGATGCCAGGTCAGTACATATCATGTTGCATATCCGTCTTTAGATTTTGTCGAGAACCTCGAGATGAACAGCGCAGAGACCACATGATATATATCAACAGTATTCAATACAAGGGCGAACGGTAGATTTTTCGGTATAACGATATAATTTCTGCTACAATACTTTACTTCATGTGGGACGAAATTGTTCAACATTCACTGGCATAGAGGAGAATCGAAATTACACATGAATCCAATACTCGTTTGTTTAGTAATGATATTTGGTGTTCCATAAAAACAACACATTTCAGAAAAAAAATTAGCTTTTGCATTTATTATACACCATTCAATTTTTGTGTCACGTTTTCTGCCGTCTATACAACGAGACAATTCTGAGAGAATTGGAAATTATACCGGGATTCAATATTGACGACCACAATCTTAACATAAGATATATAGATAAAACAGTACTGATAGCAGACACGGAAAGGAAATTACAAAACCTCCTACAGAAAGTAGCGAAGCAGAGAGAAATGAAGTGACTAAGCATAAAATACATTCATGGTCATCAGTAAAAGGATGAAGCCCGAAATGCGATTTGCAGGTTTGGCGACACTAAAATCAAGTAGGTGTGGAAGTTTAAATATCTGGGAAGTGTCTTGACAGAGGACGGTAAGTGCGACACTGAGATCCGTAGACATATTGGGATGGCCAAGGAGGCATACAAAAAGCTGAGTAGAGTATTGTGAAGCAGTTGAATTTCTTTGGTAACAAAGAAAATAGTACTGAACTGTTACACGACATCTGTCAACATTTACGGCAGCGAATGTCGGACAGTCTCCACAAAAATGAAAAAGAGACTTGAGGCGACGGAGATGTGGTTCTACAAAAGGATCCTGAGGATATCTTGGACCGAGCGTGTGAGCAATGTTGAGGTCTTGGAGATGGTGCAAACAAGGAGGAGTCTTATACTTAACATCAGGAAGAGGTAACTGAAGTTTCTGGGACACTTAATGAGTAAAGAGGACCTAGAGAATCTGATACTCACAGGTCGAATAGAAGGAAAAGAGACAAGGGAAAGCAACGCATGACATAACTGGCGGGCTTAAGCAAATGGATGACAGAACGTGGTCTGTGGGTGGTGGCAGAGGGATGAAACTTATTGAGAGCTACAAGGGATAAGGAGGAAGTGGAGAGCCATGATAGCTTACGTTCTGAAAGGACACGGCACATAAAAGAAAAGTTAGTGCACAGATAAATAAAATTCCGTTGTAGTTTAATTTTGACGTCCCCGTTGTGTAAGTCGCATCTTGTGTTGTCCCTTTTGTTAACAACCGCGACTAATTGTTCCCTCAATTTTTCTTTTGAATCTGATGTTTTCTTTCACTTGATGGTTGCGTGAGAGATTTTGTAGGCATCTCAGTGAATCATTTACAATACCATCATTAATCGAATAATTGATGCAGAAGAATATGCAAGTTACGGGCAGCAATAGATTTATATCCGTCCTGAACTCAACGGTCGGACAGTACACAGCCTTCCACAGTGCCAATTCGCGACAAAAAAGAAAAAGTGGGAAACTTTCCAATTCACTGGCCAGCCATAAAAACACCATTACCACACAAGTTTTGTAATAATTTCACCAAAAGCAGAAAGGCCACTAGTACACACGGGGTTACAGTGAGTGAAAGTGAAAGAGAAAAAGGAGAATAGGGAGGATTGAGGACAGGACAAACGATGAACAGGATTCAAGAAGACAAAAGATCGCCATTAATTTAGCCTTTAAATTTTTGAAGATTGTATAAATGGAAGGTAGTTCAACAGGTGAGAAGTGTGAGAAAAGAAACTGATCCATTAAGCTATCTGAACAGTAAAAGTTTGGGACCTAGATGCCAATCTAGTAGCACACTCAAATACATATAGCTGGGACACCAGAGAAAAGCTTGTCAGAGCAGCTGCCATGAAAATATTTGTAGAAAAGACAGGGGGAAGCCACGTCACATCGAGTATAGATCATATTACGGATCCTTTTTTGGGGGTGGGGGTATTAAGAATCATGAGACGTACGGCAAATGCTTCTTAATATATATAAAAGGATTTAATATTTTTTACTTTTCTATTATCACCTTATTTTTGGTACTGGTGAGTTGTGTTAGCATGAGCGAAATATGTGATGAGCTGAAAGTTACAGAATTGAAGAATATATTCTGGAAATAACTTTGAAATTGATAAAACACGGACAGAAGATTCTGT